>OY856413.1:7500-307500 GCA_963693085.1 Alisma plantago-aquatica
AAACCCTAAACCCTAAACCCTAAACCCTAAACCCTAAACCCTAAACCCTAAACCCTAAACCCTAAACCCTAAACCCTAAACCCTAAACCCTAAACCCTAAACCCTAAACCCTAAACCCTAAACCCTAAACCCTAAACCCTAAACCCTAAACCCTAAACCCTAAACCCTAAACCCTAAACCCTAAACCCTAAACCCTAAACCCTAAACCCTAAACCCTAAACCCTAAACCCTAAACCCTAAACCCTAAACCCTAAACCCTAAACCCTAAACCCTAAACCCTAAACCCTAAACCCTAAACCCTAAACCCTAAACCCTAAACCCTAAACCCTAAACCCTAAACCCTAAACCCTAAACCCTAAACCCTAAACCCTAAACCCTAAACCCTAAACCCTAAACCCTAAACCCTAAACCCTAAACCCTAAACCCTAAACCCTAAACCCTAAACCCTAAACCCTAAACCCTAAACCCTAAACCCTAAACCCTAAACCCTAAACCCTAAACCCTAAACCCTAAACCCTAAACCCTAAACCCTAAACCCTAAACCCTAAACCCTAAACCCTAAACCCTAAACCCTAAACCCTAAACCCTAAACCCTAAACCCTAAACCCTAAACCCTAAACCCTAAACCCTAAACCCTAAACCCTAAACCCTAAACCCTAAACCCTAAACCCTAAACCCTAAACCCTAAACCCTAAACCCTAAACCCTAAACCCTAAACCCTAAACCCTAAACCCTAAACCCTAAACCCTAAACCCTAAACCCTAAACCCTAAACCCTAAACCCTAAACCCTAAACCCTAAACCCTAAACCCTAAACCCTAAACCCTAAACCCTAAACCCTAAACCCTAAACCCTAAACCCTAAACCCTAAACCCTAAACCCTAAACCCTAAACCCTAAACCCTAAACCCTAAACCCTAAACCCTAAACCCTAAACCCTAAACCCTAAACCCTAAACCCTAAACCCTAAACCCTAAACCCTAAACCCTAAACCCTAAACCCTAAACCCTAAACCCTAAACCCTAAACCCTAAACCCTAAACCCTAAACCCTAAACCCTAAACCCTAAACCCTAAACCCTAAACCCTAAACCCTAAACCCTAAACCCTAAACCCTAAACCCTAAACCCTAAACCCTAAACCCTAAACCCTAAACCCTAAACCCTAAACCCTAAACCCTAAACCCTAAACCCTAAACCCTAAACCCTAAACCCTAAACCCTAAACCCTAAACCCTAAACCCTAAACCCTAAACCCTAAACCCTAAACCCTAAACCCTAAACCCTAAACCCTAAACCCTAAACCCTAAACCCTAAACCCTAAACCCTAAACCCTAAACCCTAAACCCTAAACCCTAAACCCTAAACCCTAAACCCTAAACCCTAAACCCTAAACCCTAAACCCTAAACCCTAAACCCTAAACCCTAAACCCTAAACCCTAAACCCTAAACCCTAAACCCTAAACCCTAAACCCTAAACCCTAAACCCTAAACCCTAAACCCTAAACCCTAAACCCTAAACCCTAAACCCTAAACCCTAAACCCTAAACCCTAAACCCTAAACCCTAAACCCTAAACCCTAAACCCTAAACCCTAAACCCTAAACCCTAAACCCTAAACCCTAAACCCTAAACCCTAAACCCTAAACCCTAAACCCTAAACCCTAAACCCTAAACCCTAAACCCTAAACCCTAAACCCTAAACCCTAAACCCTAAACCCTAAACCCTAAACCCTAAACCCTAAACCCTAAACCCTAAACCCTAAACCCTAAACCCTAAACCCTAAACCCTAAACCCTAAACCCTAAACCCTAAACCCTAAACCCTAAACCCTAAACCCTAAACCCTAAACCCTAAACCCTAAACCCTAAACCCTAAACCCTAAACCCTAAACCCTAAACCCTAAACCCTAAACCCTAAACCCTAAACCCTAAACCCTAAACCCTAAACCCTAAACCCTAAACCCTAAACCCTAAACCCTAAACCCTAAACCCTAAACCCTAAACCCTAAACCCTAAACCCTAAACCCTAAACCCTAAACCCTAAACCCTAAACCCTAAACCCTAAACCCTAAACCCTAAACCCTAAACCCTAAACCCTAAACCCTAAACCCTAAACCCTAAACCCTAAACCCTAAACCCTAAACCCTAAACCCTAAACCCTAAACCCTAAACCCTAAACCCTAAACCCTAAACCCTAAACCCTAAACCCTAAACCCTAAACCCTAAACCCTAAACCCTAAACCCTAAACCCTAAACCCTAAACCCTAAACCCTAAACCCTAAACCCTAAACCCTAAACCCTAAACCCTAAACCCTAAACCCTAAACCCTAAACCCTAAACCCTAAACCCTAAACCCTAAACCCTAAACCCTAAACCCTAAACCCTAAACCCTAAACCCTAAACCCTAAACCCTAAACCCTAAACCCTAAACCCTAAACCCTAAACCCTAAACCCTAAACCCTAAACCCTAAACCCTAAACCCTAAACCCTAAACCCTAAACCCTAAACCCTAAACCCTAAACCCTAAACCCTAAACCCTAAACCCTAAACCCTAAACCCTAAACCCTAAACCCTAAACCCTAAACCCTAAACCCTAAACCCTAAACCCTAAACCCTAAACCCTAAACCCTAAACCCTAAACCCTAAACCCTAAACCCTAAACCCTAAACCCTAAACCCTAAACCCTAAACCCTAAACCCTAAACCCTAAACCCTAAACCCTAAACCCTAAACCCTAAACCCTAAACCCTAAACCCTAAACCCTAAACCCTAAACCCTAAACCCTAAACCCTAAACCCTAAACCCTAAACCCTAAACCCTAAACCCTAAACCCTAAACCCTAAACCCTAAACCCTAAACCCTAAACCCTAAACCCTAAACCCTAAACCCTAAACCCTAAACCCTAAACCCTAAACCCTAAACCCTAAACCCTAAACCCTAAACCCTAAACCCTAAACCCTAAACCCTAAACCCTAAACCCTAAACCCTAAACCCTAAACCCTAAACCCTAAACCCTAAACCCTAAACCCTAAACCCTAAACCCTAAACCCTAAACCCTAAACCCTAAACCCTAAACCCTAAACCCTAAACCCTAAACCCTAAACCCTAAACCCTAAACCCTAAACCCTAAACCCTAAACCCTAAACCCTAAACCCTAAACCCTAAACCCTAAACCCTAAACCCTAAACCCTAAACCCTAAACCCTAAACCCTAAACCCTAAACCCTAAACCCTAAACCCTAAACCCTAAACCCTAAACCCTAAACCCTAAACCCTAAACCCTAAACCCTAAACCCTAAACCCTAAACCCTAAACCCTAAACCCTAAACCCTAAACCCTAAACCCTAAACCCTAAACCCTAAACCCTAAACCCTAAACCCTAAACCCTAAACCCTAAACCCTAAACCCTAAACCCTAAACCCTAAACCCTAAACCCTAAACCCTAAACCCTAAACCCTAAACCCTAAACCCTAAACCCTAAACCCTAAACCCTAAACCCTAAACCCTAAACCCTAAACCCTAAACCCTAAACCCTAAACCCTAAACCCTAAACCCTAAACCCTAAACCCTAAACCCTAAACCCTAAACCCTAAACCCTAAACCCTAAACCCTAAACCCTAAACCCTAAACCCTAAACCCTAAACCCTAAACCCTAAACCCTAAACCCTAAACCCTAAACCCTAAACCCTAAACCCTAAACCCTAAACCCTAAACCCTAAACCCTAAACCCTAAACCCTAAACCCTAAACCCTAAACCCTAAACCCTAAACCCTAAACCCTAAACCCTAAACCCTAAACCCTAAACCCTAAACCCTAAACCCTAAAACCCTAAAACCCTAAACCCTAAACCCTAAACCCTAAACCCTAAACCCTAAACCCTAAACCCTAAACCCTAAACCCTAAACCCCAAACCCCAAACCCTAAACCCTAAACTCCTAAACCCTGAACCCCAAACCTTGAACCCCAAACCCTGAACCCCAAACCGTGAACCCCAAACCCTAAACCCTAAACTCGAAAGCCTAAACCCTAAACCCTAAACCTAAACCCTAAAACCTAAACCCTAAACCCTAAACCCTAAACCCTTATCTGGCTGAAACAATAAAAAAACTTGTATGTACTTGTATGTGATTGGATTTGATTTGGGAAAGATATTGGAGATCCAATTCTACTGATTTGATTGCTTATCATTGATTGGAACTTGATTAGTTCTTGATATATTGATTGAGGATCCATGGGTTTTTCTTAGGGGTAGATGACTATGCTATTTCATGTGAATTTTGCCTAAAAATCAACTCAATGGCCGATATGCTTGGAATTGAATTGACATGTGTAAAATAATATTTGAACTATATTAGATCGTATTATACAAGTGTATTGTTGAATGTTAATGGATTTGAATGACCACATATCCTGATTAGGATTTGTGTTGAGGAAGTGAATCAAATGAGTGAATTGATCAATGTATACTTATGATTAATGAATGAAATGTGTGAAAATGGAAACTAGGGTTTCCATGTTTGTGAATAACCCTAATGAACCCTCGAGTCATGATTAGATTACTGAATGATATGATTCTTATGATATGTTGAACTAAGGAATGACTTCTTGAAAACCCTAAAAGTTTATTATTAAGAATATTATGAGCGATAAAGCTAGAACTCGTATATGATGTTGTAAATGTGATCAAATGATGAAGTTGAAGGTATTAATACTTCAAATGAATATGATGAGTCTTACTAATATCATCTAAGTCTAATGCATTTATTTTAGTATAATAAAGAATGATCATTATTGATTATGGGAATGACATTAGTAGTCAATGACAAGGTACACTCATCTGAATATAAGAGACAATATGAAGAATATGTACTTAATGGTGATTGCAAGATAAAGATGAAACTAATGAAGATAGTATGATGAAGTATTTTATCTTTTATTTTAATTACATGTGGCTTAACCCAAATTAAATGAAATATACTAAGATCTATATTTTGATAAATGTTATGTAGAAGAGAAGCATTGTATGTAAAGTGAATCAAGAAAGATTGGTCCAGATAATGTAATGAATATGAAATGAAAGAAGTTGAGACTACTAAGTATAAAATGATGGAAAAGATAGGAATTAGTAGATGATTCTAAGAATGTAACTCTTACCCAAAAATGATGAGTTTGATGATGCTAGTGAATGACAATCTCAAATGGGGGATTAAGAGATGCACATAATTGTAGTTGAATTCAACTAAAAGATGAAAGTCACTAATTTACAAGAATGTGTTCTTGAATTGTGAATGTACTCTGAGAATGGACTAATAGTACAAACTTCAATTGATAGTCAACATATGTTGATTAGTGAACCCATATGAAGAATGTTAAATAAAAGAAGAAGAGAACTAAGTTTGTTATGCGTGTATATGCATGAAATTATTGGCATCTATTCAGATTGGATGGAACAGGCATATGTTGTATGATAAATCTATTTTGAGTATGAAGAATGATACATGATATTTATATGCTTTTATTGTTGCTAGTTTTAATGCCTCTTCTAATATTTGTTTCGAACTATGATATATAATGAACTAATAATATTTATGTTGAAATTGAATTTAATATGCACTCCTTACATTGAGAAACCCTGATAAGGGTAAATGTTGCATAATGAGATTATGTTTAGGGTTGATAGCCCATTGATGATGATAAAACCCTGATGGGTTAAATGCTGGACAATAAGATTATGTCTCGAGCAGAAAGCCCACTATTGATGATTGTTGTGAGATTATGTAGAAGATACAAATAATCATATGTGTTGCAATCTACAAATTTATTGTCCTTCTTACTTTGATCATTTTCCTTATTGATAAACATGATTTGTTTCATGTTATTCTAGTTACGTGAGAATACACAATATGATGTATGATATTTTGAATTCTTTTAAGATGTGAAATGATGGAACATCTAGTTAGGTTCCCTGAACACCGTGAGTTTCCCCCGAGGACCACACTGGGGAAATGAAATGGATCTCCTTATAGTAATCAATGAATTATGAGAGGGATTTCTGGAGTGTGGATCCAGACCTTAAAGGTTAGACCACCAGGATTTAGGAGTGAGTAATCTGGAGTGGCTCTGGCCCTAAATCCTTGCTATGAAAGTCTATGTCCAGATGGAATAAATTCTGATGAAATGAAATATGTGAAATGTGAAATGAAAAATATGTGAAATACTATGATATCTTAGGGTACCCGAGATGAGGACATGAGCCTCTTTAGGCAACCCTAAGGTGGCCAGGGTCTGTTGTTGATATCTTAGGGTGGTCGGCTAAACCCTAAGATAGTGACGGTGAGTCATTGACACGAGAAACAGGTGTGGCGACTTCTACTTGGTGAGGTACAAGACAAGTAGTTTCAGTGCAAATGAATAAAATATGATAAGCTGTGTAGAACATTGTTTGAATGGTTGTTACATTCCTTGTGGCTGCTCCACCTTGCTTGTGGGTGTCTCCTCATTGACTGTGGCTACTAAACAACGGAGTAGAGATTTCACCTGCTCCTCTGGCATGGGAGTCTCTTTTGAAACTTGAGATGTGGACACGATAGAAGTGGAGTTTTAGAGTTCTTTAACCGGCATCATGCATCCTCCTGGCAATCCATACAAACCCTAAACCCTAAACCCTAAACCCTAAACCCTAAACCCTAAACCCTAAACCATAAACCCTAAACCCCAAACCCTAAACCCTAAACCCTAAACCCTAAACCCTAAACCCTAAACCCTAAACCCTAAAACCCTAAAACCCTAAAACCCTAAAACCCTAAAACCCTAAACCCTAAACCCTAAACCCTAAACCCCAAACCCCAAACCCCAAACATGAAACCCTAAACACTAAACACTAAACCCTAAACCCTAAACCCTAAACCCTAAACCCTAAACCCTTACCCCTAAACCCCTACACCCCTACACCCTAAACCCTAAACCCTAAAACTCTAAACCCTAAACCCTAAACCCTAAACCCTAAACCCTAAACCCTAAACCCTAAACCCTAAACCCTAAACCCTAAACCCTAAACCCTAAACCCTAAACCTTAAACCCCAAACCCCAAACCCTAAACCCTAAACTCTCAAACCCTGAACCCCAAACCTTGAACCCCAAACCCTGAACCCCAAACCTTGAACCCCAAACCCTAAACCCTAAACTCGAAAGCCTAAACCCTAAACCCTAAACCTAAACCCTAAAGCCTAAACCCTAAACCCTAAACCCTTATCTGGCTGAAACAATCAAAAAACTTGTATGTACTTGTATGTGATTGGATTTGATTTGGGAAAGATATTGGAGATCCAATTCTACTGATTTGATTGCTTATCATTGATTGGAACTTGATTAGTTCTTGATATATTGATTGAGGATCCATGGGTTTTTCTTAGGGGTAGATGACTATGCTATTTCATGTGAATTTTGCCTAAAAATCAACTCAATGGCCGATATGCTTGGAATTGAATTGACATGTGTAAAATAATATTTGAACTGTATTAGATCGTATTATACAAGTGTATTGTTGAATGTTAATGGATTTGAATGACCACATATCCTGATTAGGATTTGTGTTGAGGAAGTGAATCAAATGAGTGAATTGATCAATGTATACTTATGATTGATGAATGAAATGTGTGAAAATGGAAACTAGGGTTTCCATGTTTGTGAATAACCCTAATGAACCCTCGAGTCATGATTAGATTACTGAATGATATGATTCTTATGATATGTTGAACTAAGGAATGACTTCTTGAAAACCCTAAAAGTTTATTATTAAGAATATTATGAGTGATAAAGCTAGAACTCGTATATGATGTTGTAAATGTGATCAAATGATGAAGTTGAAGGTATTAATACTTCAAATGAATATGATGAGTCTTACTAATATCATCTAAGTCTAATGCATTTATTTTAGTATAATAAATAATGATCATTATTGATTATGGGAATGACATTAGTAGTCAATGAAAAGGTACACTCATCTGAATATAAGAGATAATATGAAGAATATGTACTTAATGGTGATTGCAAGATAAAGATGAAACTAATGAAGATAGTATGATGAAGTATTTTATCTTTTATTTTAATTACATGTGGCTTAACCCAAATTAAATGAAATATACTAAGATCTATATTTTGATAAATGTTATGTAGAAGAGAAGCATTGTATGTAAAGTGAATCAAGAAAGATTGGTCCAGATAATGTAATGAATATGAAATGAAAGAAGTTGAGACTACTAAGTATAAAATGATGGAAAAGATAGGAATTAGTAGATGATTCTAAGAATGTAACTCTTACCCAAAAATGATGAGTTTGATGATGCTAGTGAATGACAATCTCAAATGGGGGATTAAGAGATGCACATAATTGTAGTTGAATTCAACTAAAAGATGAAAGTCACTAATTTACAAGAATGTGTTCTTGAATTGTGAATGTACTCTGAGAATGGACTAATAGTACAAACTTCAATTGATAGTCAACATATGTTGATTAGTAAACCCATATGAAGAATGTTAAATAAAAGAAGAAGAGAACTAAGTTTGTTATGCGTGTATATGCATGAAATTATTGGCATCTATTCAGATTGGATGGAACAGGCATATGTTGTATGATAAATCTATTTTGAGTATGAAGAATGATACATGATATTTATATGCTTTTATTGTTGCTAGTTTTAATGCCTCTTCTAATATTTGTTCCGAACTATGATATATAATGAACTAATAATATTTATGTTGAAATTGAATTTAATATGCACTCCTTACATTGAGAAACCCTGATAAGGGTAAATGTTGCATAATGAGATTATGTTTAGGGTTGAAAGCCCATTGATGATGATAAAACCCTGATGGGTTAAATGCTGGACAATAAGATTATGTCTCGAGCAGAAAGCCCACTATTGATGATTGTTGTGAGATTATGTAGAAGATACAAATAATCATATGTGTTGCAATCTACAAATTTATTGTGCTTCTTACTTTGATCATTTTCCTTATTGATAAACATGATTTGTTTCATGTTATTCTAGTTACGTGAGAATATACAATATGATGTATGATATTTTGAATTCTTTTAAGATGTGAAATGATGGAACATCTAGTTAGGTTCCCTGAACACCGTGAGTTTCCCCCGAGGACCACACTGGGGAAACGAAATGGATCTCCTTATAATAATCAATGAATTATGAGAGGGATTTCTGGAGTGTGGATCCAGACCTTAAAGGTTAGACCACCAGGATTTAGGAGTGAGTCATCTGGAGTGGCTCTGGCCCTAAATCCTTGCTATGAAAGTCTATGTCCAGATGGAATAAATTCTGATGAAATGAAATATGTGAAATGTGAAATGAAAAATATGTGAAATACTATGATATCTTAGGGTACCCGAGATGAGGACATGAGCCTCTTTAGGCAACCCTAAGGTGGCCAGGGTCTGTTGTTGATATCTTAGGGTGGTCGGCTAAGCCCTAAGATAGTGACGGTGAGTCATTGACACGAGAATCAGGTGTGGCGACTTCTACTTGGTGAGGTACAAGACAAGTAGTTTCAGTGCAAATGAATAAAATATGATAAGCTGTGTAGAACATTGTTTGAATGGTTGTTACATTCCTTGTACTACTACTTGATGATTTTTCATTGTTGATTATGCTTCTTGTTGTGAAAAGTAATCATGTTGCTATGGACATTTTCTATTTCATATGATGATATGTCATGTTAACAAGTTATAAATGATGGGATTTATATCCATCATAAATATGAGTTAGATTGCTTGCTATTTGATAGTATTGTTTGGTAGATATGTATTACATGTACTTCAGCTTCAAGACTGTAGGATGTGTTCTTGGTCCGGCTGGTGGAGTGTCACAAAGATAATGTTATTGTTATGTATTGATTCAAAATGCTTAGAACTTGACTTATTTCTCATGCAATAAGATTCTTAATCTAAACTAGAAGTATCTGCTGATTTGTTCATAGACATGCTCTAAAAGATGTTTCAAAGTTATTATTAGTTTAAGTGATTACCTTATCTATTGGATTATATCTCCATTGCAAGTTAGATATGACTTATGACAGAACTATCTGCTATACTTTTCAATATCTGCATGTTTCTTTCAAGTTTTTCTACTTAATATGATGTTGATGCATGTACCTAGCTTGAGTGGGAGGTATCCACTCACTAGGGCTCTATATGAGTCTCATAAGGTTGTTTCAAATGTTTTTAGGTATAATGATATCCAGTGGAGAGTTCGTGATAAAGAAGATATAAATAGCATAATCTAGATAGATTAGAATGTCCCTATACTCTCTTTCCTAGGATGGGTTGTAGATTAAGTTTGGTCATCAATGTACATGTATCTGATGTAAACTGAACCGCATATGAGAACAAGATTTGATTCTAGATTTAATGGAGTTGAATATGATTTGTGATATCTGAATGTAATGTCCTTGATGTGACATTGATTTATGAGTTTGTGAAGAAAGAAAAAGGAAAAATTTATCTGTCTTTTTCACATATTGTTTAATCGCCTTTGTCGAGAATTCATTGTTTTATTTCATAATCTGGGTTTAGGTTTGGGATTATCTCTAATGGTTGGTATTTATGCTGATCAAAAGAGTGGGTCCTGACAAATAGCATCTCAGATCCTTTCATCTTAGGCATATCCATGACCACAAAATCTACAGGAAATATGAACTTGTCTACTTTGACTAACACATCCTCGCATATACCCTATGGCTTCACAATTGATCCATCTGTCAACTCAATTGTCATGGAGATTTTTGTTGGCTTCTTCAATCCCAACTTCTGAAAAGTAGTAAGAGACATGAGGTTAATGCTTGCCCCTGAGTTACACTGTGCTTGTGGGAATTGTTGTCCACCTATAGAACAAGGGATGTAGAAACATCATGGATCCTTTCTCTTTCTTGGCAGTTTTCCCTAAATAATAGAACTCACTGCTTCATCAACACACCACACATCTGTATCTTTGATCCGTTATTTCTTGTTGATGATATCTTTCATGAATCTTCCATATGTAGGGATTTTCTCAATTACTTCCACCAATGGAATGTTGATGTGGAGCTTTTGGAAGATCTCAAGAAATTTCCTAAAGTGTCTTTGTCTTTCCTCGGCTTCAGACTATCCAGGAATGGCACACTTGGCTTCTCTATGTGCTTGTGTGGTGGAACATAAGGAACTTTGGGGGTCTCCTCCCCTAAGCTTGCTTCAACACCACCTTCTCAGATAAAAATTTGGCACATCTTATGTGGATGGCACGACTTGTGGCTGCTCCACCTTGCTTGTGGGTGTCTCCTCATTGACTGTGGCTACTAAACAACGGAGTAGAGATTTCACCTGCTCCTCTGGCATGGGAGTCTCTTTTGAAACTCGAGATGTGGACACGATAGAAGTGGAGTTTTAGAGTTCTTTAACCGACATCATGCATCCTCCTGGCAATCCATACAAACCCTAAACCCTAAACCCTAAACCCTAAACCCTAAACCCTAAACCATAAACCCTAAACCCCAAACCCTAAACCCTAAACCCTAAACCCTAAACCCTAAACCCTAAAACCCTAAAACCCTAAAACCCTAAAACCCTAAACCCTAAACCCTAAACCCTAAACCCTAAACCCCAAACCCCAAACCTGAAACCCTAAACACTAAACACTAAACCCTAAACCCTAAACCCTAAACCCTAAACCCTAAACCCTAAACCCTAAACCCTTACCCCTAAACCCCTACACCCCTACACCCTAAACCCTAAACCCTAAAACTCTAAACCCTAAACCCTAAACCCTAAACCCTAAACCCTAAACCCTAAACCCTAAACCCTAAACCGTAAACCTTAAACCCCAAACCCCAAACCCTAAACCCTAAACTCCTAAACCCTGAACCCCAAACCTTGAACCCCAAACTCTGAACCCCAAACCTTGAACCCCAAACCCTAAACCCTAAACTCGAAAGCCTAAACCCTAAACCCTAAACCTAAACCCTAAAACCTAAACCCTAAACCCTAAACCCTAAACCCTTATCTGGCTGAAACAATCAAAAAACTTGTATGTACTTGTATGTGATTGGATTTGATTTGGGAAAGATATTGGAGATCCAATTCTACTGATTTGATTGCTTATCATTGATTGGAACTTGATTAGTTCTTGATATATTGATTGAGGATCCATGGGTTTTTATTAGGGGTAGATGACTATGCTATTTCATGTGAATTTTGCCTAAAAATCAACTCAATGGCCGATATGCTTGGAATTGAATTGACATGTGTAAAATAATATTTGAACTATATTAGATCGTATTATACAAGTGTATTGTTGAATGTTAATGGATTTGAATGACCACATATCCTGATTAGGATTTGTGTTGAGGAAGTGAATCAAATGAGTGAATTGATCAATGTATACTTATGATTAATGAATGAAATGTGTGAAAATGGAAACTAGGGTTTCCATGTTTGTGAATAACCCTAATGAACCCTCGAGTCATGATTAGATTACTGAATGATATGATTCTTATGATATGTTGAACTAAGGAATGACTTCTTGGAAACCCTAAAAGTTTATTATTAAGAATATTATGAGCGATAAAGCTAGAACTCGTATATGATGTTGTAAATGTGATCAAATGATGAAGTTGAAGGTATTAATACTTCAAATGAATATGATGAGTCTTACTAATATCATCTAAGTCTAATGCATTTATTTTAGTATAATAAAGAATGATCATTATTGATTATGGGAATGACATTAGTAGTCAATGACAAGGTACACTCATCTGAATATAAGAGACAATATGAAGAATATGTACTTAATGGTGATTGCAAGATAAAGATGAAACTAATGAAGATAGTATGATGAAGTATTTTATCTTTTATTTTAATTACATGTGGCTTAACCCAAATTAAATGAAATATACTAGGATCTATATTTTGATCTATATACGAGAATCAGGTGTGGCGACTTCTACTTGGTGAGGTACAAGACAAGTAGTTTCAGTGCAAATGAATAAAATATGATAAGCTGTGTAGAACATTGTTTGAATGGTTGTTACATTCCTTGTGGCTGCTCCACCTTGCTTGTGGGTGTCTCCTCATTGACTGTGGCTACTAAACAACGGAGTAGAGATTTCACCTGCTCCTCTGGCATGGGAGTCTCTTTTGAAACTTGAGATGTGGACACGATAGAAGTGGAGTTTTAGAGTTCTTTAACCGGCATCATGCATTCTCCTGGCAATCCATACAAACCCTAAAACCTAAACCCTAAACCCTAAACCCTAAACCCTAAACCATAAACCCTAAACCCCAAACCCTAAACCCTAAACCCTAAACCCTAAACCCTAAACCCTAAACCCTAAACCCTAAAACCCTAAAACCCTAAAACCCTAAAACCCTAAAACCCTAAACCCTAAACCCTAAACCCTAAACCCCAAACCCCAAACCCCAAACCTGAAACCCTAAACACTAAACACTAAACCCTAAACCCTAAACCCTAAACCCTAAACCCTTACCCCTAAACCCCTACACCCCTACACCCTAAACCCTAAACCCTAAAACTCTAAACCCTAAACCCTAAACCCTAAACCCTAAACCCTAAACCCTAAACCCTAAACCCTAAACCCTAAACCCTAAACCCTAAACCCTAAACCCTAAACCCTAAACCTTAAACCCCAAACCCCAAACCCTAAACCCTAAACTCCCAAACCCTGAACCCCAAACCTTGAACCCCAAACCCTGAACCCCAAACCTTGAACCCCAAACCCTAAACCCTAAACTCGAAAGCCTAAACCCTAAACCCTAAACCTAAACCCTAAAGCCTAAACCCTAAACCCTAAACCCTTATCTGGCTGAAACAATCAAAAAACTTGTATGTACTTGTATGTGATTGGATTTGATTTGGGAAAGATATTGGAGATCCAATTCTACTGATTTGATTGCTTATCATTGATTGGAACTTGATTAGTTCTTGATATATTGATTGAGGATCCATGGGTTTTTCTTAGGGGTAGATGACTATGCTATTTCATGTGAATTTTGCCTAAAAATCAACTCAATGGCCGATATGCTTGGAATTGAATTGACATGTGTAAAATAATATTTGAACTGTATTAGATCGTATTATACAAGTGTATTGTTGAATGTTAATGGATTTGAATGACCACATATCCTGATTAGGATTTGTGTTGAGGAAGTGAATCAAATGAGTGAATTGATCAATGTATACTTATGATTGATGAATGAAATGTGTGAAAATGGAAACTAGGGTTTCCATGTTTGTGAATAACCCTAATGAACCCTCGAGTCCTGATTAGATTACTGAATGATATGATTCTTATGATATGTTGAACTAAGGAATGACTTCTTGAAAACCCTAAAAGTTTATTATTAAGAATATTATGAGTGATAAAGCTAGAACTCGTATATGATGTTGTAAATGTGATCAAATGATGAAGTTGAAGGTATTAATACTTCAAATGAATATGATGAGTCTTACTAATATCATCTAAGTCTAATGCATTTATTTTAGTATAATAAAGAATGATCATTATTGATTATGGGAATGACATTAGTAGTCAATGAAAAGGTACACTCATCTGAATATAAGAGATAATATGAAGAATATGTACTTAATGGTGATTGCAAGATAAAGATGAAACTAATGAAGATAGTATGATGAAGTATTTTATCTTTTATTTTAATTACATGTGGCTTAACCCAAATTAAATGAAATATACTAAGATCTATATTTTAATAAATGTTATGTAGAAGAGAAGCATTGTATGTAAAGTGAATCAAGAAAGATTGGTCCAGATAATGTAATGAATATGAAATGAAAGAAGTTGAGACTACTAAGTATAAAATGATGGAAAAGATAGGAATTAGTAGATGATTCTAAGAATGTAACTCTTACCCAAAAATGATGAGTTTGATGATGCTAGTGAATGACAATCTCAAATGGGGGATTAAGAGATGCACATAATTGTAGTTGAATTCAACTAAAAGATGAAAGTCACTAATTTACAAGAATGTGTTCTTGAATTGTGAATGTACTCTGAGAATGGACTAATAGTACAAACTTCAATTGATAGTCAACATATGTTGATTAGTGAACCCATATGAAGAATGTTAAATAAAAGAAGAAGAGAACTAAGTTTGTTATGCGTGTATATGCATGAAATTATTGGCATCTATTCAGATTGGATGGAACAGGCATATGTTGTATGATAAATCTATTTTGAGTATGAAGAATGATACATGATATTTATATGCTTTTATTGTTGCTAGTTTTAATGCCTCTTCTAATATTTGTTTCGAACTATGATATATAATGAACTAATAATATTTATGTTGAAATTGAATTTAATATGCACTCCTTACATTGAGAAACCCTGATAAGGGTAAATGTTGCATAATGAGATTATGTTTAGGGTTGAAAGCCCATTGATGATGATAAAACCCTGATGGGTTAAATGCTGGACAATAAGATTATGTCTCGAGCAGAAAGCCCACTATTGATGATTGTTGTGAGATTATGTAGAAGATACAAATAATCATATGTGTTGCAATCTACAAATTTATTGTCCTTCTTACTTTGATCATTTTCCTTATTGATAAACATGATTTGTTTCATGTTATTCTAGTTACGTGAGAATACACAATATGATGTATGATATTTTGAATTCTTTTAAGATGTGAAATGATGGAACATCTAGTTAGGTTCCCTAAACACCGTGAGTTTCCCCCGAGGACCACACTGGGGAAATGAAATGGATCTCCTTATAGTAATCAATGAATTATGAGAGGGATTTCTGGAGTGTGGATCCAGACCTTAAAGGTTAGACCACCAGGATTTAGGAGTGAGTCATCTGGAGTGGCTCTGGCCCTAAATCCTTGCTATGAAAGTCTATGTCCAGATGGAATAAATTCTGATGAAATGAAATATGTGAAATGTGAAATGAAAAATATGTGAAATACTATGATATCTTAGGGTACCAGAGATGAGGACATGAGCCTCTTTAGGCAACCCTAAGGTGGCCAGGGTCTGTTGTTGATATCTTAGGGTTGTCGGCTAAACCCTAAGATAGTGACAGTGAGTCATTGACACGAGAATCAGGTGTGGCGACTTCTACTTGGTGAGGTACAAGACAAGTAGTTTCAGTGCAAATGAATAAAATATGATAAGCTGTGTAGAACATTGTTTGAATGGTTGTTACATTCCTTGTGGCTGCTCCACCTTGCTTGTGGGTGTCTCCTCATTGACTGTGGCTACTAAACAACGGAGTAGAGATTTCACCTGCTCCTCTGGCATGGGAGTCTCTTTTGAAACTTGAGATGTGGACACGATAGAAGTGGAGTTTTAGAGTTCTTTAACCGGCATCATGCATCCTCCTGGCAATCCATACAAACCCTAAAACCTAAACCCTAAACCCTAAACCCTAAACCCTAAACCATAAACCATAAACCCTAAACCCCAAACCCTAAACCCTAAACCCTAAACCCTAAACCCTAAACCCTAAACCCTAAAACCCTAAAACCCTAAAACCCTAAAACCCTAAACCCTAAACCCTAAACCCTAAACCCCAAACCCCAAACCCCAAACCTGAAACCCTAAACACTAAACACTAAACCCTAAACCCTAAACCCTAAACCCTAAACCCTAAACCCTTACCCCTAAACCCCTACACCCCTACACCCTAAACCCTAAACCCTAAAACTCTAAACCCTAAACCCTAAACCCTAAACCCTAAACCCTAAACCCTAAACCCTAAACCCTAAACCCTAAACCCTAAACCCTAAACCTTAAACCCCAAACCCCAAACCCTAAACCCTAAACTCCCAAACCCTGAACCCCAAACCTTGAACCCCAAACCCTGAACCCCAAACCTTGAACCCCAAACCCTAAACCCTAAACTCGAAAGCCTAAACCCTAAACCCTAAACCTAAACCCTAAAGCCTAAACCCTAAACCCTAAACCCTTATCTGGCTGAAACAATCAAAAAACTTGTATGTACTTGTATGTGATTGGATTTGATTTGGGAAAGATATTGGAGATCCAATTCTACTGATTTGATTGCTTATCATTGATTGGAACTTGATTAGTTCTTGATATATTGATTGAGGATCCATGGGTTTTTCTTAGGGGTAGATGACTATGCTATTTCATGTGAATTTTGCCTAAAAATCAACTCAATGGCCGATATGCTTGGAATTGAATTGACATGTGTAAAATAATATTTGAACTGTATTAGATCGTATTATACAAGTGTATTGTTGAATGTTAATGGATTTGAATGACCACATATCCTGATTAGGATTTGTGTTGAGGAAGTGAATCAAATGAGTGAATTGATCAATGTATACTTATGATTGATGAATGAAATGTGTGAAAATGGAAACTAGGGTTTCCATGTTTGTGAATAACCCTAATGAACCCTCGAGTCATGATTAGATTACTGAATGATATGATTCTTATGATATGTTGAACTAAGGAATGACTTCTTGAAAACCCTAAAAGTTTATTATTAAGAATATTATGAGTGATAAAGCTAGAACTCGTATATGATGTTGTAAATGTGATCAAATGATGAAGTTGAAGGTATTAATACTTCAAATGAATATGATGAGTCTTACTAATATCATCTAAGTCTAATGCATTTATTTTAGTATAATAAAGAATGATCATTATTGATTATGGGAATGACATTAGTAGTCAATGAAAAGGTACACTCATCTGAATATAAGAGATAATATGAAGAATATGTACTTAATGGTGATTGCAAGATAAAGATGAAACTAATGAAGATAGTATGATGAAGTATTTTATCTTTTATTTTAATTACATGTGGCTTAACCCAAATTAAATGAAATATACTAAGATCTATATTTTGATAAATGTTATGTAGAAGAGAAGCATTGTATGTAAAGTGAATCAAGAAAGATTGGTCCAGATAATGTAATGAATATGAAATGAAAGAAGTTGAGACTACTAAGTATAAAATGATGGAAAAGATAGGAATTAGTAGATGATTCTAAGAATGTAACTCTTACCCAAAAATGATGAGTTTGATGATGCTAGTGAATGACAATCTCAAATGGGGGATTAAGAGATGCACATAATTGTAGTTGAATTCAACTAAAAGATGAAAGTCACTAATTTACAAGAATGTGTTCTTGAATTGTGAATGTACTCTGAGAATGGACTAATAGTACAAACTTCAATTGATAGTCAACATATGTTGATTAGTAAACCCATATGAAGAATGTTAAATAAAAGAAGAAGAGAACTAAGTTTGTTATGCGTGTATATGCATGAAATTATTGGCATCTATTCAGATTGGATGGAACAGGCATATGTTGTATGATAAATCTATTTTGAGTATGAAGAATGATACATGATATTTATATGCTTTTATTGTTGCTAGTTTTAATGCCTCTTCTAATATTTGTTCCGAACTATGATATATAATGAACTAATAATATTTATGTTGAAATTGAATTTAATATGCACTCCTTACATTGAGAAACCCTGATAAGGGTAAATGTTGCATAATGAGATTATGTTTAGGGTTGAAAGCCCATTGATGATGATAAAACCCTGATGGGTTAAATGCTGGACAATAAGATTATGTCTCGAGCAGAAAGCCCACTATTGATGATTGTTGTGAGATTATGTAGAAGATACAAATAATCATATGTGTTGCAATCTACAAATTTATTGTGCTTCTTACTTTGATCATTTTCCTTATTGATAAACATGATTTGTTTCATGTTATTCTAGTTACAAACTGTGAGGGTATGGAACTTTAGGGACATATTCCATATCTAACTATATGATGTTCTTCTCAGGTATCTCCTCATTAGGGGGCTCTTGCTCCTTGTTAACCGAGATATATTTAACATGTTGATGTTGTTGCATTCTCAGTAGGTTCTTTCTGAATGAGCTTCTTCATGGAAGTCATCTCCTCTACAATTTGAGAAATTTGATACTGCATGATCTGTATCTATGCCCCATGGTTTTGAAGAACCTGATGCGTATGTCCCATGAACAACTCATTTTGCTTGAGTAGTTTCCTCCGCATCTCATTGGTTTTTTTTGGGTGAACCTAGCTCATCGTATTACTTTTCTTTAAAACTGTACAGGTAAGACAACTCATACGGAACAACCTCCATAAGAGTGTTTCCAAAAAAAAGAAAACTATATAGGCAGCAAAGCCATAGAGAAAAGACACTACAAAGAAAGAAAGGCTTTAACATCACTAATGATGCAAAGCCAGAGCTTAAGCTCATCTCTATCAACATTCCTATGAACTCTGTCATTTCTCTCTCTCTAAAGCCAATGCAGAACAACAATACTAGCCAGCCTACTCTCCTTGTCGATGAAAGCACAAAGATCATAGACCCTAAAACCCTAAAACCCTAAAACCCTAAAACCCTAAAACCCTAAAACCCTAAACCCTAAACCCTAAACCCTAAACCCCAAACCCCAAACCCCAAACCTGAAACCCTAAACACTAAACACTAAACCCTAAACCCTAAACCCTAAACCCTAAACCCTAAACCCTAAACCCTAAACCCTAAACCCCTACACCCCTACACCCTAAACCCTAAACCCTAAAACTCTAAACCCTAAACCCTAAACCCTAAACCCTAAACCCTAAACCCTAAACCCTAAACATTAAACCCCAAACCCCAAACCCTAAACCCTAAACTCCCAAACCCTCAACCCCAAACCTTGAACCCCAAACCCTGAACCCCAAACCTTGAACCCCAAACCCTAAACCCTAAACTCGAAAGCCTAAACCCTAAATCCTAAACCTAAACCCTAAAACCTAAACCCTAAACCCTAAACCCTAAACCCTTATCTGGCTGAAACAATCAAAAAACTTGTATGTACTTGTATGTGATTGGATTTGATTTGGGAAAGATATTGGAGATCCAATTCTACTGATTTGATTGCTTATCATTGATTGGAACTTGATTAGTTCTTGATATATTGATTGAGGATCCATGGGTTTTTCTTAGGGGTAGATGACTATGCTATTTCATGTGAATTTTGCCTAAAAATCAACTCAATGGCCGATATGCTTGGAATTGAATTGACATGTGTAAAATAATATTTGAACTGTATTAGATCGTATTATACAAGTGTATTGTTGAATGTTAATGGATTTGAATGACCACATATCCTGATTAGGATTTGTGTTGAGGAAGTGAATCAAATGAGTGAATTGATCAATGTATACTTATGATTGATGAATGAAATGTGTGAAAATGGAAACTAGGGTTTCCATGTTTGTGAATAACCCTAATGAACCCTCGAGTCATGATTAGATTACTGAATGATATGATTCTTATGATATGTTGAACTAAGGAATGACTTCTTGAAAACCCTAAAAGTTTATTATTAAGAATATTATGAGTGATAAAGCTAGAACTCGTATATGATGTTGTAAATGTGATCAAATGATGAAGTTGAAGGTATTAATACTTCAAATGAATATGATGAGTCTTACTAATATCATCTAAGTCTAATGCATTTATTTTAGTATAATAAAGAATGATCATTATTGATTATGGGAATGACATTAGTAGTCAATGACAAGGTACACTCATCTGAATATAAGAGACAATATGAAGAATATGTACTTAATGGTGATTGCAAGATAAAGATGAAACTAATGAAGATAGTATGATGAAGTATTTTATCTTTTATTTTAATTACATGTGGCTTAACCCAAATTAAATGAAATATACTAAGATCTATATTTTGATAAATGTTATGTAGAAGAGAAGCATTGTATGTAAAGTGAATCAAGAAAGATTGGTCCAGATAATGTAATGAATATGAAATGAAAGAAGTTGAGACTACTAAGTATAAAATGATGGAAAAGATAGGAATTAGTAGATGATTCTAAGAATGTAACTCTTACCCAAAAATGATGAGTTTGATGATGCTAGTGAATGACAATCTCAAATGGGGGATTAAGAGATGCACATAATTGTAGTTGAATTCAACTAAAAGATGAAAGTCACTAATTTACAAGAATGTGTTCTTGAATTGTGATTGTACTCTGAGAATGGACTAATAGTACAAACTTCAATTGATAGTCAACATATGTTGATTAGTAAACCCATATGAAGAATGTTAAATAAAAGAAGAAGAGAACTAAGTTTGTTATGCGTGTATATGCATGAAATTATTGGCATCTATTCAGATTGGATGGAACAGGCATATGTTGTATGATAAATCTATTTTGAGTATGAAGAATGATACATGATATTTATATGCTTTTATTGTTGCTAGTTTTAATGCCTCTTCTAATATTTGTTCCGAACTATGATATATAATGAACTAATAATATTTATGTTGAAATTGAATTTAATATGCACTCCTTACATTGAGAAACCCTGATAAGGGTAAATGTTGCATAATGAGATTATGTTTAGGGTTGAAAGCCCATTGATGATGATAAAACCCTGATGGGTTAAATGCTGGACAATAAGATTATGTCTCGAGCAGAAAGCCCACTATTGATGATTGTTGTGAGATTATGTAGAAGATACAAATAATCATATGTGTTGCAATCTACAAATTTATTGTGCTTCTTACTTTGATCATTTTCCTTATTGATAAACATGATTTGTTTCATGTTATTCTAGTTACGTGAGAATACACAATATGATGTATGATATTTTGAATTCTTTTAAGATGTGAAATGATGGAACATCTAGTTAGGTTCCCTGAACACCGTGAGTTTCCCCCGAGGACCACACTGGGGAAACGAAATGGATCTCCTTATAGTAATCAATGAATTATGAGAGGGATTTCTGGAGTGTGGATCCAGACCTTAAAGGTTAGACCACCAGGATTTAGGAGTGAGTCATCTGGAGTGGCTCTGGCCCTAAATCCTTGCTATGAAAGTCTATGTCCAGATGGAATAAATTCTGATGAAATGAAATATGTGAAATGTGAAATGAAAAATATGTGAAATACTATGATATCTTAGGGTACCCGAGATGAGGACATGAGCCTCTTTAGGCAACCCTAAGGTGGCCAGGGTCTGTTGTTGATATCTTAAGGTGGTCGGCTAAACCCTAAGATAGTGACGGTGAGTCATTGATACGAGAATCAGGTGTGGCGACTTCTACTTGGTGAGGTACAAGACAAGTAGTTTCAGTGCAAATGAATAAAATATGATAAGCTGTGTAGAACATTGTTTGAATGGTTGTTACATTCCTTGTACTACTACTTGATGATTTTTCATTGTTGATTATGCTTCTTGTTGTGAAAAGTAATCATGTTGCTATGGACATTTTCTATTTCATATGATGATATGTCATGTTAACAAGTTATAAATGATGGGATTTATATCCATCCTAAATATGAGTTAGATTGCTTGCTATTTGATAGTATTGTTTGGTAGATATGTATTACATGTACTTCAGCTTCAAGACTGTAGGATGTGTTCTTGGTCCAGCTGGTGGAGTGTCACAAAGATAATGTTATTGTTATGTATTGATTCAAAATGCTTAGAACTTGACTTATTTCTCATGCAATAAGATTCTTAATCTAAACTAGAAGTATCTGCTGATTTGTTCATAGACATGCTCTAAAAGACGTTTCAAAGTTATTATTAGTTTAAGTGATTACCTTATCTATTGGATTATATCTCCATTGCAAGTTAGATATGACTTATGACAGAACTATCTGCTATACTTTTCAATATCTGCATGTTTCTTTCAAGTTTTTCTACTTAATATGATGTTGATGCATGTACCTAGCTTGAGTGGGAGATATCCACTCACTAGGGCTCTATATGAGTCTCATAAGGTTGTTTCAAATGTTTTTAGGTATAATGCTCTCCAGTGGAGAGTTCGTGATAAAGAAGATATAAATAGCATAATCTAGATAGATTAGAATGTCCCTATACTCTCTTTCCTAGGATGGGTTGTAGATTAAGTTTGGTCATCAATGTACATGTATCTGATGTAAACTGAACCGCATATGAGAACAAGATTTGATTCTAGATTTAATGGAGTTGAATATGATTTGTGATATCTGAATGTAATGTCCTTGATGTGACATTGATTTATGAGTTTGTGAAGAAAGAAAAAAGAAAAATTTATCTGTCTTTTTCACATATTGTTTAATCGCCTTTGTCGAGAATTCATTGTTTTATTTCATAATCTGGGTTTAGGTTTGGGATTATCTCTAATGGTTGGTATTTATGCTGATCAAAAGAGTGGGTCCTGACAAATAGCATCTCAGATCCTTTCATCTTAGGCATATCCATGACCACAAAATCTACAGGAAATATGAACTTGTCTACTTTGACTAACACATCCTCGCATATACCCTATGGCTTCACAATTGATCCATTTGTCAACTCAATTGTCATGGAGATTTTTGTTGGCTTCTTCAATCCCAACTTCTGAAAAGTAGTAAGAGACATGAGGTTAATGCTTTCCCCTGAGTTACACTGTGCTTGTGGGAATTGTTGTCCACCTATAGAACAAGGGATGTAGAAACATCATGGATCCTTTCTCTTTCTTGGCAGTTTTCCCTAAATAATAGAACTCACTGCTTCATCAACACACCACACATCTGTATCTTTGATCCGTTATTTCTTGTTGATGATAGCTTTCATGAATCTTCCATATGTAGGGATTTTCTCTATTACTTCCACCAATGGAATGTTGATGTGGAGCTTTTGGAAGATCTCAAGAAATTTCCTAAAGTGTCTTTGTCTTTCCTCGGCTTCAGACTATCCAGGAATGGCACACTTGGCTTCTCTATGTGCTTGTGTGGTGGAACATAAGGAACTTTGGGGGTCTCCTCCCCTAAGCTTGCTTCAACACCACCTTCTGAGATAAAAATTTGGCACATCTTATGTGGATGGCACGACTTGTGGCTGCTCCACCTTGCTTGTGGGTGTCTCCTCATTGACTGTGGCTACTAAACAACGGAGTAGAGATTTCACCTGCTCCTCTGGCATGGGAGTCTCTTTTGAAACTTGAGATGTGGACACGATAGAAGTGGAGTTTTAGAGTTCTTTAACCGGCATCATGCATCCTCCTGGAAATCCATACAAACTGTGAGGGTATGGAACTTTAGGGACATATTCCATATCTAACTATATGATGTTCGTCTCAGGTATCTCCTCATTAGGGGGCTCTTGCTCCTTGTTAACCGAGATATATTTAACATGTTGATGTTGTTGCATAGTGTTGCATTCTCAGTAGGTTCTTTCTGAATGAACTTCTTCATGGAAGTCATCTCCTCCACAATTTGAGAAATTTGATACTGCATGATCTGTATCTATGCCCCATGGTTTTGAAGAACCTGATGCGTATGTCCCATGAACAACTCATTTTGCTTGAGTAGTTTCCTCCGCATCTCATTGGTTTTTTTTTGGGTGAACCTAGCTCATCGTATTACTTTTCTTTGAAACTGTACAGGTAAGACAACTCATACGGAACAACCTCCATAAGAGTGTTTCCAAAAAAAAGAAAACTATATAGGCAGCAAAGCCATAGAGAAAAGACACTACAAAGAAAGAAAGGCTTTAACATCACTAATGATGCAAAGCCAGAGCTTAAGCTCATCTTGTTGCTAGTTTTAATGCCTCTTCTAATATTTGTTTCGAACTATGATATATAATGAACTAATAATATTTATGTTGAAATTGAATTTAATATGCACTCCTTACATTGAGAAACCCTGATAAGGGTAAATGTTGCATAATGAGATTATGTTTAGGGTTGAAAGCCCATTGATGATGATAAAACCCTGATGGGTTAAATGCTGGACAATAAGATTATGTCTCGAGCAGAAAGCCCACTATTGATGATTGTTGTGAGATTATGTAGAAGATACAAATAATCATATGTGTTGCAATCTACAAATTTATTGTCCTTCTTACTTTGATCATTTTCCTTATTGATAAACATGATTTGTTTCATGTTATTCTAGTTACGTGAGAATACACAATATGATGTATGATATTTTGAATTCTTTTAAGATGTGAAATGATGGAACATCTAGTTAGGTTCCCTAAACACCGTGAGTTTCCCCCGAGGACCACACTGGGGAAATGAAATGGATCTCCTTATAGTAATCAATGAATTATGAGAGGGATTTCTGGAGTGTGGATCCAGACCTTAAAGGTTAGACCACCAGGATTTAGGAGTGAGTCATCTGGAGTGGCTCTGGCCCTAAATCCTTGCTATGAAAGTCTATGTCCAGATGGAATAAATTCTGATGAAATGAAATATGTGAAATGTGAAATGAAAAATATGTGAAATACTATGATATCTTAGGGTACCCGAGATGAGGACATGAGCCTCTTTAGGCAACCCTAAGGTGGCCAGGGTCTGTTGTTGATATCTTAGGGTTGTCGGCTAAACCCTAAGATAGTGACAGTGAGTCATTGACACGAGAATCAGGTGTGGCGACTTCTACTTGGTGAGGTACAAGACAAGTAGTTTCAGTGCAAATGAATAAAATATGATAAGCTGTGTAGAACATTGTTTGAATGGTTGTTACATTCCTTGTGGCTGCTCCACCTTGCTTGTGGGTGTCTCCTCATTGACTGTGGCTACTAAACAACGGAGTAGAGATTTCACCTGCTCCTCTGGCATGGGAGTCTCTTTTGAAACTTGAGATGTGGACACGATAGAAGTGGAGTTTTAGAGTTCTTTAACCGGCATCATGCATCCTCCTGGCAATCCATACAAACCCTAAAACCTAAACCCTAAACCCTAAACCCTAAACCCTAAACCCTAAACCATAAACCCTAAACCCCAAACCCTAAACCCTAAACCCTAAACCCTAAACCCTAAACCCTAAACCCTAAACCCTAAAACCCTAAAACCCTAAAACCCTAAAACCCTAAAACCCTAAAACCCTAAACCCTAAACCCTAAACCCTAAACCCCAAACCCCAAACCCCAAACCTGAAACCCTAAACACTAAACACTAAACCCTAAACCCTAAACCCTAAACCCTAAACCCTAAACCCTTACCCCTAAACCCCTACACCCCTACACCCTAAACCCTAAACCCTAAAACTCTAAACCCTAAACCCTAAACCCTAAACCCTAAACCCTAAACCCTAAACCCTAAACCCTAAACCCTAAACCCTAAACCCTAAACCTTAAACCCCAAACCCCAAACCCTAAACCCTAAACTCCCAAACCCTGAACCCCAAACCTTGAACCCCAAACCCTGAACCCCAAACCTTGAACCCCAAACCCTAAACCCTAAACTCGAAAGCCTAAACCCTAAACCCTAAACCTAAACCCTAAAGCCTAAACCCTAAACCCTAAACCCTTATCTGGCTGAAACAATCAAAAAACTTGTATGTACTTGTATGTGATTGGATTTGATTTGGGAAAGATATTGGAGATCCAATTCTACTGATTTGATTGCTTATCATTGATTGGAACTTGATTAGTTCTTGATATATTGATTGAGGATCCATGGGTTTTTCTTAGGGGTAGATGACTATGCTATTTCATGTGAATTTTGCCTAAAAATCAACTCAATGGCCGATATGCTTGGAATTGAATTGACATGTGTAAAATAATATTTGAACTGTATTAGATCGTATTATACAAGTGTATTGTTGAATGTTAATGGATTTGAATGACCACATATCCTGATTAGGATTTGTGTTGAGGAAGTGAATCAAATGAGTGAATTGATCAATGTATACTTATGATTGATGAATGAAATGTGTGAAAATGGAAACTAGGGTTTCCATGTTTGTGAATAACCCTAATGAACCCTCGAGTCATGATTAGATTACTGAATGATATGATTCTTATGATATGTTGAACTAAGGAATGACTTCTTGAAAACCCTAAAAGTTTATTATTAAGAATATTATGAGTGATAAAGCTAGAACTCGTATATGATGTTGTAAATGTGATCAAATGATGAAGTTGAAGGTATTAATACTTCAAATGAATATGATGAGTCTTACTAATATCATCTAAGTCTAATGCATTTATTTTAGTATAATAAAGAATGATCATTATTGATTATGGGAATGACATTAGTAGTCAATGAAAAGGTACACTCATCTGAATATAAGAGATAATATGAAGAATATGTACTTAATGGTGATTGCAAGATAAAGATGAAACTAATGAAGATAGTATGATGAAGTATTTTATCTTTTATTTTAATTACATGTGGCTTAACCCAAATTAAATGAAATATACTAAGATCTATATTTTGATAAATGTTATGTAGAAGAGAAGCATTGTATGTAAAGTGAATCAAGAAAGATTGGTCCAGATAATGTAATGAATATGAAATGAAAGAAGTTGAGACTACTAAGTATAAAATGATGGAAAAGATAGGAATTAGTAGATGATTCTAAGAATGTAACTCTTACCCAAAAATGATGAGTTTGATGATGCTAGTGAATGACAATCTCAAATGGGGGATTAAGAGATGCACATAATTGTAGTTGAATTCAACTAAAAGATGAAAGTCACTAATTTACAAGAATGTGTTCTTGAATTGTGAATGTACTCTGAGAATGGACTAATAGTACAAACTTCAATTGATAGTCAACATATGTTGATTAGTAAACCCATATGAAGAATGTTAAATAAAAGAAGAAGAGAACTAAGTTTGTTATGCGTGTATATGCATGAAATTATTGGCATCTATTCAGATTGGATGGAACAGGCATATGTTGTATGATAAATCTATTTTGAGTATGAAGAATGATACATGATATTTATATGCTTTTATTGTTGCTAGTTTTAGTGCCTCTTCTAATATTTGTTCCGAACTATGATATATAATGAACTAATAATATTTATGTTGAAATTGAATTTAATATGCACTCCTTACATTGAGAAACCCTGATAAGGGTAAATGTTGCATAATGAGATTATGTTTAGGGTTGAAAGCCCATTGATGATGATAAAACCCTGATGGGTTAAATGCTGGACAATAAGATTATGTCTCGAGCAGAAAGCCCACTATTGATGATTGTTGTGAGATTATGTAGAAGATACAAATAATCATATGTGTTGCAATCTACAAATTTATTGTGCTTCTTACTTTGATCATTTTCCTTATTGATAAACATGATTTGTTTCATGTTATTCTAGTTACAAACTGTGAGGGTATGGAACTTTAGGGACATATTCCATATCTAACTATATGATGTTCTTCTCAGGTATCTCCTCATTAGGGGGCTCTTGCTCCTTGTTAACCGAGATATATTTAACATGTTGATGTTGTTGCATTCTCAGTAGGTTCTTTCTGAATGAGCTTCTTCATGGAAGTCATCTCCTCTACAATTTGAGAAATTTGATACTGCATGATCTGTATCTATGCCCCATGGTTTTGAAGAACCTGATGCGTATGTCCCATGAACAACTCATTTTGCTTGAGTAGTTTCCTCCGCATCTCATTGGTTTTTTTTGGGTGAACCTAGCTCATCGTATTACTTTTCTTTAAAACTGTACAGGTAAGACAACTCATACGGAACAACCTCCATAAGAGTGTTTCCAAAAAAAAGAAAACTATATAGGCAGCAAAGCCATAGAGAAAAGACACTACAAAGAAAGAAAGGCTTCAACATCACTAATGATGCAAAGCCAGAGCTTAAGCTCATCTCTATCAACATTCCTATGAACTCTGTCATTTCTCTCTCTCTAAAGCCAATGCAGAACAACAATACTAGCCAGCCTACTCTCCTTGTCGATGAAAGCACAAAGATCATAGACCCTAAAACCCTAAAACCCTAAAACCCTAAAACCCTAAAACCCTAAAACCCTAAACCCTAAACCCTAAACCCTAAACCCCAAACCCCAAACCCCAAACCTGAAACCCTAAACACTAAACACTAAACCCTAAACCCTAAACCCTAAACCCTAAACCCTAAACCCTAAACCCTTACCCCTAAACCCCTACACCCCTACACCCTAAACCCTAAACCCTAAAACTCTAAACCCTAAACCCTAAACCCTAAACCTTAAACCCTAAACCCTAAACCCTAAACCTTAAACCCCAAACCCCAAACCCTAAACCCTAAACTCCCAAACCCTCAACCCCAAACCTTGAACCCCAAACCCTGAACCCCAAACCTTGAACCCCAAACCCTAAACCCTAAACTCGAAAGCCTAAACCCTAAATCCTAAACCTAAACCCTAAAACCTAAACCCTAAACCCTAAACCCTAAACCCTTATCTGGCTGAAACAATCAAAAAACTTGTATGTACTTGTATGTGATTGGATTTGATTTGGGAAAGATATTGGAGATCCAATTCTACTGATTTGATTGCTTATCATTGATTGGAACTTGATTAGTTCTTGATATATTGATTGAGGATCCATGGGTTTTTCTTAGGGGTAGATGACTATGCTATTTCATGTGAATTTTGCCTAAAAATCAACTCAATGGCCGATATGCTTGGAATTGAATTGACATGTGTAAAATAATATTTGAACTGTATTAGATCGTATTATACAAGTGTATTGTTGAATGTTAATGGATTTGAATGACCACATATCCTGATTAGGATTTGTGTTGAGGAAGTGAATCAAATGAGTGAATTGATCAATGTATACTTATGATTGATGAATGAAATGTGTGAAAATGGAAACTAGGGTTTCCATGTTTGTGAATAACCCTAATGAACCCTCGAGTCATGATTAGATTACTGAATGATATGATTCTTATGATATGTTGAACTAAGGAATGACTTCTTGAAAACCCTAAAAGTTTATTATTAAGAATATTATGAGTGATAAAGCTAGAACTCGTATATGATGTTGTAAATGTGATCAAATGATGAAGTTGAAGGTATTAATACTTCAAATGAATATGATGAGTCTTACTAATATCATCTAAGTCTAATGCATTTATTTTAGTATAATAAAGAATGATCATTATTGATTATGGGAATGACATTAGTAGTCAATGACAAGGTACACTCATCTGAATATAAGAGACAATATGAAGAATATGTACTTAATGGTGATTGCAAGATAAAGATGAAACTAATGAAGATAGTATGATGAAGTATTTTATCTTTTATTTTAATTACATGTGGCTTAACCCAAATTAAATGAAATATACTAAGATCTATATTTTGATAAATGTTATGTAGAAGAGAAGCATTGTATGTAAAGTGAATCAAGAAAGATTGGTCCAGATAATGTAATGAATATGAAATGAAAGAAGTTGAGACTACTAAGTATAAAATGATGGAAAAGATAGGAATTAGTAGATGATTCTAAGAATGTAACTCTTACCCAAAAATGATGAGTTTGATGATGCTAGTGAATGACAATCTCAAATGGGGGATTAAGAGATGCACATAATTGTAGTTGAATTCAACTAAAAGATGAAAGTCACTAATTTACAAGAATGTGTTCTTGAATTGTGATTGTACTCTGAGAATGGACTAATAGTACAAACTTCAATTGATAGTCAACATATGTTGATTAGTAAACCCATATGAAGAATGTTAAATAAAAGAAGAAGAGAACTAAGTTTGTTATGCGTGTATATGCATGAAATTATTGGCATCTATTCAGATTGGATGGAACAGGCATATGTTGTATGATAAATCTATTTTGAGTATGAAGAATGATACATGATATTTATATGCTTTTATTGTTGCTAGTTTTAATGCCTCTTCTAATATTTGTTCCGAACTATGATATATAATGAACTAATAATATTTATGTTGAAATTGAATTTAATATGCACTCCTTACATTGAGAAACCCTGATAAGGGTAAATGTTGCATAATGAGATTATGTTTAGGGTTGAAAGCCCATTGATGATGATAAAACCCTGATGGGTTAAATGCTGGACAATAAGATTATGTCTCGAGCAGAAAGCCCACTATTGATGATTGTTGTGAGATTATGTAGAAGATACAAATAATCATATGTGTTGCAATCTACAAATTTATTGTGCTTCTTACTTTGATCATTTTCCTTATTGATAAACATGATTTGTTTCATGTTATTCTAGTTACGTGAGAATACACAATATGATGTATGATATTTTGAATTCTTTTAAGATGTGAAATGATGGAACATCTAGTTAGGTTCCCTGAACACCGTGAGTTTCCCCCAAGGACCACACTGGGGAAACGAAATGGATCTCCTTATAGTAATCAATGAATTATGAGAGGGATTTCTGGAGTGTGGATCCAGACCTTAAAGGTTAGACCACCAGGATTTAGGAGTGAGTCATCTGGAGTGGCTCTGGCCCTAAATCCTTGCTATGAAAGTCTATGTCCAGATGGAATAAATTCTGATGAAATGAAATATGTGAAATGTGAAATGAAAAATATGTGAAATACTATGATATCTTAGGGTACCCGAGATGAGGACATGAGCCTCTTTAGGCAACCCTAAGGTGGCCAGGGTCTGTTGTTGATATCTTAAGGTGGTCGGCTAAACCCTAAGATAGTGACGGTGAGTCATTGACACGAGAATCAGGTGTGGCGACTTCTACTTGGTGAGGTACAAGACAAGTAGTTTCAGTGCAAATGAATAAAATATGATAAGCTGTGTAGAACATTGTTTGAATGGTTGTTACATTCCTTGTACTACTACTTGATGATTTTTCATTGTTGATTATGCTTCTTGTTGTGAAAAGTAATCATGTTGCTATGGACATTTTCTATTTCATATGATGATATGTCATGTTAACAAGTTATAAATGATGGGATTTATATCCATCCTAAATATGAGTTAGATTGCTTGCTATTTGATAGTATTGTTTGGTAGATATGTATTACATGTACTTCAGCTTCAAGACTGTAGGATGTGTTCTTGGTCCAGCTGGTGGAGTGTCACAAAGATAATGTTATTGTTATGTATTGATTCAAAATGCTTAGAACTTGACTTATTTCTCATGCAATAAGATTCTTAATCTAAACTAGAAGTATCTGCTGATTTGTTCATAGACATGCTCTAAAAGACGTTTCAAAGTTATTATTAGTTTAAGTGATTACCTTATCTATTGGATTATATCTCCATTGCAAGTTAGATATGACTTATGACAGAACTATCTGCTATACTTTTCAATATCTGCATGTTTCTTTCAAGTTTTTCTACTTAATATGATGTTGATGCATGTACCTAGCTTGAGTGGGAGATATCCACTCACTAGGGCTCTATATGAGTCTCATAAGGTTGTTTCAAATGTTTTTAGGTATAATGCTCTCCAGTGGAGAGTTCGTGATAAAGAAGATATAAATAGCATAATCTAGATAGATTAGAATGTCCCTATACTCTCTTTCCTAGGATGGGTTGTAGATTAAGTTTGGTCATCAATGTACATGTATCTGATGTAAACTGAACCACATATGAGAACAAGATTTGATTCTAGATTTAATGGAGTTGAATATGATTTGTGATATCTGAATGTAATGTCCTTGATGTGACATTGATTTATGAGTTTGTGAAGAAAGAAAAAAGAAAAATTTATCTGTCTTTTTCACATATTGTTTAATCGCCTTTGTCGAGAATTCATTGTTTTATTTCATAATCTGGGTTTAGGTTTGGGATTATCTCTAATGGTTGGTATTTATGCTGATCAAAAGAGTGGGTCCTGACAAATAGCATCTCAGATCCTTTCATCTTAGGCATATCCATGACCACAAAATCTACAGGAAATATGAACTTGTCTACTTTGACTAACACATCCTCGCATATACCCTATGGCTTCACAATTGATCCATTTGTCAACTCAATTGTCATGGAGATTTTTGTTGGCTTCTTCAATCCCAACTTCTGAAAAGTAGTAAGAGACATGAGGTTAATGCTTTCCCCTGAGTTACACTGTGCTTGTGGGAATTGTTGTCCACCTATAGAACAAGGGATGTAGAAACATCATGGATCCTTTCTCTTTCTTGGCAGTTTTCCCTAAATAATAGAACTCACTGCTTCATCAACACACCACACATCTGTATCTTTGATCCGTTATTTCTTGTTGATGATATCTTTCATGAATCTTCCATATGTAGGGATTTTCTCTATTACTTCCACCAATGGAATGTTGATGTGGAGCTTTTGGAAGATCTCAAGAAATTTCCTAAAGTGTCTTTGTCTTTCCTCGGCTTCAGACTATCCAGGAATGGCACACTTGGCTTCTCTATGTGCTTGTGTGGTGGAACATAAGGAACTTTGGGGGTCTCCTCCCCTAAGCTTGCTTCAACACCACCTTCTGAGATAAAAATTTGGCACATCTTATGTGGATGGCACGACTTGTGGCTGCTCCACCTTGCTTGTGGGTGTCTCCTCATTGACTGTGGCTACTAAACAACGGAGTAGAGATTTCACCTGCTCCTCTGGCATGGGAGTCTCTTTTGAAACTTGAGATGTGGACACGATAGAAGTGGAGTTTTAGAGTTCTTTAACCGACATCATGCATCCTCCTGGAAATCCATACAAACTGTGAGGGTATGGAACTTTAGGGACATATTCCATATCTAACTATATGATGTTCGTCTCAGGTATCTCCTCATTAGGGGGCTCTTGCTCCTTGTTAACCGAGATATATTTAACATGTTGATGTTGTTGCATAGTGTTGCATTCTCAGTAGGTTCTTTCTGAATGAACTTCTTCATGGAAGTCATCTCCTCCACAATTTGAGAAATTTGATACTGCATGATCTGTATCTATGCCCCATGGTTTTGAAGAACCTGATGCGTATGTCCCATGAACAACTCATTTTGCTTGAGTAGTTTCCTCCGCATCTCATTGGTTTTTTTTTGGGTGAACCTAGCTCATCGTATTACTTTTCTTTGAAACTGTACAGGTAAGACAACTCATACGGAACAACCTCCATAAGAGTGTTTCCAAAAAAAAGAAAACTATATAGGCAGCAAAGCCATAGAGAAAAGACACTACAAAGAAAGAAAGGCTTTAACATCACTAATGATGCAAAGCCAGAGCTTAAGCTCATCTCTATCAACATTCCTATGAACTCTGTCATTTCTCTCTCTCTAAAGCCAATGCAGAACAGCAATACTAGCCAGCCTACTCTCCTTGTCGATGAAAGCACAAAGATCATTTACATCAGTAGGAATCGATTTACTGAAGTAAGACTTGAAAAACTTCCACACAGAAATCGAAAAGGAGCATCCGAAAAGAATATGTGCCACATCCTCTTCTTCACATCTACAGAAAGGACATCACGAGGCCAAACTGATCCCCAAACGCTTGATATACCCCGACGTAAGCAACCTTCCATGACCAGCCTTCCATGTCGTGAAAAGAAACCTCCTAGGACCCTTAGAGTCCCAATGTAACATACTGAAACCTAGGAATTTATCTTATTCTGGGGTTAATAGCTCTGATACCATGTTGTAAGGAGTGGGATAAACCCACCTCTCTACTCATAACAATGGTAAACAAAATCCAATTTGGATAGCAGCAGAAGATAAAATTTTGACTATATTCAATTTCAAATAAAGTGTACATAAAAATTTCCCCAATATGGGTGTACATGCTTTATACAAAAAGAAGATCTATGTAGAGGGAAGCTAGACTACTCCACTTTTGTCTCTAAGCATCATATCCATCAGCTAAGTCCAAGCCAAGCTACGATCTTCAAGTCCTATTCATCACCTTGCTCCACATCTGGGTGGTTGGGAAGGCACCCAGCAAGAAGGGAAAGGAAAATAAAAGTATGCGTCACTAAACTATACTAAAGGTGAAAAGATAAGTATAACAAGTAAATTAGGCTAGGGATTCATCAACAGATGAGACATCAAGAGAATGAGGCCATATACAAAAGAATATTTTAATAGATGCTTGACATAATAACATATAACAAAAAGGATTGCATGTATGATTAATATTGACTATCTTAACTATGTAGGGTTGAGGCACCTACCGGACCTTCAACCAAAGGGTGAGGGGAGAATAACACATTCCCAGTCACCTACACACATTTTGTGTGCGGGGGGAGAGTATCACATTCCCCAGGGGAGAAATAACACATTCCCCAACTATGGGTGGTTGTACATACAAGTACCACTACACTAGTTATTTAGTCTAATAAAATCAACATGCTAGAAAAAGAGTTATGGCAAGATTAATCAAAAGATTTATACAACATGTAAGTGGGGTATAAAAACCCAAACAAGATAATACTACAAATGATTTTGAGGCATGAATAAATTAGGTTTCAAGAATAATGGATTAAGTCAGGTTAAGCCTCATTAGGGAACATGGGTAAAGGTTTAATAAATTTCCCAACTAAAGGTGTAGATGCACATACCTTTAATTGGGAAATTTATTAAACCTTTACTCATGTTCCCTAATGAGGTTTAACCTGACTTAATCCATTATTCTTGAAACCTAATTTATTCAAGCCTCAAAATCATTTGTAGTATTATCTTGTTTGGGTTTTTATACCCCACTTCCATGTTGTATAAATCTTTTGATTAATCTTGCCATAACTCTTTTTCTAGCATGTTGATTTTATTAGACTAAATAACTAGTGTAGTGGTACTTGTATGTACAACCACCCATAGTTGGGGAATGTGTTATTTCTCCCCTGGGGAATGTGATACTCTCCCCCCGCACACAAAATGTGTGTAGGTGACTGGGAATGTGTTATTCTCCCCTCACCCTTTGGTTGAAGGTCCGGTAGGTGCCTCAACCCTACATAGTTAAGATAGTCAATATTAATCATACATGCAATCCTTTTTGTTATATGTTATTTATGGCAAGCATCTATTAAAATATTCTTTTGTATATGGCCTCATTCTCTTGATGTCTCATTTGTTGATGAATCCCTAGCCTAATTTACTTGTTATACTTATCTTTTCACCTTTAGTATAGTTTAGTGACGCATACTTTTATTTTCCTTTCCCTTCTTGCTGGGTGCCTTCCCAACCACCCAGATGTGGAGCAAGGTGATGAATAGGACTTGAAGATTGTAGCTTGGCTTGGACTTAGCTGATGGATATGATGCTTGGAGACAAAAGTGGAGTAGTCTAGCTTCCCTCTACATAGATCTTCTTTTTGTATAAAGCATGTACACCCATATTGGGTAAATTTTTATGTACACTTTATTTGAAATTGAATATAGTCAAAATTTTATCTTCCGCTACTATCCAAATTGGATTTTGTTTACCATTGTTATGAGTAGAGAGGTGGGTTTATCCCACTCTTTACACCCAAAGCCAATGGAAAAAAAGGCACAACTTCATACTTATCTCTGATAGTCTCAAGGAAATCTTGAAAACCTGCATTAGGTATATTTCCAAAGACAAACTCATCCGAACCACCAGTAGGCACCGACAGACTCTCCAGAATCGAGATCAGCTTAGAGTGCAGCCTCATCTCCTCATAGAACCACTTCTGGTCTCTAATAAACATGTTGACCTTGGCATCAGATCTGATTCCCAACTGAATGTAACATTGAGAACAAAGAACATCAGCTAAAAAATTAACACCCGGAAGCCATGGATCCCTCCAAACTGAAACAGAGGATCCATCTCCGATAACAATCCTCATATGCGCTTTCAAATCGTCCCTAGAGGAAAGAAACTTCCTGAGCAGCCAAGAGAATGAATCACTAATACTATCTTCTTCATTGTTTTTGTATCCCTATTGCCTCATGAATTTGGCCTTTTCTGCCTCTTCTTCCTCTTCCTTCTGATATATCTTCTTAGCAATCAAATCTAGCTTTTCATTCAATGCATTGATTGCCATTAACTCTTCCACACTCTTGATGTGCTCTGGGCGTTCTCTCTCATTACCCCAGGATTGGTTTTTGGCCATGTTCTGCAATATCTCCTGGTACTTAGATGGTGTGTTGTTGAAAAAGAACCTTGTGCATGCACTACCCAGAGTGCAATGCTCATTATAATTAAGACCAAAGTAGAACATCTTCACCTGATTTTCCAAGTCTATACATGATGAGGGACTTTTCTGAGCATATTTTGGAATCTCTCCCACACCTTTGTATATGATTCTTCAGCCTGATGCTTGAAGTTATAAATCTTCTGGACCAACTCATTGGTCTTCTTCGGTGGGAAGTATCTTTCAAAGAAGATATCAATCATCTGATCCCATGTCTCAACAGATTCCTTTGGTAGGTTGTATAGCCATTCTTTTGCCTTGTCTTCCAGCGATGATGGAAACAACGTCAGGTAAATAGCCATCTGTGGAAACCTATCCACTTTCACCATGTCACAACACTCAACAAAGTTGTTGATCTGTGTCACCGGGTCTTCATGAGTGTGCCTGTGATAAGCCTACGACTTGACTAGTGCAATCAGCCCTGGATCAATCAGTAGGGTTTTAGGGGAGGTAGAGAAGGCAGCGGAAACAAAAAAATTCTTCCCCAAACCCAGAACAAGGAAACGCGTCAACGTCTATACAATAGGAAAGGATGGTTTGTGGAATCATACCTTGTCCCAAGGCTTTCTCGGTGACAATACCTCACGGCTTGTGCGGTCTTCACCTCCAATCTTGGACGGTGTATGTGCAGCTCCTGGTCACACCAGGACTGACAATTCCTGGTCTCACCGGGACTGTCGGGATTGACAGTTGTCCTCTGAGCGGACTAAATCTCCCGCCTCTGAAGTAGTCCACACGGACCACCTGGGGTTTAGGGTTTAGGATTTAGGGTTTAGGGTTTAGGGTTTAGGGTTTAGGGTTTTGGGTTTAGGGTTTAGGGTTTAGGGTTTAGGGTTTGGGGTTCAAGGTTTGGGGTTCAGGGATTGGGGTTTAGGGTTTAGGGTTTAGGGTTTGGGGTTTGGGGTTTAGGGTTTGGGGTTTGGGGTTTAAGGGTTTTAGGGTTTAGGGTTTAGTGTTTAGGGTTTAGAGTTTAGGGTTTAGAGTTTAGGGTTTAGGGTTTAGGGTTTAGGGTTTAGGGTTTTAGGGTTTAGGATTTAGGGTGTAGGGGTTTAGTCCATCCTAAATATGAGTTAGATTGCTTGCTATTTGATAGTATTGTTTGGTAGATATGTATTACATGTACTTCAGCTTCAAGACTGTAGGATGTGTTCTTGGTCCGGCTGGTGGAGTGTCACAAAGATAATGTTATTGTTATGTATTGATTCAAAATGCTTAGAACTTGACTTATTTCTCATGCAATAAGATTCTTAATCTAAACTAGAAGTATCTGCTGATTTGTTCATAGACATGCTCTAAAAGACGTTTCAAAGTTATTATTAGTTTAAGTGATTACCTTATCTATTGGATTATATCTCCATTGCAAGTTAGATATGACTTATGACAGAACTATCTGCTATACTTTTCAATATCTGCATGTTTCTTTCAAGTTTTTCTACTTAATATGATGTTGATGCATGTACCTAGCTTGAGTGGGAGGTATCCACTCACTAGGGCTCTATATGAGTCTCATAAGGTTGTTTCAAATGTTTTTAGGTATAATGCTATCCAGTGGAGAGTTCGTGATAAAGAAGATATAAATAGCATAATCTAGATAGATTAGAATGTCCCTATACTCTCTTTCCTAGGATGGGTTGTAGATTAAGTTTGGTCATCAATGTACATGTATCTGATGTAAACTGAACCGCATATGAGAACAAGATTTGATTCTAGATTTAATGGAGTTGAATATGATTTGTGATATCTGAATGTAATGTCCTTGATGTGACATTGATTTATGAGTTTGTGAAGAAAGAAAAAGGAAAAATTTATCTGTCTTTTTCACATATTGTTTAATCGCCTTTGTCGAGAATTCATTGTTTTATTTCATAATCTGGGTTTAGGTTTGGGATTATCTCTAATGGTTGGTATTTATGCTGATCAAAAGAGTGGGTCCTGACAAATAGCATCTCAGATCCTTTCATCTTAGGCATATCCATGACCACAAAATCTACAGGAAATATGAACTTGTCTACTTTGACTAACACATCCTCGCATATACCCTATGGCTTCACAATTGATCCATCTGTCAACTCAATTGTCATGGAGATTTTTGTTGGCTTCTTCAATCCCAACTTCTGAAAAGTAGTAAGAGACATGAGGTTAATGCTTGCCCCTGAGTTACACTGTGCTTGTGGGAATTGTTGTCCACCTATAGAACAAGGGATGTAGAAACATCATGGATCCTTTCTCTTTCTTGGCAGTTTTCCCTAAATAATAGAACTCACTGCTTCATCAACACACCACACATCTGTATCTTTGATCCGTTATTTCTTGTTGATGATATCTTTCATGAATCTTCCATATGTAGGGATTTTCTCTATTACTTCCACCAATGGAATGTTGATGTGGAGCTTTTGGAAGATCTCAAGAAATTTCCTAAAGTGTCTTTGTCTTTCCTCGGCTTCAGACTATCCAGGAATGGCACACTTGGCTTCTCTATGTGCTTGTGTGGTGGAACATAAGGAACTTTGGGGGTCTCCTCCCCTAAGCTTGCTTCAACACCACCTTCTGAGATAAAAATTTGGCACATCTTATGTGGATGGCACGACTTGTGGCTGCTCCACCTTGCTTGTGGGTGTCTCCTCATTGACTGTGGCTACTAAACAACGGAGTAGAGATTTCACCTGCTCCTCTGGCATGGGAGTCTCTTTTGAAACTTGAGATGTGGACACGATAGAAGTGGAGTTTTAGAGTTCTTTAACCGGCATCATGCATCCTCCTGGAAATCCATACAAACTGTGAGGGTATGGAACTTTAGGGACATATTCCATATCTAACTATATGATGTTCTTCTCAGGTATCTCCTCATTAGGGGGCTCTTGCTCCTTGTTAACCGAGATATATTTAACATGTTGATGTTGTTGCATAGTGTTGCATTCTCAGTAGGTTCTTTCTGAATGAACTTCTTCATGGAAGTCATCTCCTCCACAATTTGAGAAATTTGATACTGCATGATCTGTATCTATGCCCCATGGTTTTGAAGAACCTGATGCGTATGTCCCATGAACAACTCATTTTGCTTGAGTAGTTTCCTCCGCATCTCATTGGTTTTTTTTTTTGGGTGAACCTAGCTCATCGTATTACTTTTCTTTGAAACTGTACAGGTAAGACAACTCATACGGAACAACCTCCATAAGAGTGTTTCCAAAAAAAAGAAAACTATATAGGCAGCAAAGCCATAGAGAAAAGACACTACAAAGAAAGAAAGGCTTTAACATCACTAATGATGCAAAGCCAGAGCTTAAGCTCATCTCTATCAACATTCCTATGAACTCTGTCATTTCTCTCTCTCTAAAGCCAATGCAGAACAGCAATACTAGCCAGCCTACTCTCCTTGTCGATGAAAGCACAAAGATCATTTACATCAGTAGGAATCGATTTACTGAAGTAAGACTTGAAAAACTTCCACACAGAAATCGAAAAGGAGCATCCAAAAAGAATATGTGCCACATCCTCTTCTTCACATCTACAGAAAGGACATCGCGAGGCCAAACTGATCCCCAAACGCTTGATATACCCCGACGTAAGCAACCTTCCATGACCAGCCTTCCATGTCGTGAAAAGAAACCTCCTAGGACCCTTAGAGTCCCAATGTAACATACTGAAACCTAGGAATTTATCTTATTCCGGGGTTAATAGCTCTGATACCATGTTGTAAAGAGTGGGATAAACCCACCTCTCTACTCATAACAATGGTAAACAAAATCCAATTTGGATAGCAGCAGAAGATAAAATTTTGACTATATTCAATTTCAAATAAAGTGTACATAAAAATTTCCCCAATATGGGTGTACATGCTTTATACAAAAAGAAGATCTATGTAGAGGGAAGCTAGACTACTCCACTTTTGTCTCCAAGCATCATATCCATCAGCTAAGTCCAAGCCAAGCTACGATCTTCAAGTCCTATTCATCACCTTGCTCCACATCTGGGTGGTTGGGAAGGCACCCAGCAAGAAGGGAAAGGAAAATAAAAGTATGCGTCACTAAACTATACTAAAGGTGAAAAGATAAGTATAACAAGTAAATTAGGCTAGGGATTCATCAACAGATGAGACATCAAGAGAATGAGGCCATATACAAAAGAATATTTTAATAGATGCTTGACATAATAACATATAACAAAAAGGATTGCATGTATGATTAATATTGACTATCTTAACTATGTAGGGTTGAGGCACCTACCGGACCTTCAACCAAAGGGTGAGGGGAGAATAACACATTCCCAGTCACCTACACACATTTTGTGTGCGGGGGGAGAGTATCACATTCCCCAGGGGAGAAATAACACATTCCCCAACTATGGGTGGTTGTACATACAAGTACCACTACACTAGTTATTTAGTCTAATAAAATCAACATGCTAGAAAAAGAGTTATGGCAAGATTAATCAAAATATTTATACAACATGTAAGTGGGGTATAAAAACCCAAACAAGATAATACTACAAATGATTTTGAGGCATGAATAAATTAGGTTTCAAGAATAATGGATTAAGTCAGGTTAAGCCTCATTAGGGAACATGGGTAAAGGTTTAATAAATTTCCCAACTAAAGGTGTAGATGCACATACCTTTAATTGGGAAATTTATTAAACCTTTACTCATGTTCCCTAATGAGGTTTAACCTGACTTAATCCATTATTCTTGAAACCTAATTTATTCAAGCCTCAAAATCATTTGTAGTATTATCTTGTTTGGGTTTTTATACCCCACTTCCATGTTGTATAAATCTTTTGATTAATCTTGCCATAACTCTTTTTCTAGCATGTTGATTTTATTAGACTAAATAACTAGTGTAGTGGTACTTGTATGTACAACCACCCATAGTTGGGGAATGTGTTATTTCTCCCCTGGGGAATGTGATACTCTCCCCCCGCACACAAAATGTGTGTAGGTGACTGGGAATGTGTTATTCTCCCCTCACCCTTTGGTTGAAGGTCCGGTAGGTGCCTCAACCCTACATAGTTAAGATAGTCAATATTAATCATACATGCAATCCTTTTTGTTATATGTTATTTATGGCAAGCATCTATTGAAATATTCTTTTGTATATGGCCTCATTCTCTTGATGTCTCATTTGTTGATGAATCCCTAGCCTAATTTACTTGTTATACTTATCTTTTCACCTTTAGTATAGTTTAGTGACGCATACTTTTATTTTCCTTTCCCTTCTTGCTGGGTGCCTTCCCAACCACCCAGATGTGGAGCAAGGTGATGAATAGGACTTGAAGATTGTAGCTTGGCTTGGACTTAGCTGATGGATATGATGCTTGGAGACAAAAGTGGAGTAGTCTAGCTTCCCTCTACATAGATCTTCTTTTTGTATAAAGCATGTACACCCATATTGGGTAAATTTTTATGTACACTTTATTTGAAATTGAATATAGTCAAAATTTTATCTTCCGCTACTATCCAAATTGGATTTTGTTTACCATTGTTATGAGTAGAGAGGTGGGTTTATCCCACTCTTTACACCCAAAGCCAATGGAAAAAAAGGCACAACTTCATACTTATCTCTGATAGTCTCAAGGAAATCTTGAAAACCTGCATTAGGTATATTTCCAAAGACAAACTCATCCGAACCACCAGTAGGCACCGACAGACTCTCCAGAATCGAGATCAGCTTAGAGTGCAGCCTCATCTCCTCATAGAACCACTTCTGGTCTCTAATAAACATGTTGACCTTGGCATCAGATCTGATTCCCAACTGAATGTAACATTGAGAACAAAGAACATCAGCTAAAAAATTAACACCCGGAAGCCATGGATCCCTCCAAACTGAAACAGAGGATCCATCTCCGATAACAATCCTCATATGAGCTTTCAAATCGTCCCTAGAGGAAAGAAACTTCCTGAGCAGCCAAGAGAACGAATCACTAATACTATCTTCTTCATTGTTTTTGTATCCCTATTTCCTCATGAATTTGGCCTTTTCTGCCTCTTCTTCCTCTTCCTTCTGATATATCTTCTTAGCAATCAAATCTAGCTTTTCATTCAATGCATTGATTGCCATTAACTCTTCCACACTCTTGATGTGCTCTGGGCGTTCTCTCTCATTACCCCAGGATTGGTTTTTGGCCATGTTCTGCAATATCTCCTGGTACTTAGATGGTGTGTTGTTGAAAAAGAACCTTGTGCATGCACTACCCAGAGTGCAATGCTCATTATAATTAAGACCAAAGTAGAACATCTTCACCTGATTTTCCAAGTCTATACATGATGAGGGACTTTTCTGAGCATATTTTGGAATCTCTCCCACACCTTTGTATATGATTCTTCAGCCTGATGCTTGAAGTTATAAATCTTCTGGACCAACTCATTGGTCTTCTTCGGTGGGAAGTATCTTTCAAAGAAGATATCAATCATCTGATCCCATGTCTCAACAGATTCCTTTGGTAGGTTGTATAGCCATTCTTTTGCCTTGTCTTCCAGCGATGATGGAAACAACGTCAGGTAAATAGCCATCTGTGGAAACCTATCCACTTTCACCATGTCACAACACTCAACAAAGTTGTTGATCTGTGTCACCGGGTCTTCATGAGTGTGCCTGTGATAAGCCTACGACTTGACTAGTGCAATCAGCCCTGGATCAATCAGTAGGGTTTTAGGGGAGGTAGAGAAGGCAGCGGAAACAAAAAAATTCTTCCCCAAACCCAGAACAAGGAAACGCGTCAACGTCTATACAATAGGAAAGGATGGTTTGTGGAATCATACCTTGTCCCAAGGCTTTCTCGGTGACAATACCTCACGGCTTGCGCGGTCTTCACCTCCAATCTTGGACGGTGTATGTGCAGCTCCTGGTCACACCAGGACTGACAATTCCTGGTCTCACCGGGATTGTCGGGATTGACAGTTGTCCTCTGAGCGGAAGAAATCTCCCGCCTCTGAAGTAGTCCACACGGACCACCTGGGGTTTAGGGTTTAGGATTTAGGATTTAGGGTTTAGGGTTTAGGGTTTAGGGTTTAGGGTTTAGGGTTTAGGGTTTCGGGTTTAGGGTTTAGGGTTTAGGGTTTGGGGTTCAAGGTTTGGGGTTCAGGGTTTGGGGTTTAGGGTTTAGGGTTTAGGGTTTGGGGTTTGGGGTTTAGGGTTTGGGGTTTGGGGTTTAAGGGTTTTAGGGTTTAGGGTTTAGTGTTTAGGGTTTAGGGTTTAGGGTTTAGAGTTTAGGGTTTAGGGTTTAGGGTTTAGGGTTTAGGGTTTTAGGGTTTAGGATTTAGGGTGTAGGGGTTTAGGGGTTAGGGTTTAGGGTTTAGGGTTTAGGGTTTAGGGTTTAGGGTTTTAGGGTTTAGGGTTTAGGGTTTAGGTTTTAGGGTTTAGGGTTTGGGGTTTGGGGTTTGGGGTTTGTTAATCCGTTGTTTATGTTTAATTTCATTTAATTAATGACGATTGTTTGACAGTTTGGCGACTGTCGTCATAGTTTCAGAAATGAAACGATCGGTTCAGGTTGCGCAGTTGGTTGTTTTTGTGGAAAATCTCGAACCATTCTACTCCTGCTTTAGTCCCGCATTGCCCGGGATAGAGAACCCTATCCCATGACCCTCCTATATATAGGGGTATTGGGGGCTTCTCAAACAACAACACAGTGCAACCAGTTGCTCTATAAAGTTGTTTTTCTCTCTGGTTTTGGTAACCGAGAGAGCCCGAGCAAGTGCTACCCGATAAGGGAGGCACAACAAGGGAAAGACAACTACATAAAGCGAGTGGTGGCCGGAGAGTGTGTCAGTGACTAGTACACTGATAGGAGGGTGTGACTCCTTTCAATTCCTTGTGGGAGAAGGAGATTGGAGTTCCAGGTGGTCTGTGTGGACTACTTCAGAGGCGGGAGATTTCTGCCGCTCGGAGGACAACTGTCAATCCCGACAGTCCCGGTGAGACCAGGATTTGTCAGTCCCGGTGCGACCAGGAGTTGCACAGACACCATCCAAGACCGGAGGTGAAGACCATGCAAGACGCAAGGTATTGTCACCGAGCAAGCCTCGGTACAAGGTATGATTCCACAAACCATCCTTTCCTATTGTATAGACGTTGACGCGTTTCCTTATTCTGGGTTTGGGAAAGAATTTTTTTTTTGTTTCCGCTGCCTTCTCTGCCTCCCCTAAAACCCTACAGTGGTATCAGAGCCACGTCAACTGCTCTATACTTTAGGATTATCGATATGATCGATTTTGGTTTGTCGCCTTTATTTATTGCATACGATGCGAATAAAATTGGCTTTATGCATGTCAAATCCTAAATCCACAAATCCCAATTTACATATATGATATGTATTATGAATGCACTCGATACGCGTCGCCCTTAAATGAGTTTTGTGGTGGATGTATAGCGTAGTTATGGCCAATAAACCCTATCTATGTGTGGTTGTATGTGGTTGCTTGCATCTCGGTCTGCACACCGATCTTCCTTCTCCTATTCCTGATGTAACTCGAGATAATTCAAGATTTCTTTCCTACCTTTGCTCCCCTCAAATGTAACTCAAGGTTTCTCTTTTTACAATGTAAAATAGGATAGATTTTTATTTCCTGTTATGTCAAAGAACGGAGGACATCCTGACGATAGCTGAGACGATCGGTTCAAGGCGTGAACCGATCGGTTGACGTTCGAGACGATCGGTTCAAGGAGTGAGTGAATCGGTTGATGACCGGTTCAAGGAGTGAGATGAGCGGGTGGCGGCCATGATGAGATGCACGATGACTAGGTGAACCGATCGGTTGGAGGAGCCAACCGATCGGCTGGTGGCACCCAGCCGACCTGCCTGGAGGCGAGTCGATCAGTCATGTGATGAGTTGATCAAACCCAGAAAGGCAAAGCACAGAGTTCATCTTATACAGGTTGCATGTGATGTAGACCTAGATGACCGTTATTCCTCTTGGCTCGAGGAATCACATTAGGATGGCCATAATCATTGCTTTTATCATTTTGCATGTTTTCTATGGGAATATCATGTATATGATACATACTATGTATTGTGGTGATTGGATATGTATATGTACATAAAACCAAATCCCTCATTAAATATTAAGTTTTAGATGCCTTCCAAATGCGACACATGTGAAAAGTTTGATCGACCAAGTGTGGGCACGCCCTAGCGTGGTGCACCGTCTATCTCGTGGAAGCGTGAAGGATGAATATGTGGGTCTGCCCTAGCAGGGTGCATGTTCATCGTGTTTGCTTTGGGACGGACTTAACAAGGTAACCTAGATAGGATCTAGCACCTTGAGGCATGGAGATGATCATGGCAAGGAGTTGCATATGACATCTTATCAAGAGTTGCATACGATGCAATTGGCAAGAGTTGCCTACCTGAGAGATCTAAGTTGTGGGTGACAGCCCTAGCTGGTCCATGACTTAGAGGATTTCAGGATCTTGCCCACTAGAAGGTTGTATGCTACAATCTTCTGAATTGATGGTGAGGGCTATCAATTTGAACTAAAATAGTGGGAGTGATAATTAATTAAAGGCCTAATTATATTGTCAACTTTTCAAATCAATCAAATAAGTCAAAAATCAGTTTTTGGACTAAAATTGCATATTTCCTTTTATAGTACAAATGACAACAAACAACAATCACTTTTCTTTGCGATCGGTCCTTGAAAAGGAGAAGCTAAATGGGACAAACTTCCACGACTGGTATAGGACATTGAGAATTGTTCTCACTCAAGAGAGAAAGCTCTATGTCCTGGATACTCCAACTCCAGAGGAACCTGCTCCTAATGCACCAAAGGCAGAAAGGGACGCTTACAAGAAGCATTCTGATGATGACATTGATGCAAAGTGCTTGATGTTGTGCTCTATGAACCATGAGTTGCAGAGACAACATGAGAACATGGGTGTCATTGAGATGATTCGGCATCTCAGGAACATGTATGAAGATCAAGCACGACAAGAGAGATACGATGTCTCAAGGGCACTGTTCAAGTGCGTCATGATAGAAGGAGATCCAATTGGTCCTCACATGCTCAAGATGATTGGGTATGTGGAGAACCTGCAAAGACTGGGATTTCCACTGAGCCAAGAGTTGGCTACTGACGTGATACTGCAATCGTTTCCAGAATCCTACAGTCGGTTTGAGATGAACTACAACATGAACAACTTTGATAGGCCACTGTCAGAGTTGTTGGGCATGTTGAGGACAGCCGAGACACAGATGAAGAAAGACAAGCCTAAGTCTATGATGGTGATCATGAGCAATAAAGGCAAGTCCAAGCACAAGGGCAAGAGCAAAGCTAAGAAAGGTTCTGATGCTAGCCAGGAGCCCAAGTCGTCTTCAGCTCTCAAGGCCAAGGGAGGCGTGACCAAGAAAGGCAATTGCCACCATTGTCAAAAGCCAGGACATTGGAAAAGGAATTGTCCTCTCTATCTGGAGGAACAAAAGAAGAAGGATACGACAAACGTCTCTACTTAAAGGTGTCATGAAAGTAAACTTTTAACACTTTTGAGGTATATGATACCAAGATGTAAAGTGTAAAGCACTCAATAAATGGGGCAAGTGTTGCCACCATAGATAGGAGCACTTTAGTTTATTTTCAGCCTAAAAAGCATGTAATACAGTTATGAATTGCTATTTCATAGTTGCCAATAGATAGAAACACTTTATTTTTGCATATTGTATGACAATGATGGCAATCAATAAAGAGATGTTTCGATTTCTAAAGATATGATCTTTGTGGCAATGCCTTATTTATCTTGTGGTATTTGATATGCATAAGATAAAATGATACCTAAAAGTTATAGATAACTCAAACAATCAAATTAGCATCAATCATGAGAAATTCATTTATAGTTTCCATGTGATGGATAAATCTAGACTCTTTTGGTTAGAGAACCAATAAGAGACATGAATATCTTGGACATGATTAATCAATCTTCACTAAAAGGTAGTGTGAGAACGATTATCCTATTAGGTATGATACATGTGATGTATTTACATACCTATTGGAACAAATGCTAATACTTCAAATGGTGTTTAGAGAAATACCAATATATCTTGAAGTGTTCAAGATTATCATAGATGAAGTGCAAATTTGGTAAAGTGTTAATCCTTGATGAGATCAATGAATGAAATACTTGGACCAAATGTTTGAGATCCTTATGAGTGATTATGATAGTGTATCATAGTTAACTCATGATTAAGGCATGGTGATGTCTAAATCAAGAAGGGATCATACTCTAAGGAGTTAGAGAATGATTATCAAATAATTGAATTTTTCTTAACAAAAGAATACCCCTCACTAATAAAAGAAATTAAGAATCACTAGGGTTGTGAATTCTTATATCCTTACACCTCAATTATCTATGTGATGAGTTGTTCATGTGATGAGTCAACTATCTAGATGAATATGAGGAACCAAAATTTGAGTTATGGTTTATGACCTAAATGACATCCATGTGAACCATAAGGTATGACCTTGATGGTAGCACCCATTGGATGAAATACATAAGTGCAAATGAATCTAAGTGTTAAGACACATGGATAACATTTTCAGAAGGATGATGCTTGTTGATTGCAACTTAATGACTAAGACATTTGGCATATGGATACTAAAACCGCATTCCTATGAGGAATAAAACAAGGATGTGTACGTGACACAACCTGTAAGGTTTATGAATCCACTAATGCAAATGAAGTCTATAAGTTACAATGGACTAATCAATGTGATTGATTGAGTACAAGACTCAGAATTGGATCTTTACTTTGATGATATAGTCAAAGGGTTTGACTGATATGTCAAAGATAAAGAAGGGATCTGTGATTTAGTGGGAGCGTGTTCACATTCCACATGTTGATGTGAAATGGAAATGTTCTAGAATGGAAATCCAAAGTGGAAATTATCTTTAAGGAAGATAGAGATGTTTCCTATGTGATAGGAATAGAGATCTATAGAGATAGTTCTCAAAAAACCTCTTGACCTGAAAAGAGAAAGCATACATTGGCAATCTGTACTGAAGGGTTCAGTATGCACAGATTAAGTGGGAGAAAACTTGTCCATGTTATATGGAGTTAGTATCCCAAGGCCAAGTGTCCAATTCTTATGAAGAATGGAAACACTAAGAATAGATATGGATCTATCATGTATGTAATCATTCCATTATCTTGCATGTATCAACATGGAAAGAACAAAATGCATTCATCATCTTGTATGTAGGACATGGCAATATGATGTGCTCATCCTGATAACTCGTATGTAAGACATGACGAGTGGATGTATGTCGACTTCCAGTAAGGGTTACTGGAATACCATGAGAACTTGATAAGTACTTGGGAAGTACTAGTTCTATGGAGATAAGGAAGAGTTCAATGTAAAGAGTTACATTGATGCAAACTTCCGAATGGACAGAAAATTAATTGCAAAATATATATTGGATGTATAAAAGTGAAAGTTTGTTGATAATTGGAAGTGTCCAATAAAACCATTTAAAAGTAAATGTCGGGTATCTATGTGTTGGAGAACAGCAGTGGATACTATATGGATCTGAAAGTTCATGAGATGAACTTATAGATATTCCGCTCATTGATGACAAGTATGGAATCCTTGATCATGCAATGTGGCTAAAGGTTATCAAAGGAATACTAGATCACATATTACGACAACTCCATCTCATACGTGTGACGTACAACGAAGAGATGAGAGACATGCAATTTATACTGACTTTGGCAAGGTGTTGCCATAACTCACTATGTTCGCTCTAGAGCACAGTAACATGTGGGACATGTTTGAAGATCACTATGAATATGATTCAAGGGTGATTGGCTCGCAGTGCAAGTGGGAGTCTGTTGGTATGTATGCCCTGAGAGCTAATCATGGGATGATTGGTGGGATACAATAAGATTGATTTGATAAACATCAAAGGCAAGCTTCCAATTCTTTCTGGTTCAGTCATATGAGATAGTGATAGAATAGATTGAATGTCCAGAGAATGACACTACTCAATGGCATATGCTTTTAGGTTAAGGACCTGAACGATGAGATCATACGGATGCTAAGAGTTTGTACATTATCATTATGTCCCTAGTCGGATGTCATTGTGGAAGGTAGATAGATAGTAATGACACACAAGACTAGATTGTGGTGTTGGTTGATGACAAAATCTCATTAGTCATGATATAGAGATATCAAACCAAACATATAAGTACTTGTTAGAGAACAAATGTACCTGACAGACCCACCGTGAGTTTGACACATGGAACCATGACATGGTAGTCACAGTCAGTACTCACAGTGATGGTGGTGAGTGTGATTCTTTGACCTAAAATCACTACACTCAACACATGTCATTGGGCACACTTTGACATCATCAAATGTAGTCCTAAAACATGGGTTGTTATAAAGGTGATGATTGGGTGGCTTTGACACATGGGGCTTTTGAGGGGTGAGTGATAGATATGGGATTTGTCCCTCCTCAGGGAGTATGATATCCATGGCCACTTGATGAGTAGGATTGAGAAATGAGTGCATGCATGTGTGAATCAGTATGTGATATTGATGTCACATATCTCTTCCAATCTACTATGAGATCAAGAAAGTGAATGAACGTTGACAGGATGACTGTTCCATGCCTCGAGTTCATTCGGGATATCAGTAACAAAGGAATTATACATTCACTGTAACACCATTCACGGATTGTAGGATTGAAAGTTGTTCTCCAACTTTCTATTTCACTTGGGTAGCACTGATGTATGACTAGGCACCGCTCTTTGCTTGTGAAGTCATAAGTGTTATGGACTTTCACTGCCAACGTGAAATGGACCTGCAGGGTCACACACATAGGATTTAACCTTGAAGAGGAGTTTTGTCCACAAACAATGTTTAGATTGATTACTAAAGGAGTTTAGTAGTTCAATTAAACACTCAATCAATTGATATCTCAATGTCATAATGTTCAAGGTGTTGGACTGATTGATTAGAGTATCAGATTGATTGAAACTGCAACTGACTATTTTTGCACAATCTGCACTCCCAACTGATCGGCTCATGTGATGAACCGATCGGCTGAGCTTGGTGAACCGATCGGCTCAAGGATAGGGTGAAACGATTGCTTCAAGTGTTGAAACGATCGATTCAACTGGTGCAACCGAGCAAGTTGGGAAAGTAGGATTGGTGAGAAATTTCCTTTCGTTTCACTTGCCCAATTTGATTGGAACAAGGATTGGTATTTGGTACCAATTAGAAACAAAAGAAGAAAAGTCAATCGAGAACTGATCAGGACCACGAACCGACTGGTTCATAAGTGAACCGACCATTTCGTGGGTCCCAACCGATCGATTGAGGTGTCAACTGACCGGTTCAGGTCCCCAATCGACCGTTTCAGAAATGAAATGATTGGTTCATGTTGCACAGTTGGTTGTTTTTGTGGAAAATCTCGAACCCTTCTACTCCTGCTTTAGTCCCACATTGCCCGAGATAGAGAACCCTATGCCATGACCCTCCTATATATAGGGGTATTGGGGGCTTCTCAAACAACAACACAGTGCAACCAGTTGCTCTGTGAAGTTGTCATTCTCTCTGGTTTTGGTAACTGAGAGATCCCGAGCAAGTGCTACCCGATAAGGGAGGCACAACAAGGGAAAGACAACTGCAGAAAGCGACTGGTGGTAGGAGAGTGTGTCAGTGTCTAGTACGCTGACAGGAGGGTGCGACTCCTTCCAATTCCTTGTGGGACAAGGAGATTTCTAGTTGGCTCCGACTGGTTGCGGTGGTGCAGGAACTGGTCTTCCTATGAGCCGTCGAGGCCCGGGATCCATTCCCACCACTGTCACAGAAACTCTGTGGATGGCGATGTCTAGGACGCTCATCGCATGCAGGAGGGAACGAGGAGGAAAGGGGAACATAACTTCATTTAGTACATTTTCCTTTCTTTTTTTATACTACTTCATATCCCTCTGGTTAGCATTATTTGTTATTTTATTAATTAACCTTGGTCATCTTAGTTTTTCTTTTATCTTTGACCCGGGAAGGCTTTTCATTATGATATTAATTAAATAAATCATTAACATGTAACCAAGTAAATATATATATATATATCTCTCTTTTTTATATGCAATATTGTAATCATAGATTTTTGAAATTTTTTTTTTTCTTCTCAGAAAAGCCACACGATGAAACTTGAGGTCTTCTTTAACCTACGGTGGGAAGGGAACAAGAACCGTAGCAAGAGAAGTTAGACCAATGTCTAAGTATGGAGAGGCATAAAAATATAAGCAGATCATATGAATACTGAAACAATTGAGAAACATGAGACAAAAGTTTTGAGAATATGGTATAAAGTTGGAACATGTAATATTGAAGTAAAACACATAATAAGAGAGCAAATAACATATCAATTATTTTATTGTATCATTCCCCACTCAGTCCAGAGGGATTGTTAACCAATCCTAGATCCAACTTGTGGCCTGCAACCACAGCTAAGGGCACAAAGACCATAAGTAACAACAATATATATATATTCACTTCGCACACCGTCGTTAAACATATCACATAGATACCGACGTTAAACATGTGCTAATTCTACCCTTACAGCTTCCTCTGTCCCACCGCTGCACACCGCTGGTGTGGTTTGTAGGCCCCTGATTCGATGCCTACTCAAAGGGTAGTCCTGCAGCCCGTGTTCTGCCCTCGAGGTGGGGTCGGTTTCTAACCATATCTCTCCATGGTCTGGCAGCCTAGTGCAGGTGCCGTCACCTCAGCGGTTGTTATACACAATCTTTGATGATTTATCTCACAGACCAGCAGTACTTTGGCTACCCTCAAGGTGGGGTAGGTGTAAGGGATAGGCTATTCCTCCTCCCTTATCCATCCCAAGGATACGATCCGGATCAAACATAACATAACATATCAATCTTGATCTTCCAGTCCTCACCGACTCTGGGACTGTAAAACCACTCTTCAGTGGTGGAATCTCAACAATAATTATCACAATTTTATTATACCAGGAGAAATTCATCGAGCATCGCAATTCATGAGTACAATCTCATCATTTTAACCTTTTCATCATTTTCTCAAATATAATCAATTTAATCATACTGAAAATATTGTATAAAAAGACAAGACTCATTAAAAGCCAAGTAGATGAAGATACAAGGAATAAGTGAATCATGTCTTGACTCTCACATTTCACAAATAATCATTTCAATTGACACAAGTCTTATTAATATGAAATATTGGTTCTCGTGGGATTGTGTTAAAATCAAAAACCTCATTGGACAAAATTAATTGTTTACAAATTAAAAATTATTATATAGGTTTACTTATACATAAAATGTGAATTCTAATTGAATATTTAACTATATATACATGTAATTAATTTTCATATTAATATGTAAGGTCTTAATGATACACTACTATATTGTAGATCCCATTATATTAGGTGTAAATAAAAGAAAGATTCAAAGTAAGGTATTGAATGACTAAAAATATAAAGGCTCTGATATATGCTCTCATAAATAATTCTGTTATATTTAACTTTTGTGTTTGTGACATTCATATATTGTACATTGAATTCATTTCGAGGAAAGCTCATGAACAAGGAGTGAAGGCGATGAATCATCAAAAGGATTATGATTCTGTATAGGATGGTATGCATGATGCTTTATGATTAATCAAAAGATACTCGTTCAATGATGTATGTGTTAAGAGGACTCATCAAAAGATACTTCATACAACAAATTATGTAGCAAGATGATGACTCAGCAAATGGTACTTCATACCTTCTAATTCTATACTCTTTAAGATATATTTCTCAAAAGACAAGAGTATTGCTTGGAAACACACTCGACATCTTGGCATGATCCGTTCTATGACAAGTCCATGTTCTTCCTCATGCTTAGTTCTAGTTAAGCATGATTCTCTTGTAGATCTTCTTTATCAATGGTTGTGTTACACCCCGATCTCACAATTTCCTCAAATCATGAGATTAGGGCATAAGATAAGATTTATATGTGACACAAAGAACATTCTTAACTTTTACTTTTTTTTTTCTTTTAAACTCTTGATTCCCCGCATTGAACCACATAACATCTTAACAAAGGAATCTGAACATTTCTTTTACTAATCAGACTTTAATAGAAAAGATACATGTATAAACATTCATGATGTCTCTCACATCTTATGCACATAAAACTTGCTAATTAGCATACATATCAAAAGGGGAACAATATTACACATCGTAAATACAACTCTCTCTCTCTTAACTCTTACTGAGGACCTAGAGTGACAAGGACCGACTGACTCAACTAATCTTGTACTTAACTCTTGTAGAAGATCTACACTGATGCTCTGGCCATCTTCAAGTCGACACAGTTAACCCTAAAATGTTTGAGTAGAGGGGTGAGCCTACTCGCTCAGTGAATGAGTACTTCAAAGAAACAGTCTAAGGCACAAATGTGATTACAGATATAACTTTGAGTAAACGGTATGAAATTTAACAACAATAAATAATACACTGAACAGTTCTAAAACAATATAATTGAAATAACAAGGAATGTAAATATTGCATCCAAAGAATAACTACTTGAAGACTATGCTCTAGTCTTCCTTAACTCTTTCATTTATAAGGAACTATGTGAACCTATATGATCATATTTTAACTTATGCCCTGATCTATGCAGTGTACTCTGCATAGAGACTCGCAGTGCACTACGACCACACCGTACAAGACTTAGCGACACACCCGGGAAATGCTAAGTCTGACGCCAGCCCTGCTCTGCCATAGGACCCCAGGCTCATCGGCCTTCAGGCTCATCGGCCTCACTGCACTACATCGAGTGCTCTAGACTCCTCCTCTAACCTGAGTACACAGGCAGAGAGTCTCACGGGGTTACCTCCATGACTCCGCACGGATCTTGTTGCAATAAAATTTAACTAAATTTAGGTTTTCCATATCATTCACTGAGATATCATGTATCCAGAATAAAATTCAATTAAGATAACCCATGAGGTACATCCTAACCACTTATAAGATTACTAGTCCTTTTCAATAAGGTTGAAACTCTAGAGATATCTCAATTAGGTTAAACCCTAATTACATCATATGGTATAAATCTGAAAAGCATTCTTTCTAGGATGTGTTGTATACGTTTCTGATGTGGATCTACCATCAAAGAGTCATTCAAACAGAGAAGGAATCCATATCATATCAATTTGCAACAACTTAAATTAAACGGACATTTCAGGGTTTAGAATCACATATCAAGCAATTAGGGATTTGGATGCTATAATCAAATTTCGTGCATTATACTGTTTAAAGGAAGAACCCACTCACCCTAAGGTGTGAAAACACCTCAAAACTGCAGCTCAACTCAGGGGATCTCGAACTCATATCAAATCCCTAGCAAAACTCCCAATTCTTCTTCCATTCAACTAGGAAACCTTGAAAATGAGGGATTATGAAGAAAGGGTGAGAAAAGAGGGAATTTCGGCATCATCTTGGATCAAATCAGAGCATGGACGGAATCTTGACATGAGAGAGAAGATTCACCATAAAAGTCTATGCAAAGGATCCAAACTTACTTGATTTCACCATTCCTTGGACCGCAAAACCCTAATTCAGCAATTCCACCACTTTCTCCTCTCAAACCCTAACTCTCCCTCTCTCTCTAGGAGCTCGTTTCTCTGGAATGAATTGCGAATTATGAGAGCTGCTAGTGTGTGTGTTCGAACATATAGAGCAATTGAGCTGCTTGGGTCAATTGCATATTGACCCTACACTCAACTTTTATTATATTGGCTGAATATTCAGTTATACAAAAGTTACTGTAATTCGTTTATTTCAGAGATCAAACCTTCTCCAAAAATTATGAGAATTTAGAAAGTTGTTTATAATTGATATATAAAGTTTCAATAATAATTTGAGATCATTTGAAGTTACCAATAAATAATTAAAAATAGAACAGTGCACTGCTATCCAGAAATCTGCAGAAATGTCATTTGAAGCAAAAATGCCTCAGAACGGCCGTGCTAGCTGCCACGGCCGTGCAAGATGGACCCAGCACGGCCGTGATACCTACCACGGCCGTGGTGCATTGTTTTCAGCAGATTTGAGTATAAAAGTTGGTTAATAGTTCAATTCTTTCAAAACGACTGTGTGGCCTTGCATGCCCGTGCCACCAAAGACCTAGCACGTCCGTGCTACCCGCCATGGCCGTGCTACCCAAGCATCCAACTATCATTTCTATTTTTCTATTCCTAGCTCTATCATTCCTTCCCAAATGAGCTTATTTGTTGAAAACCCTAATTCAACCGACTAGAGATTATATATCTCAAACCCTAATTATACAAAGAGATAGCATGCTTGGGGTTCTCATTAGGTTTAACATATTATAATTGAGATATCATCATTAATTAGATTTAAGCAATGATCAATCCAATTAAATATGTAATCATCCAGGTAAACCCTAGTTTATCAATTAAGCTCAGATGCGGTCATAACAGGTTGTCTCCAATATTCCAGGTTGCTTGAGAAAGGAAAAGAAGATGGTGAATGAGTTCCTTCGATCTCGATTGAAGTGAGATAATAAGGACATGTCAGAAAGGATTGATTGGGAGTTATGTGGTATATGTTAATAGGATGTTGGAGGAGACCTTGGCCATCACATGTGTAGGCTGAGATGTGAAGAAGAAAGTAGTGGAGCTGTAGAGGGCTACAGGTGAAGATGACTTGTTTGATTGTCTTGGTTGGTATTTATAGAGGTGAGGGGAGGTGATTCGGGGAAGGCTTCAGGTGTGGGATGAGCTGAGATAAGGATAAGGAGGGATGGGGTTCTTATTTCTCATTATTTCTCAAATAAAGAAACAGTAGTTTTTCTGACAAAGAGGAGATGTTCCCTGGATGTTTATTGGCTTAAATGAAGGGTGGTTCACGTGTCCCTTATGTTGTCAAACCAACCCATCAAAGTTTGTTGCCTGAGATGTACTGTCATGGGTAGGGTGGGCGGCCAAAAACACCTTCTTGTTCACACCCTGTGCCATTGCCATGGACACAAACAGGGATGGAGGAAGTCTTTTCAAGCCTCATCTTGCCTGTCTACGCACCTATTCTGTATCTGAGATAGCTGCAAACTTGTTCACCAATCTTCATGGCAAACCGTGGTTGAAGGAGGCGACAGTTCGTTACAGCAATTTGGGGTGTTAATGTGGGCTTGAAGTTGCAGCAATGGCTTCACAACATTGGTGGTCGATGGCGGTGGACGGCAGTATGGTGGCTGGCGACTGTAGCTCTCCCTGGAGCCTATGTTGCTGTCGTTGGTGGTCAGGAAACCATGTGGGCGCTGTAGATTGGCTGCCGGTGGCTGCAGGTCGCTGCTATGTTCAGTCAGAGATGATACGTACTGGAAGAGAAGGCAAGGGGAACTGGCCCCTGTTTGGTTCGGGGCTGGCTTTATGCAAGCCTGCCTGGCTTGGACGGGTTTAGGCCTGCTGGAGTCTGATTTTGTTTGGCAAACCAGTCTGATTCTATTTGGCAAACCAGTCTCATTCTGGGGGGCTGGACTCATTTCAGACTCGTTTCAAGCTGATTCTGTTTGGCTGTACAGGTTGGGTTTAGTCTGATTCTGTTTGGCAACTGTAGGCAGGATTAGTTGAATCTGTCCTATTCTCACAGAACTGTTGTTAAAAATGTGTCCTTGTGACGCCATTTAAATAGAATTTTAAAAAAAAGTAACTAAAAAATAACTTAATTGTTATCTATATCACTTTGGTTTAAGAACTCTCATTTTGTTGTTGAGATGTGAGTCAGGCGTGTTACCCTTTTGTGGGGTGTTTATGTGGGTGTTTTGGTTGTTTTATTGAGGTTGAATATGCCTAACATGCTATGTTTAATACCCCAAGATATGAGGTAACCTAATAACCCCGTCAGACCAAGAAACAAGTTTTTAGCTGATATACATTTTGAATATGAGTGGCTAGTCAGCTATCATGATACATGTTCTACTTTATATGTGTTCCTTGTAGAAGTACATGTATACTTCTATGCTTATGCTAACTATATGATGAAGCACATCAAGGGTTGTGATTAACCCGAGATAAATGCAACCACATATACGTAACCAATTAGGATAAGCTCCTCTAAAAAAACAGACATCAAGAACAACAAAATCATAAAAACTACAATGATGTATTGTGGGGCATCATTAAAAGTAATACAACTAAATTAAAAAATTCAAGATTTAACTAGTCAAACATGAACATCATTTTTGAAGTAAAACAGATTCAGCTACATTCAATAAATATAAATTGTCTTAGTGGGCAGGCACCCATAACAAGCCTGAAATGCTATATAAGCAAAATAAAGACAATACACAAAACAGGGCATCAGCCGAGTTTTGTTGTTGATGCAGCGGATTCAACATAACTTGATGAAGAAGAGTCCTCCACTTCACGGTCTTCCTCATTTGGTTGGTGGAAGTCTCTCACAAATAGGGCATCAGCCGAGTCTGAAGTTGATGATATATAATTCTCTGGTCTCGGGTAAATATACCTAAGCAATTCTGAGTTTGTAGGGCGAATCCACAAATAAAAGGTTTTAGGGCGACTGTGGTCTTCGGGTTTTGGTTGTAGGGTGACAGTCCATTCAGGTTTGGCTTTTAGTTTTTCCAACATTTCAGCCCAACCTTCATCCATGATTAAATATTTCCTTTCTTATTCCATATTTGTTCTTCAGGTGTAGACCACCTGATCTGTACATCAAAGTTTATTCTCCCTACCTCCACAACAGCATAGCCATGAGTTATGTTAAACGGCTCACACATCCAGGGTAGGGGAAGGGAGACGCGTCTCATAAACTCACTATTTGATAGATCATACTCCTTTACAGGAAAACGATATCCCATGTTACCTGTAATAAACTAGAAGAACAAGAACAACAAGAAGATAAGAAGAAGAACAGAAGAAGAAAAATAACAAGAAGATAAGAAGAACAAAAATAACAAGAAGAACAATAATAGTTAATATTAGTTAATTACAGCGTCGAATGACTAAGCATATTAGTTAATATGTAAGTTCCAAACAACAGAGCATGGCATATTCGTTTTCAAGAAACAATCGACAACACTTAACACGGGAACTTCCAAACAACAAAAATAAAATGGAAAACCGATGATGCGAATGAAAGGTATGGCCGCCATTCGACGTTACGGCGTCATCGGGGGTGAAGGAGTGTCCAACTGAAGCCTACATTGTTCCTCCAGTTCTTCTACGTAGCGTTCTAGATACTCATGCTCATACTTTTTGTTGGTGTAAACATCATGGTGGTTGTGATGAATTTCAACAAAATCTTTCAAGTTCATTGTCTGACCCCACAATGACTTGCACTCGAGCGTGAGTAACGCAATCTCAGCTTTCAGAGAATCAATTGTAGGCATGAGATCGATTACCCAATGAAAGTATCTGCAGCGATCTTTTCCCTAAAAAATATTATGAAGTTTACGTAAATGACAACGAATGTGTAACGTACACAGTGGCTACATAATATGTGTGTTTGTACAAGTGCACCTCGCGAGAAGGACATATGTAATACATTTCACCTGGTCTTTCATTGAGAATTCCAAAGTCATACAACCCTGCATCGTCAGTGTTAAGTCGCAAGCCTGCCTCTAACCCACAGTCACACCGCACAACTTCAGTTGTATTAATAGACATCTACACCATGCATTTGAATCAGTCAAACGATTTATGGTAATGAAGTTAGATTGAAAATCAAAACAATAACATACAAGATAGGCCCCATTGTTTGTTCAATCTATTACAGATAAACTTATCTTATGAATGTTGGACAGACATCAATGATGTTATACATCTATGATGTATTGTAACCGTCCTCATTGGTAGTGTTGTCGCCGCTAGTTATGTGAAGACGTTGGCGAAGATATTGGGACCGCGATCGTAGATCTGTAATTTCTACTTGTAGCCTATCAGTGTCTGCTTTTCTGGAACAGACAAAGTCACACTGGGAAGACCATAGCTGACGTTCACTGCGTGCATATGCAAGTTGTGAAAGCATTGCAGCCCTAATGGCGGTTAGTGTGGCAATTGTGGGTACAACCCGTTGCGCGGGCAACCTCATATGACATCTATTTTGATTTTGAACCCTACCGCACGTAAAATATGGCATGTGTGGGTTGTTGTCTTGAAAACGTCCATTTTGTGCATCCTTGGCATCCATATATACGCGTACAGTGGATTGAAGGCCGCATTGACAACGAGGCATTCCGTTCTCCATTTGAAGACAACCTATATTGACACAATGTAACAATTCTGATCAGGTTCCAAATAAACAATTTGGGAATTAATCTATTACAGATACTCTACTAACGAGTTTCCCAAATGAGATTAGCAATGGATTCACGTAACACTTTGCCCTCCCTTGAATCAGCCTGAGTTGAACCTTGCCCTGAACTTGGGGGAACGCCGGCTGGGGGAATGGCAGATGATGAATTCGCATCTGGGAGGTCATCCATTATGGTGTTGCCGTCATTTTGCCGTCGGATGAAATTGTGTAGGATACAACAAGCAAGTACGATGTGACACTGTGAATGAATAGGATATGTCGGCCCCTTCTTAAGGTATGCAAACCGTCTCTTCAGCACCCCAAATGCTCTTTCTACAATATTACGTAGTTGAGCATGTCTGTGGTTGAACATCTCTTTCTTACTGGTGTAGGAATGTCTGTTTCCTCGGTAGTCAGCAATATGGTATGCTGTGTTGCGATAGGGTGCAACAAATTCACGAGTGTTGGCATACCCTGCATCTACCAGGTAAAACTTCCCCGACGGAACTGTAAACCCGCTATGGGTCTTTTCCGATTGCAGGACCCTTTGGTCGGCAGCCGACCCCTCCCACCCAGTGAGGACATATGTAAACTCCATGGAGAAGTCTACTACAGCCATGACATTGCGAGAGACATTCCCTTTTCTGTCACGGTATCGATTTTGTTTGTCTCTGCTGACCAAGACAGGGATGTGTGTTCCGTCAATAGCCCCTATGGCATTCTATAAACCAAAATAATGTTGTAAACATACAGAATGTTTGAAAATTAATTAAAATTTATTAGGGGGTTAACTATTACCTTGAAGTATGGGTAGAACCTTGTGTTATGTAAAATGCGAGTATGTGTTGTTGTGCATGTAGTTGTGGTTTGCATGACAATGTAGTCATGGGTCAACGCACAAACAACGTCCAAGACTTCGTTGAACTTTCTGCTAATGGTCTCACCAGAGTGAATGTAGTCCTCCGCTAAAGCACGATTTATGTGTCCATGGCCAACCATCTGTAGGAAATAGCATACTGCCTCAACGGAGGTGACGCCTCTAGTACCTCGCAACAAGCCACGACTCTCAAGCTTGACGACAAAGGTCATTATAGTTTGTGGACGCATCCGGTATAGGTCATAAGCCATTTGTTCGTGACCGGTCAATATTTCTAAGACCTTTATGTGGCCACTCCTGATGCTAACTGACCTAGGGATATGAGGTGGTGTGGAGGCATCAACGTCTACTGCGTCCATGATTGAGTATGCAATAGAGTCAGCAATTAAATCACCAACGTGAATCACTGGCCACAACAAGGTATCTAATAAAAGGTTGTTGAGCATGTCATGTGTTTGCGGTTGGTCATTGACAGACATGATGCCTACATTTACAATGAAAACAACAACAGAATAATTTCTACAACATAAGACAAAAATGAAAACAACAACATAATAATTGCTACAACATAAGACAATCCAATTAACGTGCGAAAAATAAATTATTACAACACTCAATCAAATGAAATTGTACGGATATGTAATGTGTGTGCGGAAAGTAAAATATTACAACAGTCAATCAAATGTAAATGTTTGGACGAAAAATAATTAACATCAAATGCATACGAAATAAACCGTGCAATTATGTTCCCGATGGGCCAGCATCACTGGATGAAGGAAACCACATCGGTGGCATGCCTGGGAAGTTGGGTGGCGGGATAAATGGTGGCTGAGACGATGTGCCTGGGAAGTTGGGTGAAGAGGAAGACGACATAAATGGTGGGTGAGACGATGTGGTATTGAAGTTGGGTGAAGGGAATGGTGGCACAAATGATTGTTGAGATGACGTGCTGTTGAAGTTGGGTGAAGGGAATGGTTGCGGAGACGGGAAATAAAATGAAGGCATTGGAGGTACAGATGTTCCAAAACCAAATTGTGACCTTTCACAAAGGTCGTTTAACCACAAGGTTATCTTTGCAGGGGTGTTTTTTAGGCTAAGGTAGATGTTGCGGTTTGTAGAGTCCTTGATGGCGTTCACAAGTGTAGTAAAAACAGCGGTGGGGGCATCGGGGAAATTGTCATTAAAATGTTGTAAAATGTTTGCCAACTCTTCTTTTTCATAGACTTTGGTCATCATGGATGTGCCTAACTCGTGAACCTTTGTGTAAACCTGTGTGAACTCAGCCAGAACTTCATTGGAAAGACTACATCACTCTTGCGGGGTTGATTGTCGTTTCCTGCGCGTATGAGTAGAAGGACTCCTGCCCCCAACTGACGGGTTATCTGTTCCCCCAGGCCGCACGCTTTCACCCTCACTTTGTGCGGTAGGTGCGGGTACACTACGCTCGTCTGTTGCCGATTGTGTGTACATGGGTGTATCAGGCGCGCCTCAGTCGACACTTACATCATCCTCAGATGCAACATCCGTAGGAATCTGACTGTCTGTCGAAGACATTGCATAGTGTCCTCTAGCAATGTTCCTCCCCGCCATTAGCTCTATGCCATAGTAGTGGGGAAACGGGCGCCTAAGCAACCTAGTCAGGTCCCTGTCTGCCTACGCTTTCAAAAATATATGTATTAGGATAATCATGTTTACATGTACAGTCACATTTTGTTAGGATAAAAGTTTTGTATAGTGTGCGTACCGCAATGGCCTCTTTCCACTCAGGGGTGTCCGGTACAATGGGCTTGTGCCTTTCTTCATCCCATCCAACACCACTCTTGTTGGTAAAACCCTTCAAATGGACGTAGTCCTTTTTAAGGTTCTTCCAGCGACATCTTATTTGGTCTAACTTATACACGTCGCCAACCCTATTATTGACATCAGAAGTTATTTCCCTCCAAGAGTCCCTAGTAAAATTACCATCAATACACCTGCCTAGGTCATATTGTCTGCGCAATGTTGTCACCACAGCGGCATCAGACTCTCTTGTCCATACAATATGGTGGTTAGGGTCGACGGGAGGCATACTCGTGTAGTTGCTGCAATATTTGATGACATGAGTCAAACTTGGCAAGTTACAAATATACACAAATGAGACAACCTTGATTGATTAACACCCAAACACAAATATTGTAAATGAATCTGGTTTGTTGATATATATTGTTTATTCCAAATGTAAATGAATCTTGTTTGTTGATGTATATTGTTTATAAAATGAATCTGGTCATTCCCTGATTTATGAATGAATGAGAATTGACCTGGTACCACATGTATGTGAACCAGTACAGACCCAAAACCTTGCTACGGTTCTAGTACTTATTCAGTTGAAGTCGTAGAAGGAAATAGAGCAATAAATGAACTGAAGCATGAACAATCAGAAATTATCTGAATGACATAAGTTACAAGGACTACTGAAACACACTAAGTAATTAAAGGAACTGAACCAAGCTACTAAACATGAAGTGGACCAAGCTACATAACATGAACGACCATTAAAGCTACTGTTTTAGAAGATTCTTCATAGTCTGTTGTATGGATAACGCACATAGTGTTGACATTCATACCGTTGACATCTATTTGTTTAGGAATAGGTTAAACCATGGTTAACACACATCACAACCACACTTTTGGAAATTATGTCAATGTATAATCATGATTTGCAGAATAAGTGTAGACTTCTAATACAATTATCAATGACTGCAAAGTATGTCATGAAACTTGATTGACACATGAAAGAGAGCCATGTTCAGTTGTATTGTACCTGCCGGGAAGCAAAACCCTGTTAGGGATCAGTCTAAATCCAACTAATGGCCATAGTTTGGAAAAAAACTAGGCTATAACTGAACTAGACATACATAATTTCATCATGATTGAATGTTCAGGATGATGGGATCAAACTGACCCAAATTAAGAAAAGTGTGGCATGTAACAAAGTGGTGGTTCAAATCCATGGGAAAAAGCATCATAGTCCAATCAAGAAACAAAAAAAACACAATTAAAGTTGAGCATGGGAAAAGTTAGTAAAGCTTCAGTTGAAAGTGCTACTGAAATCTTGTATAAAATATCATATGAAAATATTTTGTCATCTACCTGAAATGATTTGAAGTAACAAGGAAAACATGCTTGAAATGTGTGAGAAAGTCATGCATGGATGGACTCGAGGTGTGCTTGAACTAAATATGGCCAATGATAAGGAATGTAGGTTTACATTTGGTTAGGGAAAGCCTCCTCTGCTTATGTAGGGTTACATTTTGAGTGATAATACATGTTGAAGTAAAAATAGGGAGATGAATACATTGGGCACATGTGACTGATAGGGGCCACATTATGATGTAGGTTATAGGTCCATGAATATGAAGGAATGCATACTAATTAAAATTATTATTGGCCCCAAGTCAACTAGTTGCAATCCCACAAAAAATGAAGGCCAGATGGAGAGGGACATGTGATTCAGATCAGATTAACACAAAAGTTATCAAATGCATTGGAAACATGTCCATGAATATGAACGAATGCATACAAATCAATGACAAACCTTTCTCCAAAGAGTAGCCTAAAATTTGGACAAATACTTAGGACATGGGTCCATGTATTTGGGTTAGTTTTACTTAACTTTAAGATCCACAAATTTCTCAAATGTTACTGACCCTAGGACAAATACAAGTGGCACCAAAGTTTAAAGAAATGTATCATGAAATGAAGTGGTGGTTCAAATCCATGAGAACAATCATCACAATCTAATCCAGAAATGAAAACATCAAAGTGGTTTACTGAATTGTTGTTTTGGTTGTTACATAGAGATGGTCCAAAAAGGCACTAATATTAGTGTAATTTAATAAACAACTAACATATATGTTTTTCTGGATCATTTTGTTTTATTTATTTTAGTAGGATTAGTTCACCAATCCTTTCCAAAATGAGGTATGACTATATTTCATCATTCAATTTGTTTTAATTTTGAAATTTGATCACATTAGTTTTCCCTATATTAGAATGGTGGACCACATATGTCCTTAGTTTTCTGAATAACACAAATTCTAAAAGATCAATCATTGATATTCTATAAATTAAAACATACTATAATGTCACACCTGCATGTTAAACTATTTAGTATATTTGCATGAATTTGGAATACATGTTATAACTCAAACCACTTGCATAATAGAGGTCATCTCCATGAGGAGTCAAATGTTGCTAAGATTGATCTTTTTTATGATTAATTGGTGATTTACATGAACAAAAACAATTTAACAAAGAAGATATAAAACATAGACTAATGTGTTTAATTAAATGACAGTAAAACATAATGAGCTATGGGTTTCACCTAACCACATATCTCATGGTAAAATACCACACAATAAACAAAATATTCATTTGTATAGTGAAATAACTTTTCCAGGCATCACTGTGTAGATGCAGGGATTCACCTAACCTAGACCTCACACTGATTTAGTTAAACAAGTTTTAAATCTGATGTTGTTTCCCCTATTAACCTAACCATGACTTCTCCCGCATGCCAAATCAAACATAGTACCTGCTAATGGTGAGCTAATGTAGGCAAAAATTAGGTTCAACCATGGTATATATTGTAGGATTAATAATGGTTACTCTAAATGCAACATAGAGAGGAAAGTTGATTGTAAAATCAATGATAGCTGAAATCCATAGCTGAAATCAATGAATGATCTTTCCCAAAATACCAATTTCTATATCCAATTTCCAGATTCATATCCACTTTGAAACCACGTGAGCATAATATATGTAATACCAACACAGGCATACATGAATCATATGAATGGCATAAATTTTATTTCATTTTATTAAAAATCATTGGGATAAAAACAAACACGAGTCCTAATTTGTATATGCAACATTGACAATAACATCCTTTTCACTTGATAAAATCATAAAAAAAACTAAATAAGTAGTATAAGTCAAGCTACCTTTCAATATAGAACCAAAAAAATGTGTACAATTATGCCATGTTGGGTTCACTTGTTATTTCCATATGCAATTGATGCTACTATTATGATATCATAATAGTATCACAAAAAACATAACATCAAAATACATAACATTAAAACAGAACAAAAAATAGAACTTTCATAAATATAGCAAACAGATATGTCCAACACATTAACGACGCCCAATCATGTTAGAAAAACAATTATAAAGTCACAGAAATCATGTTAGAAAAACAATTACAAAGTCACAGAAACCAGAAACCAGCAGAGGATGAATCGGCCATGACTACCCAATCATGTTGGAAAAACAAAGACAAAGTCACACAAACCAGAAACCATAGGATGAAAAACAAATGACAGAAAATGAAATGTAGGACAACACTACTCTATGGTCTACTAACACATATCGATATCCTCAAAATAACCTAGCCGGGAAAAATCTGGAAAATCAGGCATGCTAGTTGATTTTATTTGCTTTACTACTATAACTTAGCACACAAACACACATAATAGCGGTAAATTGATGCATTTCTAGATAAAAGTAGTAGTAAGAAGTAGAATAAATCAGTGTCATACACAATGACTCAAATGTTTGCAGGTATTTTCGACTCATTTGCCACTTAATCGATACACATGCCTGATTGTTGTACTTCTGCCCTAATCGACCTCACAAACAAAGCACCGTCTACCCTAATTTGTGACCAATCTGAGCGGAAGGGGGCGAGAACGATGACAGAGTGCGGAAGCGTAGGTCTAGGCAGGGCCGCCGGAGCCGCTGGAGCACGATTGAGGAGCACGATTCAGCAACAAAGGACGACCACCAACTTCTGTGAATAGCTCCTCCAAAAGGCGTATGTGGAAGTGTACAACCTCGCAGCAGAAGGAGAGGAATAAGAAGGCACACAAACACTTGCTAGGGTTTCTTGTTGCCTTGGGCAAGCTAGGGTTTCTTCTGTACGTCGACAAGACAATTCAATGTCAGAGTAGGTAGTAGAGAAGAGCAGGGCAGGGCATGGGTACCTTACTTTTGAGGGAGCTAGCCGCCCAGGTAGACCGGCGGTGGCAGGCGGCAGCATTGATGCTCCACGCTTCTCCACGGGTCGACCGGTGCACTCCATCTGCGACCTCGAGCAGCACTCCATCTGCGACCTCGAGCAGCTTTCGCTTTTACTTCTCACGGACAAACAGTTGTGAAGATGCGTCGAGAGGAGAAGATTAGGGAGAGAGATCAGGGAGAAGGTTGGCGAGAGGGAGAGGGAGGGTTGTGGGGTTGCGAGGGATCAGGGAGGGTTTTCGGGCCAAACCGGATTGGAAATCCCAATCCTGCCTCGATGGGGATTGACTTAAACCAGATATTGGGATTTTGTTATCCCAAAACGGGGCTCAAATTGGTACGGTAGCCAAATATGTTTCTTGACCAAGCCGGACCGGATTGGGCCGCCGTGGAGCAAAACGACAAGCCCTAATCCCGGTCCAGGCTGTTTCCAAACAGGGGCTGAAAGCCAGGAGGGAGAGAGAAAGGATGAGACGTGGATTCGTTGGGTGGGTGATTGGGAGGTGTTGGGAGAAAGCAACCAATCAGGTGGAGAAAGAAAAAGAGGAGTGGGGTCGAGTGTTTGATGTGGTACGATCCCATTGGAGAATATGGTTTCCGCTAGCAATCGTGGTGGCCATGCGTGAGGTTAATAGAAAAAGTGGGGGAGGGATGAGTCGGGGGTTGGCTTGTTACCAGGGAGAGGAAACCAATCAGGAGGAGAGAGACATAAAGTGGGGGAAAGAGAGAGAGCATGAATGAGGGAGAGTGAGTTGAAGATAATGAGAACAAATGGAGAAGTGGGCCCTAAGGAAAAAGCAACGTAATCATCAATGCATAGGGAGCAACTCTTGTTGCTTAAAAGGGATGGAAACGAATGCTTTGACTAGAAAAATTATGGATGGGTATTATTATTACAGTTAAGTCCTATATTTTGGTTTTAGAAGGAAATAATTAAGATGTTTCATTTCAAGCAAGATTAGTAATCTTTGCATGGGCATCTACTAAGTGACTAGGTTTCCATAACACATTTTTAATACATTTTTTTTTCGCTTTACATTTAAATTACTCTTCTTTTTTTTCAAAGTACTTGTCTTTCCACAATTTTAGATATGTGATTTCTTTTAGATTAGTTTACTTTTCCTTTCTTACTTGTTCCCTATTTATAGTAACATTAATTTTAATTGTTACATTTATTTCTTTTGACTCAATAAAAGTTTCCTTCATAGTTACATCCACATAATAGTTCCGCATATCCATATAGGAAACTTTTTTTTTATTTAAGATCTATCATATTTAAGTTATATTCACTTCATCCCATTTATAAGAATAATTGTTTTAAAATGTATTACTTGCATCTTGATTTTTAAACCAAATGTTTAAAATATATCTAAATATGATCAATTTGAGTTCTTCCTAATTAAGTCTTTTAAAAAATACAGGTTGTTACATCATTAACCCCTAACAAAAAATTTCATCCTCGAAAATTAAATAAATCATTAACATGTAACCAAGTAAATATATATATATATATATATATATATATATATATATATTTTATATGCAATATTGTAATCATAGATCTTTGAAAAAAAACCTTTTTTTTCTTCTCAACAAGAACTTTTTTTAGAATTAAATAAGCTACTCATTATTCCACCTTCTCAACAAGAACACCTTTCCACATTTATTTGAGAATTAAATAAGCTACGTCAAGTGTCTCCTCTTAAAAATTACTTTCTACATATTTCTACTTGAAGCTTCTCGCTTACATTTTCTTTTCCTTCTCAATAAGATTCTAATATAATAGGTCCTAACATACTCAAAATTATATCGAAATGCAAGACTAGGTCAACATGTTCATGTGAGATATGACTTTAGCCCCCTATATATATTCTAAGGATAAAACCAAGTTATCTACTTGTTTTGACATGATAATACGCCTTAAGTGTCTTTTAAGTGTTCTCATTGTGTTAAATAGCCCAAAGAACTATCGAAGAAACTTTGTCCCTCTTCTAAATAAAGGAAACAAGTAAGAATTTACATAACAAAAGGAAAAAAATAAGAAATCAATCATGTTCTCGCTATTATATTCTTCAATTTTAAAAGAATAAAATATGTAAAGATATAAATATTATGAGTTGTGGACTACTATAAAAGAATATAAAAAATATTATAAATTTGTCCGTGCCCAAAATTGATGTTTTCCTAACAAACTCAGTTTCCTTACATTTTTTTTTTTGCAATAAGTACTCATACACAGAATAAATTCTCCCTCGGCAGGTTCAATATAAGGAAACAGCTATAAAAGGAAATGTGTGAGACTTGATACTTTCCAAAATGAAAAAAAATGAATTAGTAGAATAAAAAAAAAGATGAATCGTGTTTCCACAATCATAAAAATATGTAACAATTAATAAAAGGGAAACACACAAAGTAGGGAATAAATAATATGAGTGATGTAAAATACACACGAATATATAAATTATTTATAGAATAAAGTATTTCACAAGAACCTAATGGTTCATTAAATTTTCCCAACTTAAATTCCATCCACATTTATTTGTAAACTGACATGTTTACCAATAGTATACATCATTAGAATAAATTAAAGTTTGAGTAAAGTAACGTTGAGGCAATAATTTTCTCCTTCGATCGATTTAATGAATGTAATACTCTTGGTTCTTGTTGTGATAGGGAAAAAATATTATTAGCTCGGTGTAGTTCATTACTAAAGAAAATATTTCTAGTAGACATAGATTTTACACACACAATAAAAATATCTATGTAGTTCATCATCTATAGTATTCACATTATTACACACATATAAAGAGGCCCATCATTTTGACAACGGTAAATATATGGTTTAATTTTCGAGGATGAAAATTTTTGTTAGGGGTTGATGATGTGACAACCTGTATTTTTATAAAGACTTAATTAGAAAGATCAAAATCCGAATTGATCAGTAATTATAATTAATGCAATAAATTTAACATCAATTTGAAAAGAAGAAGAAAATCCCAAGTAATACTTTTGTATGAAATATGTGTGAAAAATGTAAATGAAATAATTCGTATGAATATCAAATTGCTAGATTTAATAAAAAAGAGAAAGTAAATATAACTAACATTGATCCAAAATATTCTGCATGAAATTGAACTATACGATGAATTAAAAAGTAAATTAATAAAGGTAATGAACAATTTGTATATGATTATAAGAAAATTAATAAGCCCATAAATAATTTCCCCGTATAAATATTAAAAAAAAGACTTCAATATAAATATAAAATCATAAAGGAAACCTTTTTGGGGTCAAAAGAAAATTAATATGATGATTAATGTTATTGTTATTAGAACATTAATTAATCAACGAGAAAAATAAGATGGTAACCAAAGAGAAACATTGTGGAGAGTAGTTACTTTAAAGAAAGAAATAAAAAAAAATGAAAATTGATGTAAAGGAGAAGACTATATTAATTGGTTAGGTCACAAATAATATTGTAGCCGATGCATACACAATAGTTAACTTTGTTTAAAAATACAAGTTTGTATTTTTCTTTTAAATCTGAATACAAGGAACCATTTGTAATAATCAAAACTAAAAATAAAACCCTAAACCCTAAACCCTAAACCCTAAACCCTAAACCGTAAAACCTAAACCCTAAACCCTAAACCCTAAACCCCTATCTGGCTAAAACAATCAGAAAACTTGTATGTACTTGTATGTGATTGGATTTGATTTGGGAAAGATATTGGAGATCCAATTCTACTAATTTTGATTGCTTATCATTGATTGGAACTTGATTAGTTCTTGATATATTGATTGAGGATCCATGGGTTTTTCTTAGGGGTAGATGACTATGCTATTTCATGTGAATTTTGCCTAAAAATCAACCCAATGGCCGATATGCTTGGAATTGAATTGACATGTGTAAAATCATATTTGAATTGTATTAGATTGTATTATACAAGTGTATTATTGAATGTTAATGGATTTGAATGACCACATATCCTGATTAGGATTTGTGTTGAGGAAGTGAATCAAATGAGTGAATTGATCAATGTATACTTATGATTGATGAATGAAATGTGTGAAAATGGAAACTAGGGTTTCCATGTTTGTGAATAACCCTAATGAACCCTCGAGTCATGATTATATTACTGAATGATATGATTCTTATGATATGTTGAACTAAGGAATGACTTCTTGAAAACCCTAAAAGTTTATTATTAAGAATATTATGAGTGATAAAGCTAGAACTCGTATATGATGTTGTAAATGTGATCAAATACTGAAGTTGAAGGTATTAATACTTCAAATGAATATGATGAGTCTTACTAATATCATCTAAGTCTAATGCATTTGTTTTAGTATAATAAAGAATGATCATTATTGATTATGGGAATGACATTAGTAGTCAATGACAAGGTACACTCATCTGAATATAAGAGACAATATGAAGAAGATGTACTTAATGGTGATTGCAAGATAAAGATGAAACTAATGAAGACATTATGATGAAGTATTTTATCTTTTATTTTAATTACATGTGGCTTAACCCAAATTAAATGAAATATACTAAGAATTGTATTTTGATAAATGTTATGTAGAAGAGAAGCATTGTATGTAAAGTGAATCAAGAAAGATTGGTCCAGATAATGTAATGAACATGAAATGAAAGAAGTTGAGACTACTAAGTATAAAATGATGGAAAAGATAGGAATTAGTAGATGATTCTAAGAATGTAACTCTTACCCAAAAATGATGAGTTTGATGATGCTAGTGAATGACAATCTCAAATGGGGGATTAAGAGATGCACATAATTGTAGTTGAATTCAACTAAAAGATGAAAGTCACTGATTTACAAGAATGTGTTCTTGAATTGTGAATGTACTCTGAGAATGGACTAATAGTACAAACTTCAATTGATAGTCAACATATGTTGATTAGTAAACCCATATGAAGAATGTTAAATAAAAGAAGAAGAGAACTAAGTTTGTTATGCGTGTATATGCATGAAATTATTGGCATCTATTCAGATTGGATGGAACAGGCATATGTTGTATGATAAATCTATTTTGAGTATGAAGAATGATACATGATATCTATATGCTTTTATTGTTGCTAGTTTTAATGCCTCTTCTAATATTTGTTCAGAACTATGATATATAATGAACTAATAATATTTATGTTGAAATTGAATTTAATATGCACTCCTTACATTGAGAAACCCTGATAAGGGTAAATGTTGCATAATGAGATTATGTTTAGGGCTGAAAGCCCACTGATGATGATAAAACCCTCATGGGTTAAATGTTGGACAATAAGATTATGTCTCGAGCAGAAAGCCCACTATTGATGATTGTTGTGAGATTATGTAGAAGATACAAATAATCATATGTGTTGCAATCTACAAATTTATTGTGCTTCTTACTTTGATCATTTTCCTTATTGATAAACTTGATCTGTTTCATGTTATTCTAGTTACGTGAGAATACACAAATATGATGTATGATATTTTGAATTCTTTTAAGATGTGAAATGATGGAACATGTAGTTAGGTTCCCTGAACACCGTGAGTTTCCCCCGAGGACCACACTGGGGAAATGAAACGGATCTCCTTATAGTAATTGATGAATTATGAGAAGGATTTCCGAAGTGTGGATCCATACCTTAAAGGTTAGACCACCAGGATTTAGGAGTGAGTCATCTGGAGTGGCTCTGACCCTAAATCCTTGCTATGAAAGTCTATGTCCAGATGGAATAAACTATGATGAAATGAAATATGTGAAATGTGAAATGAAAAATATGTGAAATACTATGATATCTTAGGGTACCCGAGATGAGGACGTGAGCCTCTTTAGGCAACCCTAAGGTGGCCAGGGTCTGTTGTTGATATCTTAGGGTGGTCGACTAAACCCTAAGATAGTGACGGTGAGTCATTGACACGAGAATCAGGTGTGGTGACTTCTACTTGGTGAGGTACAAGACAAGTAGTTTCAAGGCAAATGAATAAAAGATGATAAGTAGTGTAGAACATTGTTTGAATGGTTGTTACATTCCTTGTACTACTACTTGATGATTTTTCATTGTTGATTATGCTTCTTGTTGTGAAAAGTAATCATGTTGCTATGGACATTTTCTATTTCATATGATGATATGTCATGTTAACAAGTTATAAATGATGGGATTTATATCCATCCTAAATATGAGTTAGATTGCTTTCTATTTGATAGTATTGTTTGGTAGATATGTATTACTTGTACTTCAGCTTCAGGACTGTAGGATGTGTTCCTGGTCCGGCTGGTGGAGTGTCACAAAGATAATGTTATTGCTATGTATTGATTCAAAATGCTTAGAACTTGACTTATTTCTCATGCAATAAGATTCTTAATCTGAACTAAAAGTATCTGCTGATTTGTTCATAGACATGCTCTAAAAGATGTTTCAAAGTTATTATTTGTTTAAGTGATTACCTTATCTATTGGATTATATCTCCATTGCAAGTTAGATATGACTTATGACAGAACTATCTGCTATACTTTTCAATATATGCATGTTTCTTTCAAGTTTTTCTACTTAATATGATGTTGATGCATGTACCTAGCTTGAGTGGGAGGTATCCACTCACTAGGGCTCTATATGAGTCTCATAAGGTTGTTTCAAATTTTTTTAGGTATAATTCTATCCAGTGGAGAGTTCGTGATAAAGAAGATATAAATAGCATAATCTAGATAGATTAGAATGTCCCTATACTCTCTCTTTCCTGGGATGGGTTGTAGATTAAGTTTGGTCATCAATGTACATGTATCTGATGTAAACTGAACCGCATATGAGAACAAGATTTGATTCTAGATTTAATGGAGTTGAATATGATTTGTGATATCTGAATGTAATGTCCTTGATGTGACATTGATTTATGAGTTTGCGAAGAAAGAAAAAGGAAAAATTTATTTGTCTTTTTTACATATTGTTTAATCGCCTTTGTCGAGAATTCATTGTTTTATTTCATAATGTGGGTTTAGGTTTGGGATTATCTCTAATGGTTGGTATTTATGCTGATCAAAAGAGTGGGTCCTGACAAATAGCATCTCAGATCCTTTCATCTTAGGCATATCCATGACCACAAAATCTACAAGAAATATGAACTTGTCTACTTTGACTAACACATCCTCGCATATACCCTATGGCTTCACAATTGATCCATCTATCAACTCAATTTTCATGGAGATTTTTGTTGGCTTCTTCAATCCCAACTTCTGAAAAGTAGCAAGAGACATGAGGTTAATGCTTGCCCCTGAGTTACACTGTGCTTGTGGGAATTGTTGTCCACCTATCAAAAAAGGGATGTAGAAACATCATGGATCCTTTCTCTTTCTTGGGAGCTTTCCCTAAATAATAGAACTCACTGCTTCATCAACACATCACACATCTGTATCTTTGATCCGTCATTTCTTGTTGATGATATCTTTCATGAATCTTCCATATGTAGGGATTTTCTCTATTACTTCCACCAATGGAATGTTGATGTGGAGCTTTTGGAAGATCTCAAGAAATTTCCTAAAGTGTCTTTGTCTTTCCTCGGCTTCAGACTATCCAGGAATGGCACACTTGGCTTCTCTATGTGCTTGTGTGGTGGAACATAAGGAACTTTGGGGGTCTCCTCCCCTAAGCTTGCTTCAACACCACCTTATGAGATAAAAATTTGGCACATCTTATGTGGATGGCATGACTTGTGGCTGCTCCACCTTGCTTGTGGGTGTCTCCTCATTGACTGTGGCTACTAAACAACGGAGTAGAGATTTCACCTGCTCCTCTGGCATGGGAGTCTCTTTTGAAACTTGAGATGTGGACACGATAGAAGTGGAGTTTTAGAGTTCTTTAACCGGCGTCATGCATCCTCCTGGCAATCCATACAAATTGCGAGGGTATGGAACTTTAGGGACATATTCCATATCTAACTGTATGATGTTCTTCTCAGATATCTCCTCATTAGGGGGCTCTGGCTCCTTGTTAACCGAGATATATTTAACATGTTGATTTTTTTGCATAGTGTTGCATTCTCAGTAGGTTCTTTCTGAATGAGCTTCTTCATGGAAGTCATCTCCTCCACAATTTGAGAAATTTGATATTGCATGCTCTGTATCTATGCCCCATGGTTTTGAAGAACCTGATGCGTATGTCCCATGAACAACTCATTTTTCTTGAGTAGTTTCCTCCGCATCTCATTGGTACTATCTTCTTCATTGTTTTTGTACCCCTATTGCCTCATGAATTTGGCCTTTTCTGCCTCTTCTTCCTCTTCCTTTTGATATATCTTATTAGCAATCAAATCTAGCTTTTTATTCAATGCATTGATTGCCATTAACTCTGCCACACTCTTGATGTGCTCCGGGCATTCTCTCTCATTACCCCAGGATTGGTTTTTGGCCATGTTCTGCAGTATCTCCTGGTACTTAGATGGTGTGTTGTTGAGAAAGAACCTTGTGCATGCACTACCCAGAGTGGAATTCTCATTATGGTTAAGACCAAAGTAGAACATCTTCGCCTGATTTTCTAGGTCTATACATGACGAGGGACTTTTCTGAGCATATTTTGGAATCTCTCCCACACCTCTGTATATGATTCTTCAGCCTGATGCTTGAAGTTATAAATCTTTTGGACCAACTCATTGGTCTTCTTCGGTGGGAAGTATCTTTCAAAGAAGATATTAATCATCTGATCCCATGTCTCAACAGATTCCTTTAGTAGGTTGTATAGCCATTCTTTTGCCTTGTCTTCCAGCGATGATGGAAACAACTTCAGGTAAATAGCCATCTGTGGAAACCTATCCACTTTCACCATGTCACAACACTCAACAAAGTTGTTGATGTGTGTCACCGGGTCTTCATGAGTATGCCTGTGATAAGCCTACGACTTGACTAGTGCAATCAGCCATGGATCAATCTGTAGGGTTTTAGGGGAGGCGGAGAAGGCAGCGGAAACAAAAAAAATTCTTCCCCAAACCCAGAACAAGGAAACGCGTCAACGTCTATACAATAGGAAAGGATGGTTTGTGGAATCATACCTTGTCCCGAGGCTTGCTCGGTGACAATACCTCGCGGCTTGCGTGGTCTTCACCTCCGGTCTTGGACGGTGTCTGTGCAGCTCCTGGTCGCACCGGGACTGACAATTCCTGGTCTCACCGGGACTGTCGGGATTGACAGTTGTCCTCCGAGCGGCAGAAATCTCCCACCTCTAAAGTAGTCCACACGGACCACCTGGAACTCCAATCTCCTTGTCCCATAAGGAATTGGAAGGAGTCGCACCCTCTTGTCAGCGTACTAGGCACTGACACACTCTCCTGCCACCAGTCGCTTTCTGCAGTTGTTTTTCCCTTACTGTGCCTCCCTTATCGGGTAGCACTTGCTCGGGCTCTCTCGATTACCAAAACCAGAGAGAACGAAAACTTTACAGAGCAATTGGTTGCACTGTGTTGTTGTTTGAGAATCCCCCAATACCCCTATATATATAGTAGGGTCATGGCATAGGGTTCTCTATCCCGGGCAATGCAGGACTAAAGCAGGAGTAGAAGGGTTCGAGATTTTCCACAAAAACAACCAACTGTGCAACATGAACTGATCATTTCATTTCTGAAACGGTCGGTTGGGGACCTGAACCGGTCGGTTGACACCTCAAATGATCGGTTGGGACCCATAAAACGGTCGGTTCACTTATCAACCGGTCAGTTCGTGGTCTTGATCAATTCCCGATTGATTTTTCTTCTTTTGTTTCTAATTGGTACCAAATACCAATCCTTGTTCCAATCAAATTGGGCAAGTGAAACGAAAGGAAATTTCTCACCAATCCTACTTTCCCAACTTGCTCGGTTTCACCAGTTGAATCGATCGTTTCAACACTTGAAGCAATCGTTTCACCCTATCCTTGAGCCGATCGACTCACCACTTGAGCCGATCGGTTCACCAAGCTCAGCCGATCGGTTCATCACATGAGCCGATCAGTTGGGAGTGCAGATTGTGCAAAAATAGTTAGTTACAGTTTCAATCAATCTGATACTCTAATCAATCAGTCCAACACCTTGAACATTATGACATTGAGCTATCAATTGATTGAGTGTTTAATTGAACTACTAAACTCTTTTAGTAATCAATCTAAACATTGTTTGTGGACAAAACTCCTCTTCCAGGTTAAATCCTATGTGTGTGACCCTGTAGGTCCATTTCACGTTGGCAGTGAAAGTCCATAACACTTATGACTTCACAAGCAAAGAGCATCAGTGCTACCCAAGTGAAATAGAAAGTTGGAGAACAACTTTCAATCCTACAATCCGTGAATGGTGTTACAGTGAATGTATAATTCCTTTGTTACCGATATCCCGAATGAACTCGAGGCATGGAACAATCATCTTGTCAACGTTCATTCACTTTCTTGATCTCAGAATAGATTGGAAGAGATATTTGACATCAATATCACATACTGATTCACACATGTGTGCACGCCTTTCTCAATCCTACTCATCAAGTGGCCATGGATATCATACTCCCTCAGGAGGGACAAATCTCATATCTATCACTCACCCCTCAAAAGCCCCATGTGTCAAAGCCCACCCAATCATCACCTTTATAACAACCCATGTTTCAGGACTGCATTTGATGATGTCAAAGTGTGCCCAATGACATGTGTTGAGTGTAGTGATTTCAGGTCAAAGAATCACACTCACCACCATCACTGTGAGTACTGACTGTGACTACCATGTCATGGTTCCATGTGTCAAACTCACGGTGGGTCTGTCAGGTACACTTGTTCTCTAACAAGTACCTATGTGTTTGGTTTGATATCTCTATATCATGACTAATGAGATTTTGTCATCAACCAACACCACAATCTAGTCTTGTGTGTCATTGTTGTCTATCTACCTTCCACAATGACATCTGACTAGGGACATAATGAGAATGTACAAACTCTTAGCATCTGTATGATCTCATCGTTCAGGTCCTTAACCTAAAAGCATATGTCATTGAGTACTGTCATTCTCTAGACATTCAATCTATTCTATCACTATCTCATATGACTAAACCAGAAAGAATTGGAAGCTTTCCTTTGATGTTTATCAAATCAATCTTAATGTATCCCACCAATCATCCCATGATTAGCTCTCAGGGCATACATACCAACAGACTCCCACTTGCACTGCGAACCAATCACATATTCATAGTGATCTTCAAACATGTCCCACATGTTACTGTGCTCTAGAGCGAACATAGTGAGTTATGGCAACACCTTGCCAAAGTCAGTATAAATTGCATGTCTCTCATCTCTTCGTTGTACGTCACACATATGAGATGGAGTTGTCATAATATGCGATCTAGTATTCCTTTACTAACCTTTAGCCACATTGCATGATCAAGGATTACATACTTGTCATCAATGAGTGGAATATCTATAAGTTCATCTCATGAACTTTCAGATTCATATAGTATCCACTGCTGTTCTCCAACACATAGATACCCGACATTTCCTTTTAAATGGTTTTATTGGAACACTTCCAATTATCAACAAACTTTCACTTTTATATATCCAATATATATTTTGCAATTAATTTTCTGTCCTTTTGGAAGTTCACATCAATGTAACTCTTTACATTGAACTCTTCCTTATCTCCATAGAACTAGTACTTCCCAAGTACTTATCAAGTTCTCATGGTATTCCAGTAACCCTTACTGGAAGTAGACAGACATCCACCCGTCATGTCTTGCATACGAGTTATCAGGATGAGCACATCATATTGCCATGTCCTACATACAAGATGATGAATGCATTTTGTTCTTGCCATGTTGATACATGCAAGATAATGGGATGATTACATACATGATAGATCCATATCTATTCTTAGTGTTTCCATTCTTCATAAGAATTGGACACTTGGCCTTGGGATACTAACTCCATATAACATGGACAAGTTTTCTCCCACTTAATCTTTGCATACTGAACCCTTCAGTACAGATTGCCAATGTATGCTTTCTCTTTCAGGTCAAGAGGTTTTTCGAGAACTATCTCTATAGATCTCTATTCCTATCACATAGGAAACATCTCTATCTTCCTTAAAGATAATTTCCACTTTGGATTTCCATTCTAGAACATTTCCATTTCACATCAACATGTGGAATGTGAACACGCTCCCACAAAATCACAGATTCCTTCTTTATCTTTGACATATCAGTCAAACCCTTTGACTATATCATCAAAGTAAAGATCCAATTCTGAGTCTTGTACTCAATCAATCACATTGATTAGTCCATTGTAACTTATAGACTTCATTTGCATTAGTGGATTCATAAACCTTACATGTTGTGTCACGTACACATCCTTGTTTTATTCCTCATAGGAATGCGGTTTTAGTATCCATATGCCAAATGTCTTAGTCATTAAGTTGCAATCAACAAACATCATCCTTCTGAAAATGTTATCCATGTGTCTTAACACTTAAGATTCATTTGCACTTATCGATTTCATCCAATGGGTGCTACCATCAAGGTCATACCTTATGGTTCACATGGATGTCATTTAGGTCATAAACCATAACTCAAATTTTGGTTCCTCATATTCATCTAGATAGTTTACTCATCACATGAACAACTCATCACATAGATAATTGAGGTGTAAGGATATAAGAATTCACAACCCTAGTGATTCTTAATTTCTTTTATTAGTGAGGGGTATTCTTTTGTTAAGAAAAATTCAATTATTTGATAATCATTCTCTAACTCCTTAGAGTATGATCCCTTCTTGATTTAGACATCACCATGCCTTAATCATGAGTTCACTATGATACACTATCATAATCACTCATAAGGATCTCAAACATTTGGTCCAAGTATTTCATTCATTGATCTCATCAAGGATTAACACTTTACCAAATTTGCACTTCATCTATGATAATCTTGAACACTTCAAGATATATTGGTATTTCTCTAAACACCATTTGAAGTATTAGCATTTGTTCCAATAAGTTTGTGAATACATCACATGTATCATACCTAATAGGATAATCGTTCTCACACTACCTTTTAGCGAAGATTGATTAATCATGTCCAAGATATTCATGTCTCTTATTGGTTCTCTAACCAAAAGAGTCTAGATTTATCCATCACATGGAAACTAGAAATGAATTTCTCATGATTGATGCTAATTTGATTGTTTGAGTTATCTATAACTTTTAGGTATCATTTTATCTTATGCATATAAAATACCACAAGATAAACAAGGCATTGCCACAAAGATCATATCTTTAGAAATTGAAACATCTCTTTATTGATTGCCACCATTGTCATACAATATGCAAAAATAAAGTGTTTCTATCTATTGGAAAATATGAATTAGCAGTTCATAACTGTATTACATGCTTTTTAGGCTGAAAATAAACTAAAGTACTCCTATCTATGGCGGCAACACTTGCCCCATTTATTGAGTGCTTTACACTTTACATCTTGGTATCATATACCTCAAAAGTGTTAAAAGTTTACTTTCATGACACCTTTAAGTAGAGACGTTTATCGTATCCTTCTTCTTTTGTTCTTCCAGATGGAGAGGACAATTCCTTTTCCAATGTCCTGGCTTTTGAAAATGGTGGCAATTGCCTTTCTTGGTCACGCCTCCCTTGGCCTTGAGAGCTGAAGACGACTTGGGCTCCTGGCTAGCATCAGAACCTTTCTTAGCTTTGCTCTTGCCCTTGTGCTTGGACTTTCCTTTCTTGCTCGTGATCACCATCATAGACTTAGGCTTGTCTTTCTTCATATGTGTCTCGGCTGTCCTCAACATGCCCAACAACTCTGACAGTGGCCTATCAAAGTTGTTCATGTTATAGTTCATCACAAACTGACTGTAGGATTCTGGAAACGATTGCAGTATCACGTCAGTAGCCAACTCTTGGCTCAGTGGAAATCCCAGTCTTTGCAGGTTCTCCACATACCCAATCATCTTGAGTGTGTGAGGACCAACTGGATCTCCTTCTGTCATGATGCACTTGAACAGTGCCCTTGAGACATCATATCTCTCTTGCCGTGCTTGATTTTCATACATGTTCCTGAGATGCTGAATCATCTCAATGACACCCATGTTCTCATGTTGTCTCTGCAACTCGTGGTTCATAGAGCACAACATCAAGCACTTTGCATCAATGGCATCATCAGAATGCTTCTTGTAAGCGTCCCTTTCTGCCTTTGGTGCATTAGGAGCAGGTTCCTCTGGAGTCCGTCGAAGGGGAAGCTGCGTTGAACTTTTTCGACTTTAAGCGAAAAAGGTTCAACTCAGGGGAAGCAGCGTTGAACTTTTTCGACTTCAAGCGAAAAAGGTTCAACTCAATTGCCTAAGCGTACACTCACGTGTACGCGGGTAAGCTTCTCCTTCCAGCTTCTCCTTCCGGAGAAGGCAGGAAGGGAAGAGCAAGAGCGGAGCACCGAGCTAAACTGGGACTTTAGTGAGGGAGCGAGCAAAACTGGGACACAAGACTGTCTCCTCCAATCCTTGATGGCCAGGTCTGCTTGACAACTGTAGACCTCGGGTTGATGAATTCCGTTTGCTAATCACGGTATCGAAGGTCGTTTGCGTAGCAGATTAAAGTGGGGTTTATGTTTTGGATGAGGTAGTGACTCCTGGGAATTTGGAGTATCCAGGACATAGAGCTTTCGCTCTTGAGTGAGAACAATTCTCAATGTCCTATACCAGTCGTGGAAGTTTGTCCCATTTAGCTTCTCCTTTTCAAGGACCGATCGCAAAGAAAAGTGATTGTTGTTTGTTATCATTTGTACTACAAAAGGAAATATGCAATTTTAGTCCAAAAACTGATTTTTGACTTATTTGATTGATTTGAAAAGTTGACGAATAATTAGGCCTTTAATTAATTATCGCTCCCACTATTTTAGTTCAAATTGATAGCCCTCACCATCAATTCGGAAGATTGTAGCGTACAACCTTCTAGTGGGAAAGATCCTGAAATCCTCTAAGTCATGGACCAGCTAGGGTTGTCACCCACAACTTAGATCTCTCAGGTAGGCAACTCTTGCCAATTGCATCATATGCAACTCTTGATAAGATGTCATATGCAACTCCTTTCCATGACCATCTCCATGCCTCAAGGTGCTAGATCCTATCTAGGTCACCTTGTTAAGTCCGTCCCAAAGCAAACACGATGAACATGCACCCTGCTAGGGCAGACCCACACATTCATCCTTCACGCTTCCACGAGATAGACGGTGCACCATGCTAGGGCGTGCCCACACTTGGTCGATCAAGCTTTTCCCATGTTTTGCATTTGGAAGGCATCTAAAACTTAATATTTAATGAGGGATTTGGTCTTATATACATATACATATCCAATCACCACAATACATATTATGTATCATATACATGCTATTCCCACAGAAAACATGCAAAACGATAAAAGCAATGATAATGGCCATCCTAATGTGATTCCTCGAGCCAAGAGGAATAACGGTCATCTAGATCTACATCACATGCAACCTGTACAAGATGAACTCTGTGCTTTGCCTTTCTAGGTTTGATCAACTCATCACATGACTGATCGACTCGCCTCCAGGCCGGTCGGCTGGGTGCCACCAGCCGATCGGTTGGCTCCTCCAACCGATTGGTTTGCCTGGTCATCGTGCATCTCATCATGGCCGCCACCCGCTCATCTCGCTCCTCGAACCGGTCATCAACCGATCGGCTCACTCCTTGAACTGATCGTCTCGAACGTCAACCGATCGGTTCACACCTTGAACCGATCGTCTCAGCTATCGTCAAGATGTCCTCCGTTCTTTGACATAAAAGGAAATAAAAATATATCCTATTTTACATTGTAAAAAGAGAGACCTCGAGTTACATTCGAGGGGAGAAAAGGTAGGAAGAAATCTCGAATTATCTCGAGTTACATTAGGAATAGGAGAAGGAAGATCGGTGCGTAGACCAAGATGCAAGCAACGACATACAACCACACACAGATAGGGTTTATTGGCCATAACCACGTTATACATCCACCACAAAACTCGTTTAAGGGCGACGTGTATCGAGTGCTTTCATAATACATATCATATATGTAAATTGGGATTTGTGGATTTAGGATTTGACATGCATAAAGCCAATTTTATTTGCATCGTATGCAATAAATAAAGGCGACAAACCAAAATCGATCATATCAATAATACTAAAGTATAGAGCAGTTGACGTGGCTCTGATACCACTGTAGGGTTTTAGGGGAGGCAGAGAAGGCAGCGGAAACAAAAAAAAAATTCTTTCCCAAACCCAGAACAAGGAAACGCGTCAACGTCTATACAATAGGAAAGGATGGTTTGTGGAATCATACCTTGTCCCGAGGCTTGCTCGGTGACAATACCTTACGACTTGCACGGTCTGCACCTCCGGTCTTGGATGGTGTCTGTGCAACTCCTGGTCGAACTGGGACTAACAATTCCTAGTCTCACCGGGACTGTCGGGATTGGTAGTTGTCCTCCGAGTGGCAGAAATCTCCCGCCTCTGAAGTAGTCCACACAGACCACCTGGAACTCCAATCTCCTTCTCCCACAAGGAATTGGAAGGAGTCGCACCCTCCTGTTAGCGTACTAGTCACTTACACACTCTCCTGCCACCAGTCACTTTCTGCAGTTGTCTTTCCCTTGTTGTGCCTCCCTTATCGGGTAGCACTTGCTCGGGCTCTCTCAGTTACCAAAACCAGAGAGAATGACAACTTTACAGAGCAAATGGTTGCACTGTGTTGTTGTTTGTGAAGCCCCCAATACCCCTATATATAGGAGGGTCATGGGACAGGGTTCTCTATCCCGGGCAATGCGGGACTAAAGCAGGAGTAGAAGGGTTCGAGATTTTCCACAAAAACAACCAACTGCGCAACCTGAACCGATCGTTTCATTTTTGAAACTGTGACGACAGTCGCCAAACCATCAAACAATCGTCATTAATTAAACAGAATTAAACATAAACAACGGATTAACAAAATCACTAAAAATTAAAACCATTTTTTCAAAGAGATCCATTCCAAAGAAAACTCTTACTGAAAGGTCCAAAACCTTATATACATCATTATTCACATTGTACATATCTGGTACATCTCATCTTGAGAGTAACATATAATATTTGCTTTACCAAACTACACATGAGCAACGTAAAACCTCGAGGCACGTAAGCCAAAATCTTTTATTGATCATAAAACCAGTACGTACTAAATCCAAGGACCTGAGAGTAAAGAGACGACACATAGGACTCATATCTACAAGACATGATAGACAGTACACTCAACCTGAGCTGTCACTGTTGCCTCGGCTATTGTTCTTCCTCTGTAGAAAGGTCTTCACCTCCTCGTGCATGTCCACCTAAAAATTTGGGTCCCACGGGGGTGAGACAATTGTAATTGTCCCAGCGAGAGATATAACTCTTCGCCGACCATATTATTATCACAGATTAAGCATTTATAAACTGAGCAGAAGTTCTTATTATATTAACAGGTAGGATTAATCACTGTATAAACAGAATGAAGTAATCTCCTTTCTTAAGGAGAACATTGCATCTACCCGTGGTAGAGTTATAAATCATCTATCTGCTTTGCAAGGAATGTAAATAAACATAAATAATATCTATCCACTAAGGATACACAAAAGAAATGTAACATCAGCCAATGATTTTTGTATTCAATCCTTAAGCAAACATGCTATACGGCTGATTACATTTTACAAACACACTTATGCCCTGAGGAGATGAGCCGTACCGCTCAAATCCAACCTTCGATTGCGAAACCCAAAGTCGGTGCCATACAAGGTCCATGGAAGAGCTGGACTCCATGACCTCCCACGTCTCGGTCAGTGTGAGAATACAAGTAGGACCACAGTCTCTTGCTTAAGCGACCTCAGTCACAGGGTTAGCTCCTGTAGGCTACCCTTTTTCTAGCTCGCCTTGGTACAGGTCTCGGCGCTAGTATATCTGAGCCACGGGCCAGTTCACCGTGCTCCCTGAGCCATGAACGCATTCATGCTCTTTCACACTGAGCCATGGGCCTGTTCACCATGCTCTTATACACATCTTGAGTCTACAACCAAACTTGCACTCTAATTCTCCTATTTTCGGCTAGGAGAAACCCCGCATATTCAACAATATACGCTCCGGATTAACTCGCAGGAAAACCCGTTTCACCATCACCATCTACTGACGATGATGGATCTATGGCCAGGGCACTACATGATGAAATTACACTTGATTAATTAAGTGCATTACCATATCTTTTAGCATCATCCATGTTTCAAAAAAGAATTATTATAACAGATGCTACAAAGAAAGGTACAATACATCTATCACATACTTTTCAAATCTTTAAAACACATGATACTTGGGATCTCAGTCCTTTATCACATTACTGGGAATTCTCATCCCTTCACATTATCATCATCATGATTACTGGATCTGGGTAGTTAAACCCTTAGATCATAACATTGTTATCTCTGTAATAGATAACCATTACCCCTAGGTCCTCAGACCAAGGTATTCATTTCACTTGTTGTGCAAGTATTCACATGGCTCACAAGGCCATCACACATCTTGTCACCTCTCACTAGGCAACAACGTATTCACATGGCTCACAAGGCCATTAATCATTATACTTGTTATACAAGTATTTAACATGCCTTACTAGGCTTATGTAATAAAAGAAATACAACCTTCCCATCATTAGGTTTAGGATTTTCCTTTCTTATCGATTAGGGTTTCTTTTACATATCATTACCCTTCGTTAGGGTTAGTGTTTTCCATTATTAACCATTTAGGTTTTCAAGATCATATTATCAATGATCAAACCCTAATTCATTGTTCCACACATCTAGGAGCAAACATTGATATCATAAGTATTCAATCATACTTATTTATTCTCATCATTTATCATTAAATGAATCATCAACACAAGGTATGAGTTCGTCTCTCATCCTTACCAGGGTATGAATACATCATACTTTATTAACTTGGCTTAACCCTTTCTCAAGGTATGTTATCCTACATTTATCAAAGTGTATTAATCTCATTACATATCAATGTAACAATTGGCATGACTCACTACATGTGTTACTTATCCAAGTATATTGGATTTAAGGTGCATCAACCTTGAAGTGCTGGATGTGATATCTATCTTTTCTTGATGTATCACTTCTCTCATCACTTTTAACATACTTAAGTTCATCAACTTATACAATATTAGGGTATTTCCCATCCTAATACTTTATGCACTATCTCATCACATTTATCATGTAATGTATTGGTCCTAAGTCATACATTTGAATTATTCAACCATCATCAATGATATGGACTCATCTCGGGTTAAGGCATTATTGATATAAGGTTGTCCATTATCAACCACTATAGGTGATCCTATCAAGGTATTAGCCATGCCATTACTTGGTGTTACACTCATCACTCCTAAGAGTGTCTTGCCCTCACCTTTACAAGGTGTATAAGGTTAAAGATGTGCATATGTTCACCATATCGAGTTGAAGGTGTACAAGCACCACCATATCAGGTTGGAGGTATATGACCATCATCCATATCAGGCTAGAGGTTTTTGTATGTGTTACCCATGTCATGCATGAGGTACTAAGCCATCACCATTTTGGGCTAGAGGTGCATTCAATCACCATATCGGGCAGCTCACCGTCTAGGGTTGGCCATGACAGATTAGGGTTTGCCATATCGGGTTCAACCCAATATACAAAAGGGCACCAAACCATATTGGGATACACCATCAAACATTAGGTTGCAACACCCATGTTGGGTTAGGGTTGATTGTGATGGGAACATGGTACATATATGTGTTGCCCATGATGCTTAAGAGGTATCAACTCATCAACATGTCGAGCTACCATATTGTCTAGGGTTGTGTATCGTGCAACCCTATCGTGCAAGGTCATGTGTCATGCAACCATGTCATTCAAGGTCATGTAGGCCTCATGATACTAAGTACCAATGATGTATTATATGATCATATCATGCAATAGCACTTGTTACTCTTTACTTATATCAGGTTTCCCAAATTAGGGTTTCTTGTCAACTTACAAGTATACAATTGACCTTGTATCGTGCATGGAGTCTATAATAGACTTCCTATCATGCAAGAGGTGTATACTACACCCCTATATCGTTCAATAATGTTTGTAAACCTATTCATATCTTTTTAGTGAAATAGCTGCATCATCATATCGGGTTAGAGGTGCTTGCATATGTGCTTGCACCCGATATCACTTTTAGAAAGTGATACCATCATCTTAAAGCTCTAGACCTTTGTTATAAATGATATAATTCATGTAAACAGATCTAAGCAACTAATTGAACTCATAATTTCATCAACTATTTCAGGAAATTCGGAATTAAAAGTATTTCACTAATTATAGCAATTTAGGTGAAGAATAATAACATGGTTGAGTTCAAGTTATATAACCCGCCTTAAGAACCACTTTAAAGCTCCAAGCTCCAAAGATCCATGTTCCTAAGGTTGAATATGACTTTATCAAAGGTCCAAGGCTCGTTCACAACTCCTTCATATACAAGGAATCACCATGGATAAGCAATTTGTGAAGGAGAAAAGAAAGGTAGATCATAACCCTAATTCCACGCTTCAATTCAAGCTTGAAGACAACTATAGCTTACCTTAGGGTTAAGTTTTGAGTTCCTTAGCTCCTTTTCCGACACCCTACCACTCTTGAGCGATATGGACTTCCTCTTGGCCGACACAACTTTTCTTGTGGCCGATACCCCCTCACTTGTGGCCAAAATCACTTCAATTGGCCGATATCAACTTACTATGGGCAATATCAATATGGTATGGCTGATACACTTGCTATGGCCGATACCCAAGGCCTTTGCACGATACCCTTGTGCAATTGCACGATATGCCAACCCTCTTGAACGATATGGCCCTCACTTGCACGATATGGCACTCACTTGCACGATATGGCACTCAACGCTTCACCCTATTGGCCGATATCACCTTATATGGCCAATTTCACCTACTTGGCCGATATGCTTTTGCTATGGGCGATATATAAGGACCTATGCACGATATGCTTTCTCTCCTGCACAATACAAGAGCCCCATGCACGATACCACAAGGTAGGAGGGTGGTAAGGGTCAAAAAATTCCATTAAGGGGTCAAACTAGGGGTATATATACTTGCTGATCATGAAGAGAGGCAAAAATGAGGTGTCGACATTTTGAGCTAGTAGGTGCCACGTGTCATGCATGGGTGACACGTGTCCATGCATGCATCATCATTTATATTGTCTTGCAAAACAGTTGAGGATCATATAGAGATGCAAAATCTTCCATTGCTTATCCATTTGGATAAGTCATCTAGGTTTAATCGCTATTTTAAGTCAAGCCGATACACTTTTTCTAAGGAAACTTGTTGGCCGTCACACCTCACCTCCTTGAGGTGATTTGCACGATATGGATTTTTCCAAAAGTTCACAAAAAGATATGGGACACCTCCTTGGGCTCCATGGCCGATAGGCACTGATATATAAGCTTTTCAACTTGATACAACTCAAGTTAAGCTTCCAAATTCAACCCTTTTTCTTGGTCATTTCATCACCAAGAGTATCATCATTCATAATTGACCCAAACATGGTGTCTCATTAAATATCTCTCCTCTAAATGATACATATAGGAAGTAGGGACATTCTAGAGGTGGTAATTTGCATATCAACCCCACATTTTGGGTAAATTACAATTTGTACCAAAATTGGCACACAATGCTCTAGCATTGTTCAAACAAGTTCAAACTTGGAATTTAGGCTTTCCACAAGCCACCGATTAGCATCATTCTCTCTATTATGATGCTAAAACATATAAGGCACATTCAACATGTGACATTTTGCATGATAGCCCCTCAACTTGGGCAAATCGCACTTTGGTCCAAAACAAAAGAAAATTGCTCAAACAACATTCAATCGGGACCAAACTTAAAACATGAGTGTGTCACATGATAACAAAGCACCTTAGAAGATTATATTAAAGTTCTAATCAACTTTATTAGCCAAAACAAATAGGTTTACCTCATAACCCAGGTCAGGTTCGTTACAGAAACGGTCAGTTGGGGACCCGAACCGGTCGATTGACACCTCAACCGATCAGTTGGGACCCATGAAACGGTCAGTTCACTTCTGAACCGGTCGGTTCGTGGTCCTGATCAGTTCCCGATTGACTTTTCTTCTTTTGTTTCTAATTGGTACCAAATACCAATCCTTGTTCCAATCAAATTGGGCAAGTGAAACGAAAGGAAATTTCTCACCAATCCTACTTTCCCAACTTGCTCGGTTGCACCAGTTGAATCGATCGTTTCAACACTTGAAGCAATCATTTCACCCTATCCTTGAGCTGATCGACTCACCACTTGAGTCGATCGGTTCACCAAACTCAATCGATCGGTTCATCACATGAGCCGATCGATTGGGAGTGCAGATTGTGCAAAAATAGTCAGTTGCAGTTTCAATCAATCCGATACTCTAATCAATCAGTCCAACACCTTGAACATTATGACATTGATCTATCAATTGATTGAGTGTTTAATTGAACTACTAAACTCTTTTAGTAATCAATCTAAACATTGTTTGTGGACAAAACTCCTCTTCCATGTTAAATCCTATGAGTGTGACCCTGTAGGTCCATTTCACGTTGGCGGTGAAAGTCCATAATACTTATGACTTTACAAGCAAAGAGCGGTGCCTAGTCACACATCAGTGCTACCCAAGTGAAATAGAAAGTTGGAGAACAACTTTCAATCCTACAATCTGTGAATGGTGTTACAGTGAATGTATAATTCCTTTGTCACTGATATCCCGAATGAACTCGAGGCAGGGAACAGTCATCTTGTCAACGTTCATTCACTTTCTTGATCTCAGAGTAGATTGGAAGAGATATGTATGACATCAATATCACATACCGATTCACACATGCGTGCATGCCTTTCTCAATCTTATTCATCAAGTGGCCATGGATATCATACTCCCTCAGGAGGGACAAATCCCATATCTATCACTCACCCCTCAAAATCCCCATGTGTCAAAGCCACCCAATCATCACCTTTATAACAACCCATATTTCAGGACTGCGTTTGATGATGTCAAAGTGTGCCCAACGACATGTGTTGAGTGTAGTGATTTCAGGTCAAAGAATCACACTCACCACCATAACTGTGAGTACTGACTGTGACTACCATGTCATGGTTCCATGTGTCAAACTCATGGTGGGTCTGTCTGGTACACTTGTTCTCTAACAAGTACCTATGTGTTTGGTTTGATATCTCTATATCATGACTAATGAGATTATGTCATCAACCAACACCACAATCTAGTCTTGTGTGTCATTGTTGTCTATCTACCTTCCACAATGACATTCGACTAGGGACATAATGAGAATGTACAAACTCTTAGCATCCGTATGATCTCATCGTTCAGGTCCTTAACCTGAAAGCATACGTCATTGAGTATTGTCATTCTCTAGACATTCAATCTATTCTATCACTATCTCATATGACTGAACCTGAAAGAATTGGAAGCTTGCCTTTGATGTTTATCAAATCAATCTTAATGTATCCCACCAATCATCCCATGATTAGCTCTCAGGGCATACATACCAACACAATCTTGTATGGTGCTACGTTTACAACCTATTTCTTTATCAGGCCTAGCTGAGCAGTCGAAGAAGACACCTTGATCTTCTCCCATATGGTCTTTTCTTCAGCTGTTGCTCCCTCACCCATTATTGCTTTACTAGTACCTTGAAATTTAAAATAATAGTGTATGAACCAGTACTTGTGGCAACACATCCACTATCACACAGACAACGAGGTGTTACGCGAAAACGTATGGAAATCACCATAACCACATATTATCGAAAACATGGGTTAATTAAAACTGATTGCGGAAAACTGTTAAATTGAGAAACTATTACATTCCAGTCCACATCCTGCAAAAGAACATGTTATATACATATATGCAAGCCTTGATACATGTCCACAACTTAGAGCAACAGATGTCCTTTCATCTCATCTCATGAGTTCAACACCTGTTTATACATACATAAAGGCCCACATCCGGCCAGCAGCAGGATATACAAAACATCTACAGATGTACATCGTGAAACAATCGTCAAAACACTGCCAAGGACCTGAGAGTACAGGGATGACTCTAGACTCTATCACAAAATATCCAAAACAGCAGCATATCCATCGCTTGCCTTCTACTGATCTTCTTGTTGCTCGGCCGCGACTCTGCGACCACCACCACATCTAGCTCGACTACCTAAAAAGGGGTGTAAACCAGCGGGGTGAGACAATTGAACATTGTCCCAGCGGGAAACATAACTCCCCCGCCGCAACTACAAAACCTAAGGTATATATAAAATAGCTAACTGATAAAAAGTATAGTAATAACAGTTATGAAATAAAGCTGTCTATTACTTATCAAGTCCACTAGATGTATTCCAACATATAATCAACTATCGGAATATGATTAACAAGATAAGATTTGTAAGGATCTACCACATATGAGAGACATATAAACAACTGCAAGATATAACAGAGTTAACTACACAAACAAGGCCTCAACCAATGTTTCGTGTTTGTCTTAAGCAGTAATACTATTCGGCTGAATTACGTATTATTATGCCCTAAGGAAATGAGCCGTACTGCTCAAATCCAACCTTCGGCTGCGAAACCCAAGCCGGTGCCATACAAGGTCAATGGAAGAGCCGGACTCCACAACCTCGCCCCTCGTGGTCAGTGCACAAGTACAACACAAGCAGGACCACAGTCTCATGCTGAAGTGGTCTTAGCCACAGGGTCAGGCTACCCTCTGCCTAGCCCGCCTCTAGTACAGGTCTCGGCGCTAGTGAAACTGAGCCACGGGCCTATTCACTGTGCTCTGAGCCATGAACGCATTCATGCTTCTCATATCATATATCCTGAGCCATGGGCCTGTTCACCATGCTCTTCACCACAATTGGGCTACGGGCCTAAATCTGCACCCTTGAGTCTACAACTGCAGTTGTACTCTTACCTCCTCACTTTAGGCTAGGAGAAACCTCACATATTCAACAATATGCGCTCCGGGTTAACCCGCAGGAGAACCCGTTTCACCATCACCAATTCCTGACGATGATGGATCTATGGCCAGGGCAAACTACATGATATATTTCACTATGATTAATTAGTATCTTTTAGATGGATTGCAAGATTCCACCAAGTTGTATAACATGCAAGCTACAACAGGAAATAAACAACATAAACTCAACATTATGCTTATACTACCATTCATATCATACTGATTCATCACAAGGATCCACATCACATGTTATCACTTGGCCTCTTGCCAATCAATCTAGATCCATCTCAAGGATCATCATAGATCATGGGATCTCACACACATCATATATGCAATCTCGTCCACAAGAGTAATTATCAAAGTGATGTTACTCATCACATATTTCTTGTAACCTTTTCATGGCTAAACATCACCTGCATGGTTAGGGTATACAATAATCATAGTTTCAACATAAGGACTATGCTTACTATCATGAGATGACATTTAAGATTCTATACTTATCAATCTTACATTATTAGGTGATCAAGTGCATCAAGCACATTATTAAGCAAACCATTTTTATCCTCATCTCAGTATTATACAAATAAGCAAGGTGATCACTTTATGCATATAGTCAAGTTGGATATAGAGAACAAGCGTTGTCATTACCATTACCACTATCATTCTTAGCATTAATAGATAATCACTTACACATGTGTAGCCAGGATAAGATAAATGAGCAATCTTATGATAACGAGCATCATTATCTATACCAGGAGTTATCATCGTTTTACTAAGCACATAACCACAAGACTGTTTGCATAACGAGATGAACCATCATTAAAATTACCAGGTACCCTCACTATAGGTCACCATGAACCCTCACTAAAAGACTGTGTCGGCCACCAGCCCTCACCCAAGCATAACGCACAACGGTCTATACACATCAAGGGAAGAGTTGTGACGCCCGTCACAAGAACCAAGGGTGTCACCCGACACCACAACATATCACCCAACACAGGCCTGTCGGCCAACACACACACTCGAGGCTTCTCACCCAACACATACTCATGTCGTGCAAGACAGACTAGAGGGTTTTCGGGCAGCACCTCACCATCCTCATCTCGACCAAGATACATCTCACAAGGCCGTCTTCTACCTCAAGCACAAGATACCCAAAAACCCTAGAGGATCAAGGAGATGGCTCACCTCAATCAACTAAGAAAGAGGGGTCTTACACACCACCTATCACTCATCAGGCAACACAAAAACCAACCCTAAACAAGGTCCACTACAACCGAGCTCACCCTTCTAGTCCATGGTGAGAGGAGAGTGTTGCTCAAGCAACTAGAACACAAGTTCACCTCAATCGACTAAGAAAGAGGGGTGTTGCTCATGATACTAGAAGCTTAAACTCACTCCTCTAGACCAAGGAGAGAAAGGAGTATTGCTCACCAAGAAACACTAAACCACATAGGTGATCGGCCAACAAGGATACTAAAGCAAGATGTAAAACTAACATCAACATATAAGCAAGAACAAAGAAAAGGAGATAGTGTAGCTAGGGTTAGAAGTTATGCAATCCGCCTTAAGAAACTCCAAACTCCTAGCTCCAAGCACCACCAAGCAAGGAAGAAGAAGAGCTCCAAGGGATATTGGCCACCACTTGCTCCTCAAGGTGTGTCAGCCTCCAAACTTGCTCCTTCAAGGGGGGGTATCGGCCACCACAAGCAAGGAAGAGGGTTGTGTCGTGCAACAAGGTGGAGAGGAACCAAAGGGATCCTAAGCTAAGGAAAGGAACCACCTATATAGAAGGAAAGGGATAAGAAAACAAGGTTGGTCCAAGCAAGGTGTCACTTGCCTAGGGACACTTGTCCTAGTACACGAGCCACCACTCTAGCAAGCTTCTTACACATGTCCAAGATATGTACCAAGTGTCCACTAAACAAGGTCAAGGCTAGGTCAAGCACCATGGGCGACACAACCACTTGCACCATGGGCGACACACATCCATGTTGGCCGACACAAACACTCCTAGGTTGATACACTCTCCATCTTGGGCGACACAAACATCTCTTGGGCGACACAAGGCTCAACCAAGCCAAAACAAGGCACCTGAAGGCCCAAACAAGCTCAACCAGGCCCAAAAGAACTCAAGCAACGAGCCCAAGCCTTCCTCTCAACCCTAGAGGAAGCAAAGAGAGAGAGGAACACCTCACAAGGTGGTAAACTTGCCCATAAAACCCTAGACTTGGGTCATTTGCAAGTAGCACCTCCAACTCTCGACAAAGCACAACCTAAACCCTAATCACCACCAAAGGTGATTAGCAAGCACCAAAGCACCAGGGTTAGGCAAAGAAAATAGGGTAAACCCTAAACAAAGGTCAGGGTCCTTACAAGCTAACCCCTTTAAGGGATTTCATCCCCAAAATCTGAAGAGAAAAATGAGGGATACTTCCTCCTCATCTCTTCCTCAAGCTCCCACGTGGCTTCCTCAATGCCACGATTATGCCAAAGAACCTTCACAAGAACCAGGTCCTTCCTCTTCAGCTTCTTAAATCTTCTGTCAAGGATCGCCACAGGACCTTCCTCATAGGTCACATCTTCATCAAGCTCAACTTCAACTGGTTGTATCACTGTTCCTGAATCCGTATGGCTTTTCTTCAGCATACTGACATGGAACACTGGATGTAACCTGTGCAACTCTGGAGGCAACTCTATCTCATAAGCTACCTTACCAACACATGCTATGACTGGGTAAGGCCCCATATACCTGGGTGCCAACTTACCCTCCGACCAAACCTTAGCACTCCCTTCCACGGCGAGACTTTGAGGTATACTTTGTCTCCTACCTGGAACTCCAAAGGTCGTCGGCGATTGTCTGCATAAGACTTTTGTCTGTCTTGTGTCACTTTCAACTGTTGCTGTATCACTTTGATATTTTCTATTGTCTGCTGCACTAACTCAGGACCCAACAATTGATGCTCACCAGACTCGTACCAGCACAAAGGAGATCTACACTTCCTCCCATACAAGGCCTCATAAGGAGCCATGTCAATGCTCCGTTGATAACTGTTGTTGTAGGCAAACTCTATCAAACTCAGATGTACATACCAACTGCCTAGAAACTACAAAACACAAGCTCAAAGGAGATCCTCCAGAATCTGAATAGTCCTTTTAGACTGTCCATCTATCTGCGGGTGGAAAGTGGTACTGAACCTCAACTGCGTTCCCCACGCTTTGTGTAACTGTTCCCAAAAACGACTCGTGAACTGAGGACCTCTGTCAGAAACTATCATCGTTGGCACACCATGCAAACATACTATCTCATCCACATATACTCGAGCGAGTTTCTCGGCTGTATACGTCGTCTTTATAGGTAGGAAATGGGCAGACTTCATCAATCTGTCCACTATTACCCAAATGGAATCATGATTTCTAGTTGTCTTGGGTAGACCAACTACGAAATCCATGGTTATATGATCCCATTTCCACTGTGGTATCGACAAAGGTTGCAACGTACCTGCCGGCTTCTGATGCTCAGCCTTCACTTGCTGACAAACCGCACATCTAGCCACAAACTCATCTACATCTTTCTTCAAGCATGGCCACCAGTACAAGTCCTTCAGACTATGGTACATCTTGGTGACACCTAGATGCATAGCATACATCGACGTGTGTGCTTCCTCGAGCACCAACTTCCTCAGCTCATCAACATCAGGAACCACCATCCTGTTTTGATAGCAGACTAGCCCATCCTCGGACTCATGAAACCCATCACGCTTTTCGCTGCTGAACTCTGATCTGATCAACTGTACTGCATCATCTGTCTACTGTGCATCTTTAATCTGCTATCTCAACGTAGGCTTGACTTGCATCTGTGCTAAAAGTCCAACTAATGAGGAAACCTCCATCTGCACGTTCATCCGCCGCAAAGAGACAAACATATCCCGTCTAGGGCATACCAGGGAACTTAATTGTGCCTTCTTGGAAGAAAAAGAAGACTTTCGACTAAGCGCATCAGCTACCACATTCTCCTTACCAAGATGATACTTGATAGTGCAGTCATAGTCATTGATCAACTCCATCCATCGTCATTGTCGCATGTTCAACTCTTGCTGCGTAAAGATGTACTTCAGGTTCTTATGATCCGTAAAGATCTGACACACTTCGCCATACAGATAGTGTCTCCAAATATTTAGCGCATGAACCACTGCCGCCAGCTCCAAATCATGAGTCGGATAGTTCTCCTCGTGTTTCTTAAGCTGTCGCGAAGCAAAAGAAACCACATGATCCTCCTGCATCAGCACACAACCTAAGCCTTTCTTGGAAGCATCACAGAAAACCACATAGCCCTTCCCAGACTCTGGCAGGATTAACACTGGAGCACTAGTCAGCTTCTCCTTCAAACTCTAGAAAGCTTGCTGACATCAATCATCCCAAACAAAAGGCACATCTTTTCTCATCAACTTTGTCATCGGCAACACAATCGCATTGAAGTCCTTGATAAACCTCCTGTAGTATCCCACTAGACCTAGAAAACTGCGAACTTCTGTCGGCGTCTTCGGCTGTTCCCAATCTGGAACAGATTCCACCTTCTTAGGGTCTACCTTGACTCATTCAGCAGATATCACGTGACCCAAGAAAGTCACTTCTTCCAACCAGAACTCACACTTACTGAACTTGGCATACAACTGATGTTGGCGAAGAAGAGTCAATGCTCGTCGAAGATGTTGCTCATGCTCTTGCCTATCTCGGCTATAGATCAAGATGTCATCTATAAAGACTACAACAAAATGATCTAAGAACGGACGGAACACTCTGTTCATCAGGTCCATGAAAGCAGCAGGTGCATTGGTTAACCCAAACGGCATGACCACAAACTCGAAGTGACCATACCTCGTCCTGAAAGCTGACTTTGGTATGCCATCCACCTTTATCCTCAACTGATGATATCCGGATCGTAGATCGATCTTCAAAAACACTGTAGCACCACGCAACTGGTCAAACAGATCATCTATCCTCGGCAATGGGTACTTGTTCTTGATCGTGACCTTGTTCAACTGCCGGTAATCTATACACAACTGCATCGAACCATCCTTCTTCTTGACAAACAACACGGGAGCACCCCAAGGCGACGTGCTCGGTCAGATGAAACCTTTGTCCAGCAACTCTTGTAACTACTTCTTCAACTCTGTCATCTCAACTGGAGCCATCTTGTACGGTGTCTGTGCAACTAGTTGCATCCCTGGGACCAGATTGATTTCAAAATCAATCTCTCGGGGTGGGGGAACACCAGGAAACTCCTCAGGAAACACATCTGCAAACTCCCAGACAACTAGCACCTCCTTGTGACTAGGACCTTTTGCCTTGGTAGCCACGACGGTATCCACCACATGAGCTAAGAACGCCTCACATCCTTGTCGTAGCAACCTATCTGCCACCATAGCTGATACCAGACATATCAGAAGAATCTTCCTATCTCCTTGGAAGATCCACTTCTCTCCAGCATCATCAAACACCACCTGCTTGGATCCGCAGTCCAAGAACCTTATACCTCTCTAAGGTATCCATCCCAAGGATAACATCAAACCCGTACATATCAAGTGGTATGAGATCCACTCGAATGCGGTGTCCTGAGAAAGACAAGACACAAGATGGACACTCTTCTCGAAGCAACGAGGAACCATCAAGAGGGGTTTCTAACAACAAGCTATCCTTCGTACGACTAACAGGTAAACGACAATTCTCAAGCATACTATAGGCGATAAAAGAGTGCGTAGCACCCGGGTCAACCAGAACAAATATAAATCAAGAAGAAGACATATCAGAATGAAATAACTCCATCTGACCTGTCACTACTCGTGGGTTGACTATCACCTCCGGCTGACTCATAGCATAGAATCGAGCCGTTGCTTGCTGTCCATGACCTCTGCTTCCTTGAGCAGACGATCCAGCCTGATACGCTTGACCCCGTCCTCGTCCTCTTCTACCACTAGGCTATTGTCGATCTGATCCTTGATGACTCTGCCTCGACTGCTGCATCACTCCAACGTCTCTATTCAGGCAGTTGAACCTCCAATGCCCTATCTGACCACACAGATGGCATGCTCTATCATCAACTTGTGGCCTAGATGGCCCTATCACTGCCACGGAAGCTGTACTGTGTGCCTTAGATGGTGAAGAAACATAACCTCTTCCTTTTCTTGGAGACCACTGAGACGGTCCACCAGAATCTCTCATCACTGATGGTGCTGAAAACCTGGGCTTCTTGAGGCCACCCAACCTCTGACCCTAGAACTGAGTAGGTCTCTTCTCCCTAACTGATCATTCGATTCTTCAGACAGATTCCACAAACGTCGCAAACCTTTCTCGATTCTCCAATGCGGACACAGGTGTTGTCAGCTCAGCACTCAAACCCTTCTCAAAACGTCTAATCCGTTCCTCATCTGTCGCTTCCATGTGAGGACAAAACCTCAACAGATCCATGAACTTGGCCTCATACTCGGTGATGTTCATTGTTCCTTGTCGTAGGATCTCAAACTGACTGATCTTCTCATCCATATACGTCTTTGGGAAGTATCTGGTGACGAACTCGTGTCGGAAAACCTCCCAACATATCACCTCACCGGGTCGCTTCTCTTCCTCGATGGTCCACCAGTGACCAACACTACCTTTCAGAAGGTAGACAGCGTGCTTTACTTTGTCTGCTTCAGGGATGTCAAGGATCCGGAAAGCCTTCTCAAGACTTGTCAGCCACAGATCCGCATCCGCTGGATCAGCCATTCCAGCATAATTTGAAGCTCCGACTCGGCGAAGCCGCTCGAAGGTCTTCCCAATACCCGATGTTTCACCATGGGGAGCATGTGCTCTCGGAGGAGGCACTGGCAGTCGCTCAACCATGAGATTCATCGTAGCCATCATCTATGCCATAAGTTGTTGGTAGGCAGGATGTTCAAGAATGGCTGGGTTAGGTTGGGGGACCTCAGGCACCCGATCTTCATGTGCCTGACCTACAACTCCATCAACAGATGCATCATCGCTGTGCTCAGCAACGTGTTCTTCATGGTTTCCAGACATCTTGGCTTTTCTTCCGCTGAGGGCAGAAGTTGATTATGAGAAAAATTGGAAAACTCATAAGAACAAACTCAACCTAGTCCTAAATCCCTGTAGACTCAGCGAACTTAAAGCTCTGATACCAAAAACTTGTGGCAACACATCCCACTATCACACAGACAGCGAGGTGTTACGTAAAAACGTGCGGAAATCACCATAACCACAGATTATCGAAAACATGGGTTAATTAAAACCGATTGTGGAAAAGTGTTAAATTGAGAAATTATTACATTCCAATCCACATCCTGCAAAAGAACAGGTTATATACATATATGCAAGCATTGATACATGTCCACAGCTTAGAGCAACAACTGTCCTGTCATATCATCTCATGAGTTCAACACTTGTTTATACATACATAAAGGCCCACATTCGGCCAGCAGCAGTATATACAAAACATCTATAGATGTACATAGTGAAACAATCATCAAAACACTGCCAAGGACCTAAGAGTACAGGGATGACTCTAGACTCTATCACAAAACATCCAAAAAAGCAGCATATCCATCGCTTGCCTTCTACTGATCTTCTTGCTGCTCGGCCGTAACTCCGCGACCACCACCACATCTAGCTCGACTACCTAAAAAGGGGTGTAAACCAGCGGGGTGAGACAATTGAACATTCTCCGAGCGGGAAACATAACTCCCCTGCCGCAACTACAAAACCTCAGGTATATATAAAACAGCTAACTGATAAAAAGTATAGTAAGAATAGTTATGAAATAAAGTTGTCTATTACTTATCAAGTCCACTAGATGTATTCCAACATATAATCAACTATCGGAACATGATTAACAAGATAAGATTTGTAAGGATCTACCACATATGAGAGACATATAAATAACTGCAAGATATAACAGAGTTAACTACACAAACAAGGCCTCAACCAATGTTTCGTGTTTGTCTTAAGCAGTAATACTATTCGGCTGAATTACATATTATTATGCCCTAAGGAAGTGAGCCGTACCGCTCAAATCCAACCATCGGTTGTGAAACCCAAGTCGGTGCCATACAAGGTCAATGGAAGAGCCGGACTCCACAACCTCGCCCCTCGTGGTCAGTGCACGAGTACAATACAAGCAGGACCGCAGTCTCATGCTGAAGTGGTCTTAGCCACAGGGTCAGGCTACCCTCTGCCTAGCCTACCTCGGTACAAGTCTCGGCGCTAGTGAAACTGAGCCACGGGCCTGTTCACCGTGCTCTGAGCCATGAACGCATTCATGCTCCTCATATCATATATCCTGAGCCATGGCCCTGTTCACCATGCTCTTCACCACAATTGGGCTACGGGCCTGAATCCGCACCCTTGAGTCTACAACCGCAGTTGCACTCTTACCTCCTCACTTTAGGCTAGGAGAAACCTCGCATATTCAACAATATGTGCTCCAGGTTAACCCGCAGGAGAACTCGTTTCACCATCACCAATTCCTGATGATGATGGATTCTATGGCCAGGGCAAACTACATGATAGGTTTCACTGTGATTAATTAGTATCTTTTAGATGGATTGTAAGATTCAACCAAGTTGTATAACATGCAAGCTACAACAAGAAATAAACAACATAAACTCAACATTATGCTTATACTACAATTCACATCATACTGGTTCATCACAAGGATCCACATCACATGTTATCACTTGGCCTCTTGCCAATCAATCTAGATCCATCTCAAGGATCATCATATATCATGGGATCTCAAACACATCATATATGTAATCTCGTCCACAAGAGTAATTATCAAAGTGATGTTACTCATCACATATTTCTTGTAACCTTTTCATGGCTAAACATCACCTGCATGGTTAGGGTATACAATAATCATAGTTTCAACATAAGGACTATGCTTACTATCATGAGATGACATTCAAGATTCTATACTTATCAATCTTACATTATTAGGTGATCAAGTGCATCAAGCACATTATTAAGCAAACCATTTTTATCCTCATCTCAGTATTATACAAATAAGCAAGGTGATCACTTTATGCATATAGTCAAGTTGGATATAGAGAACAAGCATTGTCATTACCATTACCACTATCATTCTTAGCATTAATAGATAATCACTTCCACATGTGTAGCCAGGCTAAGATAAATGAGTAATCTTATGATAACGAGCATCATTATCTATACCAGGAGTTATCATCATTTTACTAAGCACATAACCACAAGACTGTTTGCATAACAAGATGAACCATCATTAAAAGTACCAGGGACCCTCACTATAGGTCACCATGAACCCTCACTAAAAGACTATGTCAGCCACCAACCCTCACCCAAGCATAACACACAACGGTCGATACACAGCAAGGGAAGAGTTGTGACGCCCGTCACAAGAACCAAGGGTGTCGCCCGACACCATAACATATCGCCCAACACAGGCATGTCGGCCAACACACACACTCAAGGCTTCTCACCCAACACATACTCATGTCGTGCAAGACAGACTAGAGGGCTGTCGGGCAGCACCTCACCATCCTCATCTCGACCAAGATACATCTCACAAGGCCATCTTCTACCTCAAGCACAAGATACCCAAAAACCCTAGAGGATCAAGGAGATGGCTCACCTCAATCAACTAAGAAATAGGGGTCTTTCACACCACCTATCACTCATCAGGCAACACAAAAACCAACCTTAAACAAGGTCCACTACAACCGAGCTCACCCTTCTAGTCCATGGTGAGAGAAGAGTGTTGCTCAAGCAACTAGAACACAAGCTCACCTCAATCGACTAAGAAAGAGGGGTGTTGCTCGTGATACTAGAAGCTTAAACTCACTCCTCTAGACCAAGGAGAGAAAGGAGTATTGCTCACCAAGAAACACTAAACCACATAGGTGATCGGCCAACAAGGATACTAAAGCAAGATGTAAAACTAACATCAACATATAAGCAAGAACAAATAAAAGGAGATAGTGTAGCTAGGGTTAGAAGTTATGCAACCCGCCTTAAGCAACTCCAAACTCCTAGCTCCAAGCACCACCAAGCAAGGAAGAAGAAGAGCTCCAAGGGATATCGGCCACCACTTGCTCCTCACGGTGTGTCGGCCTCCAAACTTGCTCCTTCAAGGGGGGGGGGGGAGGGGTATCGGCCACCACAAGCAAGGAAGAGGGTTGTGTCGTGCAACAAGGTGGAGAGGAACCAAAGGGATCCTAAGATAAGGAAAGGAACCACCTATATAGAAGGAAAGGGAGGAGAAAATAAGGTTGGTCCAAGCAAGGTGTCACTTGCCTTGGGACACTTGTCCTAGTGCACGAGCCACCACTCTAGCAAGCTTCTTACACATGTCCAAGATATGTACCAAGTGTCCACTAAACAAGGTCAAGGCTAGGTCAAGCACCATGGGCGACACAACCACTTGCACCATGGGCGACACACATCCATGTTGGCCGACACAAACACTCCTAGGGCGATACACTCTCCATCTTGGGCGACACAAACATCTCTTGGGCGACACAAGGCTCAACCAAGCCAAAACAAGGCACCTGAAGGCCCAAACAAGCTCAACCAGGCCCAAAAGAACTCAAGCAATGAGCCCAAGCCTTCCTCTCAACCCTAGAGGAAGCAAAGAGAGAGAGGAACACCTCACAAGGTGGCAAACTTGCCCATAAAACCCTAGACTTGGGTCATTTGCAAGTAGCACCTCCAACTCTCGACAAAGCACAACCTAAACCCTAATCACCACCAAAGGTGATTAGCAAGCACCAAAGCACCAGGGTTAGGCAAAGAAAATAGGGTAAACCCTAAACGAAGGTCAGGGTCCTTACAGTACTAATAATTGAAAAAGATAAATAAAATTTGCAATTCAGTTCAAAAGATTAAAATAAAATTATGAGAAATAAAAAGTGGCCTAGAGTGGCCGACCACGACACTCGTAGTGCTGAAAACTTGTCGTCTCCCCGGGAGTGGTGCCAAAAACTTGACACGCTAAAACCATGCGTGTAAACGCAAGTACACATGTCGAGTAATATAGGCCTTTGTGAGGTCCGAGTCGAACTCAAGGAGACGTAGTCTTGGTGACTACTACTAACTACAGTGCGACCGGCTAAGCCGATTAAAATGGTTGAATTTGGGTTTAAACAAAATAAAAGAAAATTAAACAAAAATGAATGGTGGTTGATTCAGATGATGTGAGTTCCTTAGGATTACTGATTTCACCATGGGGTCTCAGTATATCTTATTTCTACCAAATTAATATAAATTTTACTCCTACCCTAGACAGGAAGCTTGTAGTTAGAATTGCCCGCTTCCACAGTGCAATTCCCTACCTAGATCTAAACCAATTCCACTTTCATAGCAATTTATATCTTAGTCTAGATGCATTATCAATGACTCTGGGTTTCTTTCCACTAACTGTACGTCACCTTTCCCAAGGAACGCATAGGAAAGTGTATAAATTGTGGTTTTCCAACCTCTAATTCTCCTTCCAGAGTAATGATTAGTCTACTACTTTACCTATGGTGATCAAGCATAGATAAATCATTCAATTCTACAACTATATATCCAGGAAATAAGAGAAATCTATATTAATTCATGCAAAGGTCAGTACAACGATTCCCCGGGCTACTCCCAGGTCCTAAGGAAAGAGGGGGATTAGCCCTACATGGTTCTCAAAAGCAAATAATGGAGAGAGAAGACAAAAATGTGGGAAACATGAAGGAAATTCCTATAACCCCTGGAGAGAAGGTGTTCAGGATGATCCTCCTCAAGAAACACATGTTTAGTAGTCTTCCAGCTAAAAAATGCTTGTTGGAGTAGCTTGGATCACCCCGGTGATGGCCTTAGGCCCCATTCTCCTCTCTCTCCTCCTCAAAGCTTGTGCGGAAGTGATATGAGATGATCCCCCAGGTCTGGCCATCCTTGGTTAGGTCACAGGACAACTTACGGTACCACATAACGTGGACCATCAGATCTGGGTGATCTGGTCGAGTATTGAATCTGAAAAAGTCGGTGGCACTGAGTCTGCTCTCCTCTTATAGATTGGTTACTGATGAAATCTCGATGGCACTGACTTGAAGGGGTCGGTGGCACTGACTCTGCATTGTACATAAAGTACCTAAAAAATGTAGAAAAACATGTATAAATCTAGGGAATACATAAAATCATATAAATATGATAAAATAAGCATAATTTGATACAAACAGGGTGTACAAGCTAACAATAGTGATGTATGCAATTATAATCAAGAAAATGACAAATAAATGCACAAAATAGGTATAAAATAAGCATGTAAAGTGACTCAAAACCCATGCATCAGTATCCCAACTACTATGGAATAACTTAGTAATATAATGTATAATCACAACATTGGTAGAGTCCAATGTCTGGCTATCGGGTTGAATGAGGTCTTTGCTAGTCAATTCTAATGAATCACATCATTGGTAGAGTCCAATGTCTGGCTGTCGGGTTGGTTGAGTTCTTTGCCAGTCAATTTTGATGAATCACAACATTGGTAGAGTCTAATGTCAGGCTGCCAGGTTGGTTGAGGTCTTTTCCAGTCATATCTGATGAATCACAACATTGGTAGAGTCCAATGTCTGACTGTCAGGTTGGTTGAGCTCTTTGCCAGTCAATTACGATGAATCACAGCATTGGTAGAGCCCAATGTCTGGCTTCCGGGTTGGTTGAGGTCTTTGCCAGTCAATTCCAATGAATCAAAACATTGGTAGAGTCCAATGTCTGGCTACTGGGTTGGCTGAGGTCTTTGCCAGTCAATTTTGATGAATCACAACATTAATAGAGTCCAATGTCTGGCTGTCGGGTTGGCTGAGGTCTTTTCCAGTCAATTTGGATGAATCACAACATTGGTAGAGTCCAATGCCTAGCTGCCAGGTTAACTGAGGTCTTTGCCAAACAATTCCAATAAATCACAACATTGGTAGAGTCCAATGTCTAGTTGTCGGGTTGGCTGAGGTCTTTGCCAGTCAATTCTGATGAATCACAGGATTGGTAGAGTCCAATACCTGGTTGCATGATTGATAGAGGTCAATACCTATGAAATGTGAATAATTCACTAATAACGTACCATGATAATATTATCACAGGATAAGCTTGAGATGTGGTATATCATGATTGATAAATGATATACATGTTCTTCATATTCCTTTTTAAAAGATGAATAAACTATTAGTTAGAAATTAATACCTATTCTATTTATTACACCAATTAATCTTAATTGTTCATATAAAAGATCCTCTTCTTAGTGTTATACTATTTACTTGTGATAATAATATTGTTGGAGAAGAGTTATATCTCTCACTGGGACTTTTGTCTCACCCCGTTGATCCCAACATTTTTAGGTGGTTGTGGACGAGGAGGTAGAGACCATACTGTAGAGCAAGGACAATAGCAGCAGGGATAGTAGTAATAGCTCAGGTTGAGTGTATTGTTTGTCGTATCTTGTAGATAGAATTCCTATGTGTCGTCTTTGTACTCTCAGGTCCTTGGAAATTAGTACGTAATGGTTTTATAAACAAACTGAGATTTTGGCTGGTATGCCTCAAGATTTTTTGTAGCTTATGGACATGTTTGGGCGAAGCAACTGGTTTATGATGTCCTCGAGATGAGATGGTACAATGTATGTACAATGTGAACCATGATGTAAATATTACTTTGGTTCTCTTCATAAGAGTTTCCTGGCAATGGATCTCTTTGCAAAATGGTTTTAATTTTTAGTGATTTTTGTTAATCTGTTGTTAATTGTTATTCTGCATAATTAGCAACGATTTGGCTGTCAGTTTGATGGCGGTCATTACAGTGCTGGCCACTGGTGGGAAACAAAAGAGGTAAAAAGGAATGATGAAGAGGTGGATTGGGAGGAGTTTTGTCGAGAATTCATCAATAAGTATTTTCCACAAACATACTTAGATGAAAAGATCTCACGGTTTGAGAAAATTCGGCAAGGAACCATGACAATTAATGAGTATGAGGCAAGGTTCATGGAACTTTTATAGTTTTGTCCTCAAATGGATGCTACTAAGAAGGAGAGGATTCGACATTTTGAGAAAGGATTGAATGTTGAGGTGTCTATCTTGGCAGCCGTGTAAGAAAATAAAGAGAGTTTTGCCACATTCATGGAATGTTTTTGAAGAATAGAAAGGTATGTGACATAGAAACATGATGTAACATCCCTGACCAAGGTTATGCTCTAACATGGAAGTTTTTCTTAAGAAAGTTATTTATAAACTTTCTTTAATCTTTTAAAAAGTAATTAAGACTCAAGAGGAGTTTAATTTTCAAGTTTGAGCTTATTTGCAAATTATTTGTGCATTATATGATACGTAGGGGGTAAAATGAAATTTACCCAAGATGAGGGGTTATATTGCAATTTGTCACAGTTTGAACGTACCCCAAGTGCTTTAGCATCATAAGAGTGAAAATGATGCTAAGGGGTGGCTTGTGGAGAGCTTAAATTCCAAGTTGGAACTTGTTTGAATAATGCTTGTGCATTGTGTACCAATTTTGGTGCAATTTGCAATTTACCCAAAATATAGGGATATTATGCAAATTCCCACTTCTAGAGTATACCTACTCTCTCTATGCATCATTTAGAGGAGATAAAAATATAGAGGCACCCTTTTTAAATCGAATTTGAGTGGTAGTATTCTTGGTGATGAAAAGACCAAGAAGTGATGTATAAACGATGAAACCCTAATTGAGCTTGTATTGGGTTGTAGAGTTAAATGGGAGTGCCTACAGGCCAAGGAGCCACAGAGGAGGCCCCCGTATAATTTTGTTAACTCTTTTCCTTTGCCAAACGAGCTAAGAACCTCAATAAAGCAATGGATATCATCTTGCAACTTTCCTTGGGAAAGGTTGTATTGAATTGTGAATATAATAATGTGAGTGGAATTATCTTCTCTAGAAGATAACTAAGGGTTTGACCCTTATCCCTATAATTATCCTCAAGTTTTTATTTTGCATGTGAAGATAAATATGGAGTGCATGCAAGTACATGTGTCAACCCATGCATGGCCATGTGGCACCTAGTAGTAGTAAGGTGATGACACCTCTTACACTCTCTCACATGAGCCTCAAGGATATATACCCTTCCTTTCACCTACTAGTGAAACTTTTCGACCCCTATCCATCCATTTCTCTCTAATATCGTGCACCAAAGCAAGGATCAAGGTGGATCTCGAGCCATTAAGCTTAAGGTGATGCCATGGCCATCTTCAACCTTGGTTCAAGCATGGATCTTGGTTGTGATTCTTTCCTTCTTTTCTTCTTCACCAAAGTTCTTATCTATGGTGATTCTTTGCATATAAAGGAGTTGTGAACGAGTCTTGGATATGTTATAAGTTCATCCTCTACCTTGGGAACGTGAATCTTTGGATCTTGGAGCTTTGAAGTTGTTCTTGAGGAAGGTTATATAACTTGAACCCAATCATGTTATTATTCACCATCTATCTTGCTATACTTGATGATCTACTTTCAATTTCGAGTTTTTTTAATACTCAATGAATATATTAGTTCTAATAGTTTCTTAGACCTGTTTTCCATGAACTATAACAGTTAGAACGATGGTCTAGATCTTGAAGATGATGGTATCATGGTACAAAGTGATATCGGGTTCAAGCACACAAGCAAACACCTCTAACCCGATATGGTGATGTACATACACCACTAGAACGATATGGTTATGAGTTTATACCTATTTTCACGATATGGTGATGAAGTACATACCTCATGCATGATATGGTGATGAGGGATATACCTCTTGCACAATATGAGGTCAAGTAAAAACCTCATGCACGATATAGTGTCAAGTACACACCTCTAAACTGATATGCAAACCCTAATTTTATGTAACCCGATATGAGTGACACAAGCAAGCACCTTTTGTACAATATGGTGATGGACCTATACCTCATGCACGATATGGTGATGTGGGATACACATGTTGCATGATATGAGGTCAAGCATATACCATTATGCATGATATGGTGTCAAGTATACACACACATACACCTCTAACCCGATATGATGATACACACACACACATCTCTTGCACAATATGATGTTGAAACCCTAGTTGGTGATGGTTATACACCTATAGAATGATATGGTGATGAGGATACACGTCATGCACAATATGGTGTTGAAGGATACACCTCATGCATGATATGGTGTTGAAGGATACACCTCTTGCCCGATATGATGTTCAAGGACACACCTCTTGCCTGATATGATGATGAAACCCTAGTTGGTGATGGCTATACACCTCTAGAACGATATGGTGATGAGTATGCACCTCATGCACGATATGGTGACACATACACACACCTCATGAACGATATGGTGATCAAGATACACCTCATGCACGATATGGTGACACACACATACACCTCTAACCTGATATGGTGATGAAACCCTAGATGGTGATCAAGATACACCTCAAGGGCGATATGGTAAGCACACATACACCTCAAGGGCGATATGGTAAGCACACATACACCTCAAGGTCGATATGGTGAGCACACATACACCTATAACCTGATATGGCGATGAAACCCTAGATGGTGATCAAGATATACCTCATGCCCGATATGGTAAGCACCCATACACCTCAAGGGGGATATGGTAAGCACAGATACACCTCAAGGGCGATATGGTAAGCACACATACACCTCAAGGTTGATATGGTGAGCACATATACACCTCTAACCCAATATGGTTATGAAACCCTAGATGGTGATCAAGATATACCTCATGCCCAATATGGTAAACACACATACACCTCAAGGGTGATATGGTAAGCACACATACACCTCAAGGGTGATATGGTAAGCATACACACACCTCTTACCCGATATGGAAGCAAGCACACACCTCTAACCCGATATGGTGGAAGCACCTCAACTCCAATGCACTTAATTGAGTAACACATGAAGTGTGCTAGGTCAAATGATACATTAATATATATGGATTTCAATGCATTTTGATTAAATGTAGGCCAATGTACCTTGAGAAAAGGATTGAGACAACTTAATAAAGTATCATGTAATCAATATCCTAGTAAGGATGAGAGAGAGACTCATACTTTGTGTGATGATCATTTAATAAGCATACATGGATACTCCTATATGTGTGGAGCTATGAATTATGGTTTTCATTCGTGACAACTTGGATTAGGGTTGTGATTCTTGATAATATGAACTTGAAACCCTAATCTACTAAAAAGGGAAACCCTAAATTGTTGAAAAGGGAAACCCTAACCCTAATCAGAAAGAGGGAAAACCTAACCCTAATAATGAGAAGGTTGTATTTCTCTTGTATTGCATGGTCATGATATGGACTTGATATTGTTTCTATCATGAGAGATTAACCATGTAGGTATCATGAGATGATGAGCATAGCCATGTATGAGCTATGATGTTTCATTTTGATAAAGATTAAATAAGCCTTATAAGCCATGAGAAATACTTGTACAATGAGTATAATGTTTAGAAAGGTCTTATGACCTAGAGATGGTTGTTGCCTAAGTGAGAGGTGACAAGATGTTTATAAAGGTCTTATGACCTAGAGATGGTTGTTGCCTAAGTTAGAGGTTACAAGATGTTTATAAAGGTCTTATGACCCAGAGATGGTTGTTGCCTAAGTGGGAGGTGACAAGATGTTTATAAAGGTCTTATAACATAGAGATGGTTGTTGCCTAGTGAAAGGTGACAAGATGTCATACAAGTCTTATAACCTATTGAGATGTGGAATTATTCAAGATAAACTAAGGAAATGGAAATCATGTAACGTATTACTAATAATTAATGGTTATAATAATAATGAAAAATATTGATCATACATGCATTATGGTTATAGCCAAATGAGTGCTATAGTGTTTTGAATATCCCAAATTAGCCATGAGAAATACTTGTATCACATAAAGGATGTGAATGGGTCTGATGACCTGGCTGAGGCATAATGCCTAGTAAGGTGATGTGGTATTCAATGATGAATTTAAGGGATTGAAATCCCATAATGAAAGTAATAGGGAAACATAAAGGGTATCCCAACTACTATGGAATCCCTTAGTAATATAATGTATAATCACAACATTGGTAGAGTCCAATGTCTGGCTACCGGGTTGGATGAGGTCTTTGCCAGTTAATTCCAATGAATCACAACATTGGTAGAGTCTAATGTCTGGCTGTCGGGTTGGCAGAGGTCTTTTCTAGTCAATTCTGATGAATCACAGCATTAGTAGAGTCCAATGTTTGCTTTCGGGTTGACTGGGTTTTTTCCAGTCAATTTTGATGAATCACAACATTGGTAGAGTCCAATGTCTAGCTTTCGGGCTGGCTGAGGTCTTTGCCAGTCAATTCCGATGAATCACAACATTGGTAGAGTCCAATGTCTGGCTATCGGGTTGGATGATGTCTTTTCCAGTCAATTCCGATGAATCACATCATTGACATAGTCCAATGTATGGTTGTTGTGTTGACTAGGTCTTTGCCAGTCAGTTCCAATGAATTACAACATTGGTAGAGTGCAATGTCTGGCTGTCGGGTTGGATGAGATCTTTGCCAGTCAATTCTGATGGATCACAACATTGGTAGAGTCTAATGTCTGGTTGCTGGGTTGGCTGAGGTCTTTTCCAATCAATTCTGATGAATCACAATATTGGTAGAGTCCAATGTCTGGCTGTCGGGTTGATTGAGGTCTTTGCTAGTCAATTCCGATGAATTACAGCATTGGTAGAGTCCAAGTTCTGGCTCTCGGGTTGGCTGAGGTCTTTTCCAGTCAATTCTGATGAATCACAACATTGGTAGAGACCAATGTCTGGTTGTCGGGTTGACTGAGGTCTTTGCCAGTCAATTCTGATGAATCACAACATTGGTAGAGTCCAATGTCTGGCTACTAGGTTGACTGAGGTCTTTACCAGTCAATTTCAATAAATTTCAGGATTGGTAGAATCCAATACCTGGTTGCTGGATTGACAGAGGCCAATACCTATGAAATGTGAATAATTCACTAATAACATACCATGATAATATTATCATAGGATAATCTTGAGATGTTGGTATAACATGATTGATAAATGATATACATGTTCCTCATATTCTTTTTAAAAGATGAATAAATTGTTAGTCAGAAATGAATACCTATTCTATTTATAACAGTAATTAATCTTGATTATTCATATAAAAGATCCTCTACTCACTGTTATACTGTATACCTACGATAATTATATTATTGGTGGAAAGTTATATCTCTTGCTGGGACTTTTGTTTCACCCCATTGATCCCAACATTTTTAGGTGGTTGCGGACGAGGAGGTAGAGACTGTACTATAGAGGAAGGACAACAATAGCAGTGTAAGGACCCTGACCTTCGTTTTGGGCTTACCCTATTTGTTTTTCCTAAACATGACGTTTAGAGGCTTGCTTAATCACCTGAGGTGTGATTAGGGTTTGTTGTGCTTGTTGTGGGGTTTTGGTGCAAACTACAATTTACCCAGTTCTAGGGTTTATGTGCAAGTTTGTCACCCTGAGAGAACTCTTTCTCTCCCTTGGCATCCTCTGGAGTAGAGAGGATGGGTTGGGAACCTAGCTTGAGCTTTGTTTGGCTTTGTTGGGCTTTGCTTGGGCCTTATCGGCCAAGTAGATGTGCTTTGTTTCATTTTGGGCCTTGGAGTGTTGCATGTATGCCTTGTGTCGGGCAGAGGCTACTTGAGGTGGTTGTATCGTGTTGTGCTCCTTGGAGAGCTATATCGAGTTGTGGCCCCTTGAGGGAGGCGTGACAGTCAAAGCACCTTGAGAGCGGTGTCTCAGGTTGTGGTGTGTCACCTAGGTCTCCCGGGTTGTTGGCTTGACCTTGTTGCGGGACACCCTTTCTAACCTCATTTGTGTCACCCTCTTTTGGACACATGATGAATGTGTTAGCAAGTGTCATTACCTTAGACAAGTGTCCCTTAGTGAGATGACACCTTGCGATGATCTCTCTCTCATCTTCTAGTATATAACCCTTCCCTTTCCCTTTCGAGTAAGCTCTGTTTTGGTTCCCTCTTGTTTCCTTTCTCCCGTGTCGACCAAGACAGTAGAAGGAGAAGGAGTGGCAAAGCTCGGTGGATGATACACATAGAGGTGTCCGGTCTCTTTCATCTCCTAGCTGGGTGGTCGAAGCTATGGAGTTCTTCTTCTACCTTGAGCTTGCTCGTGGAGCTTGGAGTCGTTGCAATCTTGAGGTGAGTTACATAACTTCTAAACCTAGCTATTATCTCGCATGCATGTTTAGATCTTGCCTATGATATCTTGCTTTTGGTTATCTCATCATGCTAGTTGTTATCGTGATCTAGTTTATGCTTTAGTTGTGGAGATGTTTTCTTTGTGCTAAGGTTGGAGGTTGAAGATGACCTACCCGATATGGGTTGCGTCTTGGTGATATGAGTGATGTAGAGGACCAAGTCAACATAGTTAGTCCTTAGGTGATATGGATCTTAAGGAGTGAACCCAGGATGTGTATAGTTAGTTGTTATCCTTCTGTTGAGATGCATACCCGATATCCCTTTGGTTGGTGGAGTTTTGGGTGATACCCCTCTCTAAGCTTTGCTTTTGTGAGGTGAGCCTAAGGCCTTTACCCGATATGCTTTGAGGAGATGAGCATGTGTGATACCCCTATCTAAGCTTTGCTTTTGAGAGGTGAGCCAACTCTGGATGCCATGGGTGATATGGTGGTTGGTTTGAACGATACAGGTGCTAACTTGAGTGTTGAACCCGAGAGGATGACCTAACCCTAGTACTCGATATGACGTCCTTGTAGAGATGTGTACCTTACCCAATACCCCTCATGGGTAGTACCTTAAACGTCAGAGTTGTGGGTACCTTGATGAGTTCTGTGCATGATATGTCTTGCCTGATACAATGACCCTTTGCACGATATGCTTTACCCGATACCCTTGAGTCAGAGCTTGGGTGATATAGTAGAGTGGCACCTTAGTAAGCTTGGGCGACATGGTTAGGGTTGTTTACACAATATGGTGGTGGTGTGCCTTTGGGCAATATGAGGTTGGAGGCATCATGTTTTGAGTCGGGAACCCGATAGGCTTGACCCTTTTGAAGCTCAATATCCTTTTGACGATACCTTGGTCATGATGTGTTTGGGTGATATGGCTTTGGTAGCCTCTTGCACGATAGGCCTTGCGATAGGTTGCACGGTATGGCTTGGGGTTGTCATAACCGACATGCCTTGGTATGTGGCTTAGGGTTTGAGTGCTTTGCATGATACCCTAAGGGTGGTTTTCCTGATACCTTGCACAAGTTGGTTTGAAGGTTTTGCTCGATATGAGTTTTGCCCGATATGGGTCTTTCCCGTTATCACCTTGAGTAGTTATGTTGTGTATTGTATCTGATATAGATTCTAGTGAGGGTTTGTTTAGTCACGACATGCTTTTGGTGAAGGTTGTGCCTTAACCTGATATCTCTAGAGTTACCTTGAGCTTTGATGTTTTGAAGGCTGTAGTAGTTTATTATGTTATCTTGTTGCCTTGGGATCCTTAGAATGGTGTTTCCTCCTTGCATCTTGATGATGAGGTTAATGTTTATGGTGTAAACCTTATATGTGGTTGCATAGATGTAATGAGCTATGTTGTTTGACTTAGTTGCATCTTGTATTCTTCATGGTAAAATGGAATACCCAATAAAGTATATTAAAAGTTATGCCCTATATGCTTATGTGATGATTAAGGGAGTAGGTTGTTTGATACTCCAAAATAGTAAACCCTAATGAGGTAATGAGCATGTCATAGTTTATGAATGTTAGTATAATTATCTTTCTTATGATCATGCTAACCATGCAGGTGTCATCAGTTGAATTCATAGCCAGGTAAGAGCTATGATGCTTGTATATGTTGAGCCTTATATGGCATGTGGTTGTGTAACTATCTGATGATGGTGACATTCTCTAATGTAGAGATAATGTGAAGCACAATGTGATGGCAATGCCTTAAGAGGGGAAATAAGCTAAGAATTAAAGAAAGGTCTCTACAATTCTAGAGACATTTTCCTGGTTGTTCTAAAATGCCAAAGTTTTTGGTGCCACGAGTGCAATAAATGCCTAGTGCACCATGGCAGTAGTCACTAAGTAAAGGCAAATGTCCTAACTTTCCACCTATAAGAACTCCTGACTTAGCTTCTACATCAGTAATAAGACTAATAAGACCATGGTACGAGGACAAGACATGTTATATATATGGACATGTTGAGCATACGAAACCCTTTTGTTCAAAAAGAAAGGAGGAAATGACCTAACAACCAAGGCAGACTCGACAGGGCTTATAGAAGTTACAGCCCAAAAGTGTAGAAGGCAAAAGCAACAACATGAAACAACTAGAATCTATGTTTTGAGTCAACCTAAAGTGGTAGATGACCACGAGGGGTGATAGTCTGATAGAGCTTTTTCTTTCTGATATGTCTTCTATTGATTTTATTTGTCAATCATGAGAAGGATAGTTGTTGTTGGCTTCCCTTTGGTCGTACTATGGGAACATGGGGAAGAAATTATGAGGACTAGAATTTATATTCTATCCAGTATTCTTTTAAATGCTTTATAATTGCTCTGGCATGTACAAAAGAGGATGAGGTGTGAAAGAGATGCATGAAAAAAAATCTAAGGATATCAAGTCCTATGATTCAGATGATATGAAAAGTAAGGTATATGATACAAACAAGGTGCATACTACCTAATCTCAGTACTTAAATACCCTGGCCAGGTATTCAACTATGAAGGTACGGTAAGTATGGAACTCTTAGATTTCTATCTTTCTGATTACTCTGATCAAGTAATCATTTTGAGACAATCTAAAGAGCATAATGAAATTGAAAATATGGCACAAATGTTTCTATCACATCCTAAGTGAAATAAAATGGAATCTGATATTATCTCAGATTAAGCTGTGAGTATGAGAAAGTACAAAGTACAATTCTCATGATAAGTGAAAGGGAACAAGGAAGATGATCCTTGTTCAAATAAAGAATATGTGAAGGATAATGATCTCTTTCATAATGTGAAAATGAGAAATGTGATAAAATCATAAAATGTTCATGAACATGTTAGACAATAACAAAGAAAGGAGTAATGACATGTAATCATCCTTACAATTCCTATGCTGATGGCAAGGAACCTAGGATGAAACAAGAATAAATGACTCATGAATAGTTGAAAGTTCATGCAATAATCAGAGGAGATGGTAATATCTTCTCTTTGATAAACAACCTTGGGTGATGATGGGGTGATAAGAGGAATATGTTTCTTTGTATTCTTTCCTTTGAGGGACATGGAAATCAAGTGAGTCTTATGACACTTGATGGGCATGAGTTAGAAGCGTTCTATTGATGGATATTTGGAAAAGTATCAGTTCGTCTTGGACGTTGGTTCCAAGATAAAGATATGTGTAATAAGTAATGTCCCAAGATGAAAGAAAGATCCTTTTGTATGTTTGGCTTTGGTAATAACAACATAGAGATGGAAATGATGAGGATGTGATGTGTTTTTGATACATGTAATGGATACCAAGGTAAAGAAACCTAGTATCCAAGAACTTTCAATGGTATAATAAAATGAGAACATAACTCCTGATAAGATGATTAATGTTTAGTTACCAAGAAGGGACAACTTTGAGATTAGTCTAGTTACATACTATAGTATGGATATCATATGTTAGGGGTTTATGCTCTGCATAAACATAACATTGATAAGGATGTATCAATTAAAGGAACAATTATAGAATTGTTTTGGAAAAAGCTTATCAAGCTAAAAATAATTCCTTAGAATATCCCTATCCAGATCTATTGAGGCAGCTTATACATAACATATAGAGATACCTCCGAGCTAAGTTCTTCTTTGATAAGTAGCCTCTCTTTATGAAAAGAATATAAATAGCTAACGAGATAATTGATATAAGTCATAAGAAAGTTTAGTGTTGTGTCAGCAGACTAGAGTGACACAATAGATGTATGATAAGACTTGTAGTCCCAAGTGGGTGATAGAACGAAACTCTGGTCTTTCCTTGGAGATAAAATGCTAAACTAAGTGAGGAGTATGGAAGACTCCCAAGGTGAAGAATCTTATTACATAAAAGATGTAAGTTAAGTAAGTGACAAATTAATGAGGTTTGACACCCAAATTATTCAAAGTATGAATAGTACTTCTCTGACTTTGAGAGTGTTACCTGACAGAGAAGTGACACTGCAGTCATTAATGAAAAGGATAGTTGAATGTGTCATGTATGATAGATTCTATGATGACCCTGGATAGAAGGACTTTGTGTTGGTCAAAGTCCTATGGCATCTCCATGACATCAATATGTTATGTGGAGACTTGATGATATGATGCATGAATGACAATTGTCTTCCTTCATCTGGGATTTGACGAAATCCTTATTAGGGGTTTATAACTTGTAATGACCCTGACCTAGGTTATGAGTTAACCCTGTTTTTTTTGGCTAAGTAAGTTGCTTAGAACATTAATATAATCTTCTAAGGTGTTTTGTTATCATGTGACAAACTTATGTTTCAAGTTTGGTCCTGATTGAACTTTGTTTGAGCAATGTTCCTTTGTTTTGGACCAAAGTGCAATTTACTCAAGATGAGGGGTTATATTACAAACTTTTACATGTTGAACATGCCTTAAGTGTTTTAGCATCATAAGATAGAGAATGATGATAAGTGGTTGCTTTTGGAAAGCCTAAATGCCAATTTCGAACTTGTTTGAATAATGCTAGTACCGTGTGCACCAATTTTGGTACAACTTGTAATTTTCCCAAAATGTAGGGTTGATATGAAAATTACCACTTCTACAGTGTCCCAAATTTTTTCTATGTATCATTTAGAGGAGAGAGAAATAAGGATACACCATGTTTGAATCATTTATGAGTGGTAGTATTCTTGGTGATGAAAAGACCAAGAATAGGGTTGAATGTGAAACCCTAAACTTGAGTTGTATCGAGTTGTAGACTTGATATGGGAGTGTCTATCAGCCAAGGAACCATAGAAGAGATCCCATATTGGTTTTTGGACTCTTTAAAAGGCCATGATGGGCAAAGAACCTCAACGAGGTGATATGTATCGGTTTACAACTTCCTTGAAAAAATTGTATCGGGTTGTGAATAAAGTGGTGATTGAGTTAAGATATCTTATCCAACAAGATAAGTAATGGCTAAAATATCATCTCTAGATTATCCTCAAGTGTTTTGCATGTCAATATAAATGTGAGTGCATACATGTACACGTGTCAACCATGAATGCACACATGGCACCTAGTAGCTTGAATTGATGACACCTCATATACACACTTTTTCATGAACCTCAACTATATATACCCTTCCTTTCACCTATGAGTGAAAATTTTCGAATCTTACCACTCTCTTTCTCTTAGATATCGTGCATATATTCTTGGTATCATGCATAGGTGAAGGGGTATTGTTCATAGGGCCTTGGTATTGGCCATAGTAAAGTGATATCGGCCATAAGTGAAGTGATATCGGCCACAAGTGAAGGTATATTGGCCACAAGTGAGGGGATATAGTGCATAAGTAGTGAGATATCATGAATGGTGCTAAGTAGAAAGAAGTATCTCAAGTCTTAATTCTAAGGTGAGCCGTGATCATCTTCAACCTTGGATTAAAGCATGGATCTAGGGTTGAGATCTTCCTTTCTTTTCTTCTTCACCAAATACTTATATATGGTGATTTTTTGCCTATAGAGGAGTTGTGAAGCTCATCTTCAACCTTAGGAATGTGAAGCTTTTGATCTTGGATCTTTGAAGTTGTTCTTGAGGTGGGTTATATAACTTGAACCCAATCATGTTATTATTCACCATCTATCTTGCTATACTTGATGATCTACTTTCAATTCTGAGTTTTTCTTGAATACTTGATGAATCTATGAGCTCTAATAGTTGCCTAGATTTGTTTTTCATATACTAGAACAGTTAGAATGAAGGTCTAGAGCTTGAAGATGATGGTATCATGATACAAAGTGATATCGCGTTCAAGCACACAAGCAAGCACCTCTAACCCGATATGGTGTTGTACACACACCAAAAGGATGATATGGTTATGAGTCTATACCACTTTGCACGATATCGTGATGAAGTTCACATCTTGAACATGATATGGTATCAACCATACACCTCTTGCGTGATATTAGGTCAAGAAAAGATCCCATGCACGAAATAGTGTCAAGTTCATACCTCTAAATTGATATGCTAAACCTTAATTTTGAGCAACCCGATATGAGTGACTCAAGCAAGCACCTCCTGCATGATATGGTGATGGCTTGATTTGTTGTTAGGTCATCACACTTAGAATGATATTTCCTCCTTGCATCTTGATAATGAGGTTAAAGTTTATGGTGAAAACCTTATATGTGGTTGCATAGATGTAATGAGCTATGTTGTTTGACTTAGTTGCATCTTGTGTTCTTCATGGTAAAATCGAATACCCAATAAAGTATATTCAAAGTTATTCCCTATATGCTTATGTGATTATTAAGGGAGTAGGTTGTTTTCTACGCCAACACTGTAAACCCTAATGAGGTAATGAGCAAGTCATAGTTTATGAATGTTGGTATAATTATCTTTCTTATGATCATGCTAACCATGCATGTGTTACCAGTTGAATTCATATCCAGGTAAGAGCTATGATGTTTGTATATGTTGAGCCTTGTATGGCATGTGGTTGTGTAACTATTTGATGATGGTGGCATTCTCTAATGTTGAGATAATGTGAAGCACAATGTGATGTGATGGGTCTGATGACCAGGGATGAGTGTTGCCTAAGTAATGGTGACATGTGCTTAATGATTGTCCAATGGGATTGAATCCCTGGAATATATGACCCTTGAGATGGGCTTATGAGGAATAGCAAGTAGCCAGTGAGATATGTGATAATGAGATAATGATGGCATCATGTATATGTCCTTCTGGGTCTAGTAATGGAGATGTACCTTTCTTTTATAGTTTCTCTTTATGTTTAATGTGTTATAACTTGGTTGATGCTAAAATCCATTCTAATTAGCTTAATTAATTAAAGAGAAACCTTATTATGTTGTTTCCCTGTGCCATAGATCCATTCCAGCATCAGTTATCTACTGGATGGTGAAACGAGTAATTCCTGAGGGAAGCTCAAAACACATATTTTGAATATGTGGGGAACATGGATTAGGACGACCATGCGTGGGTTGATCCCCCTTGTTTCCTTAAACCTGAGGAATGGTTTCACACCATCTCCTAGCTTGAGTATGAAAACGGTTCAAGTCGTAGACTCATAGTTATGAGACATCCATGTATTAGCTGGTCTCCTTGTGATATGAACAACCATGCGTGAGCAGATTCTTATAGCGTCGTGACCTATACTGAGGTGGGCTAAGTGTTATATGGGTGGCCATGCGTGAGTCAACCCATGTGACTACAAGTCACTTTGCAGTTGACTACGGTCTCCGTGGTGTTTCGTGCACTAACAACGAGTTGGGAGGAGAGGTCATGGATTCCAGATCTTCCATTAGACCTTGTATGGCATTGATTTTGACTTAGCAGTGGTCGGTTGGATATGAGTGGTACGACTCACTTCCTCATGGCATAATAATTCATAATCCAACCATATAGTATATTTGCTTAGGGCAAAGATGAAACATTGATTGAGGCCTTATATGTTATAAAGTCTTAAGTAGTTTTTAATATATGTGCTCTTTGTCTTCCTTCTAAGATGATAATACACTTCCTAAAAGTTATAGTAAGTTGCTATATAGTTCTATCCTTATCAGTGCTTACTTCATATCTGTTAGGCAGATCTTTAATCTGTTTAATATGCCTTATATGATATGCTTTATTTGCTTTAGCTTTCCGTGAGATAATAGTTCAACGGTGAGTTACATTTCTCACTGGGATTGTGTGTGTCACCCCATTGGTTACAACCTTTTAGGTGATCGAGCTAGATGCGGTAGAGGTCATGGTGTTGTGTCCAAGCAGCAAGAGGAACAATAGAAGGCAAGGATGGATATGTTGTTGTTGTTGGTCTAGTAGTAGAGTCCTAGAGTCTTCCATGTACTCTCAGGTCCTCAGAGGAGTTTTGACAGTGCTTTGTGAAGATATGCTTTGTATCATGGTTTCCTCTGTATCTCGATGTTGTAGCCTTGAATAGGCTTGATGTATATACATATCAATAGGTGAAGCATCCTTGATGTATACAAAACAGATGGATATCATGTGCTGGTGAATAGTCATCTTGTATATATAACATTTATGTTTTGCAGGATATGGATATGTTGGTAATAGTCCCTTCTATATGACGTTCCGCAATCAGTTTTAGTTTTTACGTGTTTTTGGTAATTCATTGTCTATGGTTAGTTTTCTGCATGTTTTGTGTAACCCCATTGTCAGTGTGATGGCAGGTGTTACATTTGTTGGTATCAGAGCTCTAGGTTCATTGAGTCTACAAGGATCTAGGACTAGGCTTGTGTTTGTTCTTATGATTTTTCTAGTTATCTTATAGTGACTTCTGCCCACAACAAAAGATTTAAAGCTTAAAGATGCCTGGGAATCATGAAGAACATGTTGCTGAGAGCAGTGTGACTACATTGATTGATGGAGCCAGAGTGCAGACACATGAAGATCGGGTGCCTGAGGTCCCCCAGTTTGACCCAACCATTCTCGGAAACCCTGCCTATCAACACCTTATGGGGAAGCTTATGGTTACAATGAATCACATGGTGGAGAGATTGCCTATGCCTCAACTAAGGGCACCAGTTCCCCATAGTGAATCTACGGGTGCTGGAAAGACCTTTGAGCGGCTTTGCCGAGTCAGAGCTTCAGAATATGATGGAACGACTGATCCAGCAGATGCAGATCTATGACTGACAGGTCTTGAGAAGGCCTTCTGGATCCTCAACATCCCTGAGCTAGACCAAGTTAAGCCTGTTGTGTACCTTTTGAAAGGTAGTGTTGGCCACTGGTGGGCCATAGAAGAGGAGAAGTGGCATGGTCAGGTGATCAGTTGGGAGGTTTTCTGACAGGAGTTTGTTAATTTATACTTCACAAAGATGTATCTGGATGAGAAGATCAACTAGTTCAAGTGTCTATGACAAGGATCTTTGAACATCACCGAGTATGAAGCCGAGTTCATGGAGTTGTTTAGGTTTTGTCCTCACATGGCTGCAATAGATGATGAGAGGATCAGGAATTTTGAGAAAGGTTTGAGTGTCGAGTTGTCTACACCAAGTGCTTCTTTAGAGAATAGAGAAAGGTTTGCCACATTCGTGGAGTCATTTCAGAGGATTGAAATGTCAGTCAGGGCAAAGAGATGGGCTATGGTAAATAAAAAGCCTGCTCAGTTTTCGAGATAGATGTTTGGAGGCTTCAAGAAGCTGAGTTTTTCTGCACCGTCTGCGATGCAAGGTTCTAGCGCACCATCGCAATGGTCGCCTAGTAAGGGAAGAGGATGTGGTTTTCCACCAACTGGAGCACCGAGCTCAGCTTCAGTAACTGTGATAAGACCACCGAGGCCATGGTTTGAAGAAAATACATGTTTTAAGTGTGGAGAAATAGGGCATACTAGATCGTTTTGCCCAATGAGAGAAGTTGAAGTGACACAACAACTGAGGTAGAGTCAGCATGGTTTAGAAAGACAACAGTTCAACAACACTATAGGATGAGTATGTGGTCAAGCATCACAGGCCGGATCATCTGCTCAAGGAAGCAGAGGACGTGGTCGACAACAAGCAACAACTTGATTCTATGCTATGAGTCAACCAGAGGCGATAGTCAACTCGCGAGTAGTTGCAGGTTAGATGGAGTTATTTCATTCTAATTTGTCTTCTTCTTGCTTTATATCTGTTTTGGTTGACCCGAGTTCTACACACTATTTTATCGCACGTAGTATGCTTGATAGCTATTTTTTGCCTGTTAGTCATAAGCAGGATAGCTTGATGTTAGAAACCCCTCTTGTTGGACATTTAGAGTTGCAGGAGGTGTGTCCATCCTGTGTTCTTTCTTTCTCAGGACATAACATACAAGTGGACCCCATACTACTTGATATGCACGGATTCAATGTGATCCTTTGTATGAATACTTTGGAAAAGTATAAGGTTGTTTTGTACTGTGGTTCCAAGCAGGCAGTGTTTGCAGATGACAATAAAAAGTGGATCTTCCAAGGAGATAGGAAGATTCTTTTGACATGTTTAGTGTCAGCTATGGTGGCAGAAAAGTTGTTACAACAAGGTTCTAAAGTGTTCTTGGCTCATGTGGTGCATACTAAGGCGAGACGGCCTAGTATTCAGGAGGTTCCAGTTGTTCAGGAGTTCGAAGATGTGTTCTTATATGAGTTTCTAGGTGTTCCCCCCCCAAGAGAGATTGATTTTGAAATCAATCTAGTACCAAGTACATAGCCAGTAGCACAAGCACCGTACAGGATGGCTCCGACAAAGATGGCAGAGCTAAAGAAATAGTTGCAAGAGTTTCTTGATAAAGGTTTCATGAGACCAAGCACATCATCATGGGGTTCTCCAGTTCTATTCATGAAGAAGAAGGACGGATCTATGCAGTTGCGCATAGATTACAGGCAGTTGAACAAGGTTACGATCAAGAACAAGTATCCTTTGCTGAGGATAGATGATCTATTTGATCAGTTGTGCAGTGCGATAATGTTCTCAAAGATTGATCTATGGTCCAGATATCATCAGCTCAAGATTAAGGAGGATGACATACCAAAGTCAGCGTTCAGGACGAGGTATGTGAATGTTTTTCCTGATATGAGTTTTGCCTGATATGCGTTTTTCCCGATATGAGTTTTACCCAATATGGGTCTTGCCCATTATTAGCTTGAGTAGTTATGTTGTGTCTTGTATCTGATATAGCTTCTAGTGAGGGTTTGTTTAGTCACGACATGCTTTTGGTGAAGGTTGTTCCTTAACCCGATATCTCTAGAGTTACCTTGAGCTTTGATGTTTTGAAGGTTGTAATATTTTAATATGTTATCTTTTTGCCTTGGGTTGATCCTTAGAATGATGTTTCCTCCTTGCATCTTGATAATGAGGTTAATGTTTATGGTGTAAACCTTATATGTGGTTGCATAGATGTAATCGGCTATGTTGTTTGACTTAGTTGCATCTTATGTTCTTCATAGTAAAATGGAATACCCAATAAAGTATACTAAAAGTTATGCCCTATATGCTTATGTGATGATTAAGGGAGTATGTTGTTTGCTACTCCAAAACAGTAAACCCTAATGAGGTAATGAGCATGTCATAGTTTATGAATGGTGGTATAATTATCTTTCTTATGATCATGCTAACCATGCATGTATCACCAATTGAATTCATAGCCAAGTAAGAGCTATATTCTTGTATATGTTGAGCCTTACATGGCATGTGGTTGTGTAACTATCTGATTATGGTGACATTCTCTAATGTTGAGATAATGTGAAGCACAATGTGATGTGATGGGTCTGATGACCAGGGATGGGTGTTTCCTAAGTAATGGTGACATGTGCTTAATGATGATCCAATGGGATTGAATCCCTAAAATATATGACCCTTAAGATGGGATTATGAGAAATGGCAAGTAGCCAGTGAGATATGTGATAATGAGATAATGATGGCATCATGTATATTTCCTTCTGTATCTAGTAATGGAGATGTACCTTTCTTTTATAGTTTCTCTTTATGTTTAATGTGTTATAACTTGGTTGATGCTAAAATCCATTCTAATTGGCTTAATTAATTAAAGAGAAACCTTATTATGTAGTTACCCTGTGTCATAGATCCATTACAGCATCAGTTATCTGCTGGATGGTGAAACGAGTAATTCCTGAGGGAAGCTCAGAACACATATTTTGAATATGCGGGGAAAATGAATTAGGACGACCATGTGTGAGTGATCCCCCTTGTTTCCTTAAATTTGAGGAATGGTTTCACACCATCTCCTGGTTTGAGTATGACAACAGTTCAAGTCGTAGACTCGGAGTTATGAGACAGCCCTATATTAGATGGTTTCCTTGTGATATGAACAACCATGTGTGATCCGACTCTTATAACCCCGTGTCCCGTACCGAGGCAGGCTAAGTGTTATATGGGTGGCCATGCGTGAGTCAACCCTTATGACTACAAGTCACTTTGCAGTTGACTACGGTCTCAGCGGTCTTTTGTGCACTGACCATGAGTTGGGAGGAGAGGTCATGGATTCCGGCTCTTCCATTAGACCTTGTATGGCATCGATTTTGACTTAGCAGTGGTCGGTTGGATCTGAGTGGTACGACTCACTTCCTAAGGGCATAATAATTCATAATCTAACCATATAGTATATTTGCTTAGGGAAAATACGAAACATTGATTGTGGCCTTGTATGTTATATAGTCTCAAGTAGTTTTTCATATATGTGCTCTCCGTCTTCCTTCTAAGATGATAATATACTTCTTCAAAGTTATGGTAAGTTGCTATATAGTTCTGAGTGCTTACTTCATATCTGTTAGGCAGATCTTTAATCTGTTTAATATGCCTTATCTAATATGCTTTATCTGCTCTATCTTTCTGTGAGATAATAGTTTGACTAGGAGTTATGTTTCTCACTGGGATGATGTGTCTCACCCCATTGGTTACAACCTTTTTAGGTGATCAAGCTAGATGCGGTAGAGGTCGTCGTGTTGCGGCTGAGCAACATGAGGAACAATAGAAGGCAAGGATGGATATGCTACTATTGTTGGTCTAGTAGTAGAGTCCTAGAGTCTTCCCTGTACTCTCAAGTCCTCATAGGTGTTTTGACGATGCTTTGTGAATATATGCTTTGTATCATGGTTTCATTTGTATCTCGATGTTGTAGCCTTGAATAGGCTTGATGTGTGTATATATATATATATATATATATATATATATATATATATATATATATATATATATATATATATATATATATATGAACAGGTGAAGCATCCTTGATGTATATGGAACATATGGATATCATGTGCTGGTGAACAGTCATCTTGTATATATAACATATATGTTTTGCAAGATATGGATCTGTTGGTAATAGTTCCTTCTATATGATGTTTCCGCAATTAGTTTTAGTTTTTACGTGTATTGGTAATTAACTATTTATGGTTAGTTTTCTGTATGTTTTGTGTAACCCCATTGTCAGTGTGATGGAGGGTGTTACATTTGTTGGTATCTGAGCTCTAGGTTCGCTGAGTCTATAGGGATCTAGGACTAGGCTTGTGTCTATTCTTATGATTTTTTCAGTTATCTTATAGTGACTTCTGCCCACAATAGAAGATTTAAAGCTTAAAGATGTCTGGGAATCATGAAGAACATGCTGCTAAGAGCAGTGCGACTGCATTGGCTGATGGAGCCAGAGTGCAGGCACATGAAGATCGGGTGCCTGAGGTCTCCCACTTTGACCCAACCATTCATGAAAACCCTTCCTATAAACACCTTATGGGGCAGCTGATGGCTACAATGAATCACATGGTGGAGAGATTACATGTGCCTCAGCTAAGGGCACCAGTTCCCCATGGTGAATCTATGGGTGCTGGAAAGTCCTTTGAGCAGCTTCGCCGAGTTAGAGCTTTGGAATATGTTGGAATGGTTGATCCATTGGATGTAGATCTGTGGCTGACATGTCTTAAGAAGGCCTTCCGGATCCTCAACATCCCTGAGGCAGACCAAGGTAAGTATGTTGTCTACATTTTGAAAGGTAGTGCTGGCCACTGGTGGGCCATAGAAGAGGAGAAGCAACCTAGTGAGGTGATCAGTTGGGAGGTTTTTTGACGGGGGTTCATTAATCGATATTTCTCGAAGACATATCTAGATGAGAAGATCAGCCAGTTCGAGCGTCTTCGATAAGGATCTTTGAACATCACTGAGTATAAAGCCAAGTTCATGGAGCTATTGAGGTTTTGTCCTCACATGGCTGCAACAGATGACGAGAGGATCAGGCGTTCTGAGAAAGGTTTGAGTGCATGGTTGTCTACACCAGCTGCTACTTTAGAGAATAGAGAAAGTTTTGCCACATTTGTGGAGTTAGTCTGGAGGATTGAAAGGTCAGTCAGGGCAAAGACAGGGGCTATGGTAAAGAAAAGGCATGCTCAGTTTTAGAGACAAATGTCTGGAGGCTTCAAGAAGCCGAGATTTTCTGCATCGTCTGCGATGCAAGGTTCTAGTGCACCATCACAATGGTCGCCTAGTAAGGGAAGAGGATGTGGTTTTCCACCAACTGGAGCATTGAGCTCAGCTTCAGTAACCATGACAGGACCACTGAGGCCATGGTTTGAAGAAAAAACATGTTTAAAGTGTGGATAAATAGGGCATACCAGACCATTTTTCCCAATGAGAGAAGTTGAAGTGACACTACAACTGAGGCAGAGTCAGCATGGTTTAGAAAGACAACAATTCAGCAACACTAGAGGATGCGGATGTGGTCAAGCGTCACAGGCTGGATCATCTGCTCAGGGAAGCAGAGGACATGGGTGACAACAAGCAACGACTTGATTCTATGCTATGAGTCAGCCGGAGGCGATAGTCAACCCACGAGTAGTTGTAGATCAGATAGAGTTATTTCATTATGATTTGTCTTCTTCTTGTCTTATATCTATTCTGGTTGACCTGGGTGCTACACACTCTTTTATCACATGTAGTATGCTTGATAGTTGTCTTTTGCCTGTTAGTCATAAGAAGGATAGCTTGATGTTAGAAACCCCTCTTGTTGGACCTTTGGAGTTGTGGGAGGTGTGTCCATCATGTGTTCTTTCTTTCTCAGGACACAACATACAAGTGGACCTCATACCACTTGATATGCATGGATTTGAAGTGATCCTTGGGATGGATAATTTGGAAAATTATAAGGTTGTTTTAGACTGTGGTTCCAAGAAGGCAGTGTTTGCAGATGACAGTAAAAAGTGGATCTTCCAAGGAGATAGAAAGATACTTTTGACATGTTTAGTGTCAGCTATGGTGGTAGAAAAGTTTTTACGATAAGGTTGTAAAGCATTCTTGGCTCATGTTGTGGATACTAAGGCGAGAGGGTCTAGTATTCAGGAGATGCCAGTTGTTCGGGAGTTCCTAGATGAGTTTCCAGGTGTTCCCCCGCCCATAGAGATTGGTTTTGAAATCAATCTAGTACCAGGTACACAACCAGAATCACAAGCACCGTATAGGATGGCTCCGACAGAGATGGCAGAGCTGAAGAAACAATTGCAAGAGTTTCTTGATAAATGTTTCATCAGACCAAGCACATCACCATGGGGCTCTCCAGTTCTATTCGTGAAGAAGAAGGATGGATCTCTGTGGCTATGCATAGATTATAGACAGTTGGACAAGGTTACAATCAAGAACAAGTATCCTTTGCCGAGGATAGACGGTCTATTTGATCAGTTGTGCGGTGTGATAGTGTTCTCAAAGATTGATCTGTGGTCCAGATATCATCAACTCAGGATTAAGGAGGATGCCATACCAAAGTCTGCATTCAGGACGAAGTATGGGCATTATGAGTTTGTGGTTATGCCATTCGGGTTAACCAATGTGCTGGTAGCTTTCATGGATCTGATGAATAGAGTGTTTTATCCGTTCTTGGATCAGTTCATGGTGGTCTTTATGGATGATATCTTGATCTACAATAGTGACAGTCAACAACACAAGAAGCATCTTCGTCAAGTGTTGACTCTTCTTAGGCAACATCAGTTGTATGCCAAGTTCAGTAAGTGCAAGTTCTGGTTGAAAGAAGTGACTTTCCTAGGTCACATGATCTCTGTAGAAGGAATACGTATAGATCCCAAGAAGGTTGAGTTAGTGACAGAATGGGAGCAACTGAAGACGTCGACAGAAGTTTGTAGTTTTCAGGGTTTAGTAGGATACTACCGGTGGTTCATGAAAATTTTCAGCATGATAGCTTTGCCTTTGACAAGGTTGACAAGGAAGGGTATACCTTTTGTTTGGGATGATCGATGTCAATGATCTTTTCAGACTTTGAAGGAAAGACTGACTAGTGCACCAGTGTTAGTGCTTCCAGAGCAAGGGAAAGGTTTCATACTTTTCTGTGATGCATCCAAGAATGGTTTAGGCTGTGTTCTGATGCAGGATGATCATGTAGTTTCTTTTACTTCCTGATAACTTAAGAAACACGAGGAGAATGATTTGACACATGATCTAGAGTTAGAGGTAGTGGTCCATGCTTTGAAGATATGGAGACACTATCTTTATGGGGAAACATATCAAATCTTCACAGATCATAAGAACTTGAAGTATATCTTCTTACAACATGAGTTGAACATGAGTCAGCAATGCTGGATGGAATTAATCAAAATTATGACTACACAATTGATTATCACCTAGGAAAGACGAATGTAGTGGTAGATGCACTTAGCAAAAAGTCTTCATCACCTTCCACAGAGAAAGCCCAATTGAGTTCTTTGAGGTGCCACAAGCGAGACATGTGCGTATCTCTGCATCAGATGAATGTTCAGTTGGGAATCTCTATGCTAACAGGTTTGATGGAACAAATGCAAGTGAAGCCCACAGTAAGACAGCAGATCAAAGAAGCATAACAAGCATATGCTATAGTCCAGTTGATCTGATCAGAGTTCGGCAGTGAGAAGCATGATGGCTTTAATGAGTCAGAGGATGGACTAGTTTGTTACCATTACTAGATGATGGTCCCCGATGTAGATGATCTAAGGAAGTTAGTACTATAGGATGCACACACATCGATGTATGCTATGCATCAAGGTGTCACCAAAATGTATCATAACTTGAAAGATATGTATTGGTGGCCCGATTTGAAGAAGGACATTGTTGTGTTCGTTGCAAAGTGTGCAATGTGTCAGTAGGTCAAAGCAGAACATCAGAAGCCTATAGGGACGTTACAACCCATGCCGATACCACAATGCAAGTGGGATCATCTAACTATGGATTTCATATTTGGTCTACCAAGGACAGCTAGGAATCATGATTCTATCTGGGTGATAGTCGACAGGTTGACAAAGTCTACACATTTCATACCAATAAAGACAATGTATACAGCAGAGAAGCTTGCACAAGTTTATGTTGATGAGATAGTATGTCTGCACGGTGTACTAGCAACAATAGTTTCTGACAGAGGTCCTCAGTTCACGAGCCATTTCTGGGAGCGGTTGCTTGCGTCTTTGGGAACACAGTTGAGGTTCAGTACTTCCTTCCACCCGCAGACCGATGGACAGTCTAAGAGAACTATTCAGACTTTGGAAGATCTTCTGAGAGCATGTGTTCTACAATTCCTAAGAAGTTGGGACACACATCTCGGTTTGATAGAGTTCGCCTAACACAATAGTTACAAGTGAAGCATCGACATGGCACCATACAAAGTGTTATATGGCAGACGATGTAGATCTCCTTTGTGCTACTATGAGTCTGGCGAGTATCAACTTTTGGGTCCTGAGTTAGTGCAGCAAATCACAGAGAAAATCAATGTGATACAACAACAGTTTAAAGTAGCACAGGACATGCAAAAATCTTATGTAGATATTCATCGTTGACCTTTGGAGTTCCAAGTGGGAGACAAGCTGTATTGACACGCCTGAGTCGTGCGTTAAACACAAGTGCACGTATCAAAGTAATATAGGCCTTGTGAGGCCCAAGTCAAACTCAGGGAAATGTAAATTTCAGTAGACTACTACTAACTGGTCGCGATCAGCTAGACTAATTGGAAAAGTTGATTGTTGGTTTTGAAAAAAAATAAAAATAAAAGAAAAGAGAAAACAAAAGTGAGCGATGATTAAATGTTTAGTTTAATCAAATGGAATGGAAATACTTAGGGTTACAGTTTCACCACAAGGTCTCGCTGCATGCAATTCTACACAACTAACATAACTCATTCCTTATCCCGTATTATGGCATGTAGTTAAAATTGCTTGCTTTCGCAATATAATTTACTACCTAGTTCTAGGTCAGTTCCACGCCAGTAGTAACTTATACCCTAGATCTAAGTGCTTTAATAAATTCTCCGGGTATCCACCATTAACCGTACATTACCTTGTCTAACGAATTTATTAGTTAATGTGTTAATCATGCCTTTTCAACCATTACTCCTCCGTCAAGAGCAATTAATAGTTATAGAAATTAACTATGGTTATCAAGCATAGCAAATTGTGATAGAAACATGATAACATATCAGGGAGAATAGAGACAAATTATGATAATCAATGGAAAATTGTCATACATCGATTCCCCGGGCTACTCCTAGTCCTAAGGCAATGGGGATTAGCTCCGCATGTTCATCTCAATGATATACATGGAGAAGAAGGAGGAAAACATGGGGAAACGAATGAGAACATGATGTAGCCCCTGAAACGGAGAAGATTTGGATGATCATAAATGCGAGATGCATGTTCTGTAGCCTTCCGATGGTAGAATCATCCGTCTGCGGCTCTGGAATCATCTGGGGCATAGTTCTGGGCTCCGTTCTTCACTCTCCTTCCTTCAGGACTTGTACGGATGAGTGCAACCTCCTCTTTTGCTTTGGGCCGCCTTTTCTTAGGTATAGGTATGACTTACAACCACCAAAAAATCACAGTCATTTGATCGTGACAATTTTGGGCGAAATCCTAATCTGACGGCGTCGATACCATCGACGGGGTGTCGATGGTATCGAAACCTTAGGGTGTGGTTCCGTCGCTAAAATTGGGATCAATCTGGATGCTTTTCGATACTATCGACCAGATCATCGATAGTATCGACTGGCAGATTTCCTTTCCGCTGAGATGATCTTGAGACCATCGACAGTTTGGCTGATGGTATCGACTTGGATGCTTTCCCTCCACCTTGGTTACTGTTGCCATGTCGATAGTATCGACAGACCTGTCGCTGGTATCGATAGGTTCTGGAACACAAAGTACCTGAATCAGAGAGAAAAACACAAGTCAATCGATGGAATTTTGTAATTCATTCAAAATAGGATAAATTAAGATAAATTTGATGCATACAATGATTATAGGCTAAATGAATTGAATCATGCCATTATAGTCACTAAGATGACAATTAAACACATAAAACAAGTACAAAATTAGCCTATAAATGCGACTCAAAAACCCTACATCAAACTCCCCTAAGCTTGAATCTTGCTCGTCCTCGAGCACAAAACTATAAAATCTGATTGAGAGGGTTAACTAAAGAACATAATCACATAAATGATATCTTAGTATGATTCCCACCTGCAAAACTCATACCGACCCTTACCAACCACAGAACAATAACTACCCTTTAGGCGACAATAATCATTCATGAGAGATGTCCACCCCAGAATCACCGAACATTGTCAAATAAGGCAGCTAATTTAATAAAATCCTCCGGTTAAGGCTTGGTGCATCTTGTGATCTCCTATCTACGTTGCTCATTTCCTAACTACCATCTAAATGGAAGCAACTCTCCTGATGTACATGAATGAGAAGAGAATCATGGGTGGCCTACCACTTAGAGCAACGGGTGGATGGAATGGGTGGCTATGGAAGAAATGGAAGCACAATACAATCAATCATGCAAAAAAAAAACGAATGACCTATCATGATGCGAATGAGGCTAAAAATGTCCTAATGCTACATTTTTGGTGGAATGATGCATGCACTATCATTCCGTCTCAGGATGAGATGAAATATCTAAGAAAACTACACCATGTGCTCATTCTTGGTGAGAACATCTTCCTTTATCCCTCTTATTCATACATACTTCTCAATCTTTTTTTGTCTATTTTTTTCAAGCCCTCATTTTTCATAAATGACAATGGATTATTTATTGGGCTTCTTTCTTTTTACATAACTTGTACATTTGATTCGTTCTATGGAACACATTCACCACCTTTAATGTTTTCAGAAGAACATAAGACACATGATGTACTGTATGCTCAAAAGATGTGAATGCAACTACATAATGACAGATATGCAACTAATACGACATGCACCTAAGGATAAGGTGCATGTATAACTGCTTTATACTTTTTTAATTTTTTTCCAGGCAAAATTATGTAACAATATCTATAATGCACTACCTATCTACATGGAATGCAATAAAAAATGAAAGACAGTAATGCGCTCCCAATTCTTATGGTGGAGTATGAATGAAATTGTGGTGGATCAGATCACAAGACTAATTGAAAAAACCTTCAGAAAGAATTATATGTCCCTCCTTAATGACTTGTGTACCAATAAATCAAGGGGTTTCTCTCTCTCACTTCAAATTAAAGTCACATTATCATTTGGTTGATTTAGGCTCAACATCCATGTCAATCCTCTTAACATGAACCATAAGGATACAAAATCATGTTCATATGTTTTCAAGTTGACCTACCCAATGAGTTTCACAAGTGATGTCCTCAAGTTCTCACAAGACAAGCTTACAATTTCTTAAAGATTTTTTTCATTAAAATTCATTCTCTCACAAACCCCCAAGTGAAAACATCGAGATGACATGCAATTAAATTAGACTCCACTGATTACACTAGATAGATAGTGGATCCTAGAAAATAGTAAATCTAGCAATTACGAAAACTAAGATAAAGAAGGATAATAATTGCAAAAACAAACAAAAGATGAAATAAAATAAAGAAAAACTAGATAGATGTTGTTCCAGCACCCCCTAAGCTTGAACTCGACTATGGCCTCATAGTCAAAATCTAGACTTAAGAGGTGGAACAACAATACCCCTTTATTGCTATGGTGGTGGGTGTGGCGGGTGCTAGTGGCTGCTGGGATCCCAAGTAGGATAATGCCCCAAGAATGACATGTCAGATGGGGGCATCAGTGGTGGTTGTGGGTATCCTCCAAAATAATTTTGGCTCCAGTAATGGTCGTAAAATGGTTGTTGCTGCATCTCCATCCTATGCAACATGTTGTGGATGTTTTCTTAGTTGGCGAAGAGGAGGCGCTCATTCTCATAGATGGCTTGTTGATTCTCGAACAACCTATTTGTTGTCTCCTGAATTCCCGTAAAAGACGCAGTATGCTGGTGTTGTGTCTGCTGAATGTCCTGTAGCATGGTATACATGCCCTGCATCGAATAGACATCCTCTCCACCTTGAGAGGGTTGTGTTGGTGGTGGCTGGGAAGACGATGAGGCTACAAATGTCATGGTCGCTTCCATGGAGCAACTCATCGTCAAAGGGGAATGGTGGCTTCCTCCTCCACTTCTTCATCATCGTCACCATCTGGTACTTCTACTTCTTCAACTTGTTGTTCTTATTCATCTTCATCAACATCAATGATGGGCCACCTGTAGTCTTGGCTAGGCCTGAGGTTAAAGGAAGGTTCGGGCAGTTCCCTCCTTTGAAAAATACCTCCCACATGGCAAGTGGCATAGACAGTGCCATGGCAGACTTCGACGAGGCCCGCATTCACAAAGTGGCTCATATTGAGCATATTATTGCATTCTAGCTTGGGTAGCCCAGACAGATCCAGGCCAAGGTGCATGGTGATTGGAGTGATAAGGCCCCTAAAGTATATTGGGGCCCTACGAGATGTGTTCCTCTTGACTGCCATGACGCATGTGAGGAAGAAAGCTCCAAAGTTGATACATTTCCTCTCCAGTAGATTATAGAGGAAGAATAGATCTGTTTCCTGAAATTTGCTTTGTGACAATTTAGATCTTGCAAAGAAGGTGTTAGATAAAATCCAGTGCAGGACCCTGACAAATGGATGCTCAAAATCAGCTATAGAGGCATGGTGCCAGCTGATCGAATACCCCTCCGGTACAGTAACTAATGCCAAATGCATGGCATCATAATCTACATTGTGCGGTGGCTGGAGGAGGTCACTATGTGTCCACCCATAAATTCTATTGAACTCGTGAAGAGTCATTGTATAATCTTTGTTGTAGAGGCAGAAAGAAACACACCCCTCTTTTCATTCCGTCCATGCCGGTTGTAGCTCATTGGGAATGACACAGATGTCTAGCGACGCCATAAACTCTATGACAATCTCCTTGTAAGTTGGCCACCCACTGAAAAATGGATGACCGTTTGCGTGATCACGACATAACGTTGGGGACTTACTCAATTTCCCCTGAAGCACATAGGCCATGTTGGCCTCAAATCCCAAGTTCTTGATTAATTGCCGATCTCCATACCGGGTAGGCTCAATGGAGCACTTCTAAAACTCTTCGTACACCTTTTTGACCTCCGGTGATGGGTGGACTAGCCTCGGGCACAGAACTAGTCCTTGTGGCGGGGCAGCTCTGGATGAGGAAGCACCGGATCACACCATTGTTGCAAAGGGTAATGGGTGAGAGAGAAAGAGATTGAGACAGGAGCTCGGAAAAGATGTTCGGTGATGATTAGAGAAGATGGAGAGCCATGAAGTCGATGAAGATGCTCGAGGCAGACCGTCGGTGAAGATTTCTTTAGCTTCCGGGTGCTCGGAGATGCTAGGGCTCAGAAATGGAGGATATGAACTTGAATGTGTGAGTTGGATTGAAGAAATACATCCCTTTTTATAAGGGCCAGCCGCCGCTACTGTTGGCACATCGATACCATCAACAGGTCATCGATAGTATTGACGGCTGGCAGAATTCGTGGCTCACTGCTATTGACGGCTCTCGCTAGCTAGATGGATGGGGTCAGGATCGTTGAAGTGTCAATGGTAGCGACGGGATGTCGATACCATCGACAGTGCCCACAACTCGTCAATGTGGACCGTTGATGGAGACGTGTGGATCGTTGATGTGTCTGTCGATACCATCGACTGTGTGTTGATAGTATTGACACCTGTGAATGATGCTGATCCTCACGAGGTGTTGGCGCTGCTCTTTCTTGATGGTGTGTCGATACCATCGACCTGGGTGTCGATAGTATCGACATTGCTGAGACAAACTGGTCTGCAAATCTCCAAACATCTCGTGACCATTGACGAAATGGTCACAATACTACCAACCTCCTCTAGTCTCGGTCCTCTTTTGCTCTGTTCTAGTGTCGATACCATCAATGATGTCGTTGATACTATCGACGAAATGAAATTTTTGTGGCTGCTTCGCTATTCCAAACTCGATACCAGCAACACAAGTGTCGATAGTATCAACATCCTCCCAGTCCTACACACTCAAAAAACACATCAGGGTATCATTTTTATAAACTAACTACAATGGTAATAAAAACTACTTAGGAAAATGAAAAATAAAGCAAATAAACATGTAATCTACCAAGGTTGGGTTGCCTCCCAACAAGCGCCCTTCTTTAACATCTTAGGCTAGACACAATCATGCTCATTCTTCATCAAGTGCAATGAGGTTAACCTCATGCACCTTTTTCGTGAAATCCTCTCCAGAGTAGTGCTTAATATGCTAGCCATTCACCAAGAATGTCCTTTCACCATCTCACACCATTAATGCTTCATGTGGACGCACTTCCTCCACAACAAATGGTCCACTCCACCGGGACTTCAACTTCCCGATATGTAGCTTTAGCCGCGAATTGAATAACAATACATTCTCACCTTTTGAGAAGACCCTCCTTTGGATGTGGTGATCATGTAATCGTTTTGTCCGTTCCTTGTAAATCCGGGAATTCTCATAAGCATTCATTCTCAACTCATCTAACTCATTGAGCTCGAGCAACCTTTGCTTCCCTGCATCATCAATGTTCACATTTAACTTCCTTAGCGCCGAATGCGCCTTGTGCTCCAACTCCACCGACAAGTGGCATGCACACCCATAAGCCAACCTAAATGGTGTAGTGCCTATAGGAGTCTTAAAGGTGGTCCTATACGCCCAAAGTGCGTCTGGTAGGAGCATGCTCCCGTTCTTCCTTAATGCGTTGACAGTACGTTCCAGAATTTTCTTTATCCCCCTATTTGAAATTTCTACTTGACCCTGTGTCTGTGGATGGTATGGGGTTCCCATATTGTGCTTTACCCCATACTTTCTCAAAAGTGCAGTGAACTTCCTGCTTGTGAAATGTGTGCCTCCATCACTGATAATCATGCGGGGCACTCCAAACCTGCAGAAGATGTATTCCTTTATGAACCTGCACACTACCGCAACATCATTAGTCCTAGTGGGTATCACTTCTACCCACTTCGAAAGATAATCAACTGCAAGTAAAATATACAAATTAGAGTTTGAGGACTCAAAGGGTCCCATGAAATCTATACCCCACAAGTCAAAGACTTCAACCTCTTGGAACACTTTTAGGGGCATTTCTTGTCTTTTTGAGATATTTCCTACCCACTGACATGAATCACATTTTCTTACAAACTCATAGGCATCTCTAAAAAGTGTGGGTCAATATAAGCCGCTCCCCAACACCTTCGCAATCGTCCTCAAGCTAGCATGATGGCCGCTCATGGGCATTGTATGACAATGGTGGAGCACGATGTCATACTCAAACTCTGGCACACACCTGCGTAGAACACCATCCCTGCACTATCTCAAAAGAATAGGGTCATCCCAAAAGTAAAATCTTAATGAATGGAAAAACTGCTTCTTCTCTTGATAACTCCAATCCTCGGGTAGTTCTTTGCATGCAAGGTAATTTACTATATGCGAAAACCAAAGATCTTTGGATTTAATGGAAAGAATTTGTTCATCCAGAAAAGTCTCAGTAATGGGTATATTAGTATCTTTCTCATCTACCCTCTCAAGGAGAGACAAATGGTCTGCAACCACATTTTCAATGCCCGCCTTATCCTTAACCTCAATGTCAAATTCTTGTAAAAGAAGTATCCACCTAATGAGTCTAGGTTTTGCTTCTTTCTTTTCCATTAAATATTTTATTGCGGCGTGATCCATCCATACCACCACTTTAGATCCCACCAAGTATTGCCTAAATTTCTCAAAAGTAAAAACTACGGCAAGTAGTTCTTTTTCAGTGGTGGTATAATTTAATTGTACATCATTCAATGTTTTTGACGCATAATAAATGAGTATGGGTTTGTTCTCAAGGCGCTGCCCAAGAACGGCCCCCACGACATAATCGGATGTGTCACACATGAGCTCAAATGGTTAAATCCAATCCGGAGTCTACATGATCGGTGCAGAAATCAAGTGTTGCTTGAGGATCTCAAAAGCGTTCATACATTTTTCATTAAAATAAAAAACTGCATCCATCTCAAGCAACTCAGATAGTGTCTTAGCGATTTTGGAAAAATCCTTAATAAACCGGCGATAAAATCCCACATGACCAAGGAAGCTTCTAACTCCCTTCACCAAGTTTGGTGGAGGCAATTTAGAAATAACCTCAATTTTTACTGGATCCACCTCTAGTCCCTTGCTAGACACCTTGTGTCCTAGCACGATCCCCTCGCTAACCATCATGTGGCATTTCTCCCAATTGAGGACTATATGAGTGTCCTCACATCTTTGCAAAACTTTATCAAGATTATAAATACATTCATCAAAAGATGCACCGTAGACCAAAAATCGTCCATAAACACCTCTAAACAACGTTCAACCATGTCAGAGAAAATGGCAAGCATACAACGTTGAAAAGTGGCCAGTGTGTTGCACAGTCTAAAAGGCATCCAGCGATATGCAAAAGTACCATAAGGGCAAGTGAAAGTAGATTTCTCTTGATCCTTAGGTTCAATTAAAATTTGGTTGTAACTGAAATATCCATCTAGAAAACAAAAATGAGACCATCCAGCCAGTCGCTCTAAAGTCTGATCAATGAAGGGTAAAGGAAAATGATCCTTTAGTGTTGCAGTGTTTAATCTATGGTAATCTATACAAACCCACCACCCGGTAACTAACCTGGTGGTGACTGGCTCATTCAACAAATTTTTAGTTACTGTAATTCCACCCTTTTTAGGGACTACCTGTGTCAGGATTACCCACATAGAGTCTGAGATGGCACAGATAATTCCCACTGAAAGCAACTTGATCACCTCCTTCTTGAAAACCTCCATCATGGTAGGGTTTAGGCGGCGTTGGGACTGAATCACAGGTTTAGCTCCTTCAACAAGTTGGATCTTGTGTTGGCATAGAGTAGGGGAGATCCCCTTGATGTCAGAGACTGACCACTCAAAAGCACCACGGTGGTTCGTCAACACGACCATCAATTGTTCTTCTTTAGCGGCACTCAGATATGCCGAGATAATGACCGGTAACTTTGAATCCATGACTAAGAATGCATACTTTAAATGAGGGGGAAACAACTTTAGCTCCAAATCTGGCGGATTCACCAAAGAAGGCTGCAATGGGGGCGGTAGTGGTCCCCGATCTTCAAAGTTCCTGGAATAGTAGTAGGGAAAAACTTGAAGCATCTTCACACATTCCTATAGCGATGTTCTCCTCATCCATTCATCCATAATATTGAACAAAAAAGATTCAAGAGGCAATTGATGATAAGATTTTGGCATTGAGATCTCCATAGCATTATCCTTAGTAGACAAACAAACTTCTTCATCTTCATTATTTGGATATCCCACTGCCTTAACAAGAGAAAATACCTTAGTTTGCTCCATGATATCCATTGAAAGTGTCCCCCTATCTATCTTGGTCATGACATGCACCATGTCAAGAAAAGGTTTCCCTAGACAAATGGAAACATTGTGCTCAAAGTGTTTGACTTTATTACATTGTCCTTGCTCTTGTGATGATTTTGGGTTGGTTGGCATTTTTATTTCAAACCTGTCATCAGCTATGCCCATGGTTAGACAACCTCTACCCATTTCCAGAATCATGTCAGTTGTATCTTGGAAGGGTCTACCTAGTAGCAGCTCGTTCCCTTGGTCATCTTACATCTCCATCACAACAAAATCTTCCGAAAAAACAAATATGTCCACCTTTACTAGAACATCCTCACAAATCCCATAAGGCCTTACGACTGAGTTATCTACAAGTTGGATCATCATGTTTCTCCTTTGGGATTCTTTAAGACCAAGATTATTAAAAGTGGAGAGAGGAATCAAGTTTATGCTCGCTCCTAAGTCATAAAGGGCCTCTCCAAATTTTTTCTTTCCAATACAGCAGGAGATATTGAAACACCCTAAATCCTATCTCTTAGGTGGCAATGTCCCTAAAATGAATGCGCTCACCTATTCTTTGAGCACCACACTTCCGTATCTAGAATCTTCCTCTTCTTAGTAATAATGTCCTTCAGAAACTTACCATAAGAAGGTATCTGCTCAATTGCGTCAAGCAGTGGGATATTGACAGATAATTTTCTAAAACTGTCCAAGAACTTCTTAAATTGTTGATCCACCTTCTTTTCTTTAAGGCTGTTCTGATATGGAACCGGGACTGTCTGTGCTCTCTGGTGTGGTGACACATATGGCATCCTCTTCTCTACATCTTTCTCTACAATGGGCTCCTCCGCAATGATCTCTGCACTGTCCTCAACAGTTTCTGTGACTTCGACTTCCTCTACAGCCTCACCTATAACTTATGGCTGTGATGTGTTTGGTTCATCGAACTTAGAGTTTAAAAGTTTCTTTCCACTCCTCAGCAAGATAGCCTTGGCTTGATGGTTCTTTCCATGGAAAACCCTGTTGTGCCAACTTCTTTAAACTTGCAATTTCAGCTGCCATTTGTACTAAGGACGTCTCAAGTGTCCTCATATGTGCCCCATGGCTTTGTAGAGTCTGACCAAATTGGTTCATAAATTCCCCTTGTGCCTTAATTTGATTGCTGAATGTGCTCATCAACTCTTGATTTTTCTTTAATACTTGATTGAGAAACTCATTGCTCTTGTCCTTTGCACTTGGTTGTGGCTTCTGATCCGGATCCTGTAGAAAATTGTTTGGATTCTTCCATGAAAATTTCTTGTCCTTCCTCCATGCATAGTCATTGTTCCTGTAGCCCTATTATTAGCGCATGAACTTTTCCTGTACCTCATCATCTGACCCTTCATTATCTTTTTCTAGAAGTCTCTTTGCTATCAAATCCATCTTCTCATTTAAATCTTTAATGGCCTTTGCATCCCCTGCAACTTTGACCTATTCTGGTGCATCTCCTTCACCCCAAGACTGCTTCTTAGCCATATTCTTCAAAATCTCTCGACACTTGGAACCTTTGTTGTTTAGAAAGAACCCTGTTCCATATGAGTCTAGATTTCTCCTATCATGTTCCTTAAGAGAAAAATAAAATATCTTCGCTTGGGTTTCTAAATCCAACCCATGATGTGAGCATTTCTGGAGCATGATATTGAAGCGCTCCCATGTCTCTGAGTATGTCTCACCGGCTTGATGTTTGAAGTTATGGATCCTCCTCACGTGATCATTTGTCTTTTTGGGTGGAAAATATCTCTCGAAGAACACTTCAATCATCATGTCCCATGATTCAACATATTCATCATCCAGATTGTAGAGCCACTCCCTTGCATTTCCTGCTAGAGATGATGGAAATAATTTCAAATAAATGGCTTCCTGTGGAAACCTATCCACCTTCACCATGTCACAGTTCTCTACAAACGTGCTGATGTGGGCCACTAGGTCCTCATTTTTAAGTCCATGGAAAGCATGTGACTTGACCAAATGAATAAGCCTTGGATCAATCTTGTAATTGGGTATGTTGATAGCTTGTTTTTTAATTGGCCCCTTTTGCACAGAAGAAGAAGAAGAAGCCTTAATCTTCTCCTAAATGGTCTGTTCCTAGGCCATTGTGAACACCTCAAGTTCTTATTCAATGTCTTTGGGTGGTGTATTTATCCGCTCATCTGCAGATCCCGATGGTGGAATCTCAGGTGTCGATTGTACGTAGTCCGTACTACACATATTCACCATGCACTAGTACCTACAATATGAATAATCAAGTAAGTACAGTTCTAGAACGAACAATGAATATGAAAGATAGACAATTAAGCTCAAAAATTAAAATTATAATAGAAAGTGGCCTAGAGTGGCCGCTTGCAGCACTCGTAGTGCTGAAATTTACCGTCTCCCCGACAACGGTGCCAAAAACTTTACACGCCTGAGCCGTGCGTTAAACACAAATGCACGTATCGAAGTAATATAGGCCTTGTGAGGCCCAAGTCGAACTCAGGGAAATGTAAATTTTAGTAGACTACTACTAACTAGTCACGATCAGCTAGACCGATTGGAAAAGCTGATTGTTGGTATTGAAACAAAATAAAAATAAAACAAAGAGAAAACAAATATGAGCGATGATTAAATGTTTAGTTTAATCAAATGGAATGGAAATCCTTAGGGTTACAGTTTCACCATGAGGCCTCGCTGCATGCAATTCTACACAACTAACATAACTCGTGCCTTATCCCTGATTATGGCCAATAGTTAAAATTTCTTGCTTCTGCAATACAATTTACTACCTAGTTCTAGGTCAGTTCCACGCCAGTAGTAACTTATACCCTAGATCTAAGTGCTTTAATAAATTCTCTGGGTATCCACCATTAACTGTACATTACCTTGTCTAAGGAATTTATTAGTTAATGTGTTAATCGTGCCTTTTCAACCATTAATCCTCCGTCAAGTGCAATTAATAATAATAGAAATTAACTATGGTGATCAAGCATAGCAAATTACGATAGAAACATGATAAAATATCTGGGAGAATAGAGACAAATTATGATAATCAATGGAAAATTGTCATACATTGATTCCCCGGGCTACTCCCAGTCCTAAGGATAATGGGGATTAGCCCCGCATGTTCATCTCAATGATATACATGGATAAGAAATAGGAAAACATGGGGAAAAGAATGAGAATATGATGTAACCGCTGAAACGGATAAGATCCAGATGATCCTCGATGTGAGATGCACATTTTGTAGCCTTCAGGTGGTAGAATCGTCTGTCTGCGACTCTGGAATCATTCGGGGCGTATTTCTGGATCAGTTCTTTACTCTCCTTCCTTCAGGACTTGTGTTGCTGAGTGCAACCTCCTCTTTTGATTTGGGCCGTCTTTTCTTAGGTATAGGTATGACTTATGACTGCCAAAAGATCGCAACCATTCGATCGTGGCAGTTCGGGGCGAAATCCTGATCTGACGACGTTTATACCATCGACGGGGTGTCGATGGTATCGACACCTTAGGGTATGGTTCCATCGCTAAAAACTGGGACCAACATGGATGCTTTTCGATACTATCGACCAGATTGTCGATAGTATCGACGGGCCGATTTCCTTTCTATTGAGCTGATCTCAACACCATCAACAGTTTGGTCGACGGTATCGACTTGGATGCTTTCCCTCCTCCTTGGTTACTATTGCCATGTCGATAGTATCGACAAACTTGTCGATGGTATCGATAGGTTCTAGAACACAAAGTACCTGAATAAGAGAGAAAATCGCAAGTCAATCGATGGAATTTTGTAATTAATGCAAAATAGGATAAAATAAGATAAATTTGATGCATATAATGATTATACGCTAAAGGAATTGAATCATTCCATTATAGTCACCAAGATAACAATTAAATGCATAAAACAAGTACAAAATTAGCCTATAAATGTGACTCAAAAACCCTACATCATGTATCTCAAAGTCTCTCCCTAGAAGGGTGTGCTAAGATTTGGAAGAAAAGGCAAGTTGGCTCCCCGATATATGGGACCTTATACAGTGATAGCATGTGTTGGAAAGGTATCATACAAGTTGGAGTTGCTACTAGAGTTGCACACGTTGCATTTCGTGTTTCATGTCAGTATGGTGAAGAAAAGTCACCCTGGGATAGAGGAAGTGTTACAACCAATCGAGCTAGAACTCGATGAAGATGTGACATATGAATAAGGTCCAGTGCTGATTCTTAATAGACAGGTGAAGAAGATGAAGAAGAAAGACCAGGTTCTTGTGAAGGTTCTTTGGCATCACTGTGGCGTCAAGGAAGCCACATGGGAGCTTGAGGAAGAGATGAGGAGGAAGTATCCCTCACTTTTCTCTTAGGATTTTAGGGGGTGAAATCCCTTTGTAGGGGTTTATGGATTGTAAGGACCCTGACCTTTGTTTTGGGCTTACCCTATTTGTTTTGACTAAACATGATGTTTAGAGGAGTGCTTATCACTTTAGGTGTGATTAGGGTTTGTTGTGCTTGTTGTGGGGTTTTGGTGCAAACTGCAATTTACCTAGTTCTAGGGTTTATGTGCAAGTTTGTCACCTTGAGATAACTCTTTCTCTCCCTTGGCATCCTCTAGAGTAGAGAGGATGGGTTTGACACCTAGCTTGAGCTTTGCTTGGATTTGTTGGGCTTTGCTTGGGCCTTACCAGCCAAGTAGATGTGCTTTGTTTCATTTTGGCCCTTGGAGTGTTGCCTTTGTGCCTTGTGTCGGTAAGAGGCTGCTTGAGGTGGTTGTACCGTGTTGTGCTCCTTGGAGAGTTGTATCGGGTTGCGTCCCCTTGAGGGAGGCATGACGGCCATAGCACCTTATGAGCGGTGTCTTGGGTTGTGGTGTGTCACCCATGTCTCCCGGGTTGTTGGCTTGACCTTGTTGCGGGACACCCTTTCTAACCTCATTTGTGTCACCCTCTTTTGGACACATGGTGAAGGTGTTAGAAAGTGTCACGCCCTTAGACAAGTGTCCCTTAGTCAGATGACACCTTGTGATGATCTCTCTCTCATCTTCTAGTATATAACCCTTCCCTTTCCCTTTGGAATAAGCTTCTTTTTGGTTCCCTCTTGTTTCCTTGCTCTCGTTTCGGCCAAGAAAGCAAAAGGAGAAGGAGTGGCGGAGCTCCATGGCCGATACGTGTGGAAGTGTCCCATCTCTTTCATCTCTTAGCTTGGTGGCCGAAGTTGTGGAGTTCTTCTTCTACCTTGAGCTTGCTCGTAGAGCTTGGAGTCGTTGCGATCTTGAGGCAAGTTACATAACTTCTAAACCTAGCTATTATCTCACATGCATGTTTAGATCTTGCCTATGATATCTTGCTTTCAGTTATCTCATCATGTTAGTTGTTATCATGTTGTAGTTTATGATTTAGTTGTGGAGATGTTTTCTTTATGCTAAGGTTGGAGGTTGAAGATGACCTACCTGATATGGGTTGTGTCTGGGCGATATGAGTGTTGTGGAGGACCAATTCGACATGGTTAGTCCTTGGGTGATATGGATCTTGAGGAATAAACCCGGGATGTGTATAGTTAGTCGGTATCCTTCTGTTGAGATGCTTACCCAATATCCCTTTGGTTGGTGGAGTTTTGGGTGATACCCCTCTCTAAGATTTGCTTTTGAAAGGTGAGCCTAAGGCCTTTACTTGATACGCTTTGAGGAGATGAGCTTGCGTGATACCCCTCTCTAAGCTTTGCTTTTGAGAGGTGAGACAACTATGGATGCCATGGGCGATATGGTGGTTGGTTTGACTGATACAGGTGCTGACTTGAGTGTTGAACCCGAGAGGATGATCAAACCCTAGTACTCAATAAGACGTCCTTGTAGAGATGTGTACCTTACCCAATACCCCTCCTGGGTAGTACCTTGAACATCAGAGATGTGGGTACCTTGATGAGTTATGTGCACGATATGTCTTGCCTGATATAGTGACCCTTTGCACGATATGCCTTACCCGATACCCTTGAGTCAGACCTTGGGCGATACAGTAGAGTGGCACCTTAGTAAGTTTGGGCTACATGGTTAGGGTTGTTTACATGATATGGTGGTGGTGAGCCTTTGGGTGGTATGAGGTTGGAGGCATCATGTTTTGAGTAGGGAACCCGATAGGCTTGATCCTTTTGTTGCCTGATATCCTTTGGACGATACCTTGGTCATGATGTGTTTGGGTGATATGGCTTTGGTAGCCTCTTTCACGATATTCTGGAGATAGGTTGCACAGTATGGCTTGGGGTTGTCTTACCCGACATGCTTTGGTATGTGTCTTAGGGTTTGAGTGCTTTGTACGATACCCTAAGGGTGGTCTGCCCGGTACCTTGCACAGGTTGGTTTGAAGGTTTTGCCTGATGGGTCTTGCCCGTTATCACCTTGAGTAGTTATGTTGTGTCTTGTATCTGATATAGATTCTAGTGAGGGTTTGTTTAGTCACAACATGCTTTTGGGGAAGGTTGTGCCTTAACCCGATATCTCTAGAGTTACCTTGATCTTTGATGTTTTGAAGGTTGTAATAGTTTAATATGTTATCTTGTTGCCTTGGGTCGATCCTTAGAATGATATTTCCTCCTTGAATCTTGATAATGAGGTTAATGTTTATGGTGTAAACCTTATATGTGGTTGCATAGATGTAATGAGCTATGTTTCTTGACTTAATTGCATCTTGTGTTCTTCATAGTAAAATGGAATACCCAATAAAGTATATTAAAAGTTATGCCCTATATGCTTATGTGATGATTAAGGGAGTAGGTTGTTTGCTACTCCAAAACAGTAAAACCTAATGAGGTAATGAGCATGTCATAGTTTATGAATGTTGGTATAATTATCTTTCTTATGATCATGCTAACCATGCAGGTGTCACTGGTTGAATTCATAGCTAGGTAAGAGCTATGATGCTTGTGTTGAGCCTTGTATGGCATGTGGTTGTGTAACTATATGATGATGGTGACATTTTCTAATGTTGAGATAATGTGAAGCACAATGTGATGTGACGGGTCTGCTGACCATGAATGAGTGTTTCCAAAGTAATGGTGACATGTGCTTAATGATATTCCAATGGGATTAAATCCCTGGAATATATGACCCTTGAGATGGGCTTATGAGGAATGGCAAGTAGCCAATGAGATATGTGATAATGAGGTAATGATGGCATCATGTATATGTCCTTCTGGATCTAGTAATGGAGATGTACCTTTCTTCTATAGTTTCTCTTTATGTTTAATGTGTTATAACTTGGTTGATGCTAAAATCCATTCTAATTGGCTTAATTAATTAAAGAGAAACCTTATTTTGTAGTTGCCTTGTGCCATAGATCCATTCCACGTCAGTTATCTACTGGATGGTGAAACGAGTAATTCCTGAGGGAAGATCTGAACGCATATTTTGAATATGCAGGGAACATGGATTAGGACGACCATGCGTGAGTTGATCCCCCTTGTTTCCTTAAACCTGAGGAATTGTTTTGCATAATCTCCTGGCTTGAGTACGACATCGGTTCAAGTCGTAGACTCGGAGTTATGAGACAGTCCTGTATTAGCTGGTCTCACTGTGATATGAATGACCATGTGTGAGCTGATTCTTATAGCACCATGACCTATATCGAGGCAGGCTAAGTTTATATGGGTGTCCATGCATGAGTCAACCCTTGTGACTACAAGTCACTTTGCAGTTGACTGCTGTCTCTACGGTGTTTCATGCACAGACCACAAGTTGGGAGGAGAGGTCATGGATTCTGACTCTTCCATTAGACATTGTATGGCACCGATTTCGACTTAGTGGTTGGTTGGATCTGAGTGGTACAACTCATTTCCTTAGGGTATAATAATTCATAATCCAGCCGTATAGTGTATTTGCTTAGGGCAAATACGAAACATTGATTGAGGCCTTGTATGTTATATAGTCTCAAGTAGTTTTTCATATATGTACTCTTCGTATTTCTTCTAAGATGATAATATACTTCTTAAAAGTTATGGTAAGTTTCTATATAGTTCTGTCCTTATCAATGCTTACTTCATATCTGTTAGGCAGATCTTTAATCTATTTAATATGCCTTATCTGATATGCTTTATCTGCTCTAGCTTTCTGTGAGATAAAAGTTCAGTGGGGAGTTATGTTTCTCGCTGGGACTGTGTGTCTCACCCTGTTGGTTACAACCTTTTTAGGTGATCGAGCTAAACGCGGTAGAGGTTGTGGTGTTGCGGCCGAGCAGCAGGAGGAACAGTAGAAGGCAAGGATGGATATGCTATTGTTGTTGGTCTAGTAGTAGAGTCCTAGAGTCTTCCCTGTACTCTCATGTCCTCAGAGGTGTTTTGACGATGCTTTGTGAAGATATGATTTGTATCATGGTTTCCCCTGTATCTTGATGTTGTAGCCTTGAATAGTCTTGATGTATATATATATATATATATATATATATATATATATATATATATATATATATATATATATATATATGAACAAGTGAAGCAACCTTGATGTATACGGAACAGATGGATATTATGTGCTGGTGAATAGTCATCTTGTATATATAACATATATGTTTTGCATGATATGGATCTTTTGGTAATATTTCCTTGTATATGATGTTTCCACAATCAGTTTTAGTTTTTACATGTTTTTGGTAATTCATTGTTTATCGTTAGTTTTCTGCATGTTTTGTGTAACTGACCAACCTAAATTGCGCGTCCAAAAATGGAGGCGGATTCGAAGTTAGTCAGACTTTTACATTTATAACCCGAAACCTTCTAGGCCCCCGCAACTTTGCTTACGGGGTCGAAGTAGATATACGGGGTCGAACACAGGGACAAGGGTGGTAGTGTTGAGAACTCTGAATCGACACGCTACACTCCGGCAGGTATAAAGAGATAGCAAAATTCCCCAAAGGGAAACATCAAGATAACACCAATAAAACAAAGAAAACTATCTCCAACTGGAGCTACTAGAAAGATTTAAAGTTTTTAGACATTTGGCAGTTTTTAGGGGTTTTCATGCAAATAGAAACAGAGAGATAATACTAGAGCTAAAGCAAGGTGAGAAGGATAAGACTTCGGTAAAACAAGCGGTAGCAGTAACATCATGTACCCTTCCTCTCAGAGCGGGTATGTCTAATCAAGCATCAACACCCTTCTCGAGGTTGCTGGACTTAAATTAGAGTGAAATGTTACTGAAGCAACTCCGATTCTGGGCACTCTCATACTCCAGAATCGGACCAAACACTAGAGACACAACACATATCTCGAAGTTGTTGCGACGGGAAAACAAGATTCGGTAGCTAAGCAAAACGCGATCCAAACATGCAAGCTAGAGTTCAGATATTAAACATAGCAGTCATCCAACAATTGCACCAAGCATAGAGCAGCAGGTAATTAAGCTTTTCCATTTCCATAAACAATAAAGGTCTTAATTACATTGCATAAGTAAAGAATTAAATGATAGAAATAGAGATAGATGTCGCCTTCTTGATGTAGAAGGATGACAGACTACTGCAGACCCTCCAGCCCGATATCGGGCATGAGCCTAGCCCGATACAACCGTGTCGGGCGGCACACCCTCTCAGGCGACACACCGTGATGGGCTGATTGTATCGTTCAAGGACCCTGGCCGATACACTCATGTCAGGCGGCACCCTCTCGGGCGGCACGTCGTGACGGGCGAAGCGTATCGGGTTCAATATCGTGTCGGGCTTGGAGCGACGCATCTAATGTTGGGCACTTATGTCTCTCATCCATGTTGGCCGATATCGGCCTACAGTGACGCCCGGGACGGTCCTAAGTGAACCATTCCTTCCCTCTCGGGATGGGGAAGAGCTCACCTAGAGTTTCCCGGCACGAACACTGAGGCGCGATACTCTTGCTCTCGCAGCTTTCCTCCAAAGATTTGCTCAGGGTTCTGACCTGTCTTTTCAGCTTCCTGTAGCTACTATTTATAGGCAGCTGTTGGGAGAAGTTATGGTGCTCGAAGCGCCATGTGTCCTCCTTATTCGCGGAGTCGGTGGTCAGCCGATACACATATCGCCCGGCACAAGGACGTTGGCTGTCGGTCACGTGACGGGCGGTGCCTGCCGGTGGGTGGCCTGTGTCGCGCGACAAGCTTGAGTTGTCCTAGCGAGCTCGGCTCCCTGTCGGGTAAAAGATGTGTCGCCCGTCAGTTTCTTCTTACGCGGCATCCCCATGTCGCACGTCGTTGTGTCGTGCTACCCTGTCGGGCAGTGATCGTGTCGGGCATCTAGAAGGCCGATGCAGGTGGAGCTTATTTGTGGGCCGGGACGACCTTATTAATGATAAAATGTACCAAAACGGAGGAAAAACTCTGCAAAAGATGGAAATATTGGGTTAAGAGCGTCGTTTGGCCAATTATTGCAAAAGTACTTATAAAAGAGAGGAAAATAGTTAAAAAGGGCAGTTTTGATAACATAATAAAGGTAAAAAAACATCACAAAAATTGGTGTTATCAACTCCCCCAAACTTAGCATTTTGATTGTCTTCAATCAATATTTAAACTTTATTTTGTGATGTTTCTTCTTGCTCGGTGTAGTTTTCAGTTCAAGAGGTAAAACAAGAATCGCGATGCCTTTAGAGATAATGCTGTCTCATTATGAATAAAAGACCATGTGTTTCCTTATCTTATTATTTAAGTAAAAATTTTCTCTACAGCTTCAGCGAGACTTTGTTGTATGATTTCGAAGTTAGCTTTCACACCAAACAGCTTTAGGAGTAGAAAGTTGTGTATAGGTTAGGCTAAGGCTTTTTGGGGTTTTTCTTGTTTCCCATCAGTCCATCCAGGTAAGGGTCCGTTAGCGGGCAAGTGGTCCCTGCAGTTCAAGCTAGTTGGCTTTAGAGTAGTGATTTCACATCCTACGTACCACTGCCCCGGATCTACCATGCCTAAAGATGGGTACTTTTGGAAAACAAGTGTGTATATATTTTTTTCTTTTCTTTTATTGGGCACAACTCTCATGCTTTTATTCACACTCATAAGGCTTCTTTCTCTTTTTGGGATTTTCATTGGGTAAGGGAAAACAAAAGAGATTTCTGCTGTTTGGGCAGCATTTTCCTTCTCCATACTCGTCTCTTAGCTGTTTGCGAGATTATTATATTTTTTTGAAATTTTTGGCATGGCAAAACATAATCTTTTATTTGTTTGAGGCAGCATTATCAGAAAGATATAACAGAACTTGTATCTCGTTAAACACATAGAAAACAAACTTTGCAAGAAGTCGCATCAGGTTTGTACATACGCATGGGAATAAAAGCAATTTTTTTTATATGAGCATGACATTTTATACGACCATGGGTACATACACATGATATAGGAGAAGAACAAAATGGCACAGGAAAAATTTTATACCTCCTTCACTGATACATGGGTACCCCCCAAACTTACCCCACACTCTGTCCCAGAGTAGTGAAGAAGACATGGTGAGGTCATGTTAGGCCAGTGAAGGTTAGCTGGAGGTTGCGCTTGTGCCTTAGAGAAGCTGCAATATGCTCTCCTTATTTGCAGACTCCATTTTCTTTCCTAGATGGATGCAGTCGGAATAAGTGAAAAGCTCTCAAGAAGGAAGCGCAAGCCTCGTGCATGGTAGACAGAGAGCTCTTAAAAACACTTGTGGATACTTCCCCTTTTACGAAGGTGGAATCGAAATGCCTACATTCAATCCGGAGGCCACCGAGGCAAGACTTGTGCTGTCTCTGGAGATGGTCCTAAACCACCATAGAAGACAAACTATGATAAGGAAATGAACCTCTTTTGGGGCTACCAAATCAAGAAAATTTTTCCTTGCTCTCTTTTTGGCGGTTGGTGACCCCGCTGCCTTGGGATTCTGACATTTCTGTCCGACAGTTGTTGCTTCAGCTGCGGCCGCAATTCCACTTTTTGTGCCTTGTTTGTCAGCTCGGCCGGAGGTTTGCTGCATGTGAGCCATACCTGTTATCAAGTCCATTGATCACTTAAATGTTAGGTCGGGAAAAACTAAAATCTCGATAAAACTTGTCGCGAGGTAACGCCCGGTGTATCGTTCATCAAAAGAAAAATCCGAGGCGATACGAAATTGGGTGATATGGGGGATCAGCGCGACACAACACGCTGCCCGACATGGGTATGTCGGGCGATAAGGTCGCATGAAAACAACTACCCGATAGGACCTCACGATGGAAAAATGTGTCGCCTGATATGACGTATCGGGCAAACGCGATCGGTCGACGTGTCGTGTTTCACATGTGTCGGGCGATACAAGATAAATTGACTAAGTTCGTCAACCCGATAAGCGGCGCGCGATATGAAACTTATGTCGGGCAAACAGACTGTCGGGATATACCTTTGCTCTTTGGAGCCATCGCCCGATACAAGGGCGAAGGCAAGCTGGTTGATACGCGAGCAAAAGTGGATTACTGCGTGATACGGGTGGCTGAAAAGAGTAAGTGTGGTAGCCCGACACGGTAAACCCACCTTACTATATATAGAAAACTCAGCTGGGGGTAAATCGGGAAGTTCTGGGGCACGCGTCGGCCATTGGGACATGCCATTCCCGAGATGACAGTCCCATCAGTCTAATTAAGGGCATTTATTCCCATGAACGATACGGTTGCACGCCGCCCGGGAATACCATCCGTCACGGCCCTTGCGGTGCCCGAGAAACTATAGCCCGATACAAGCGGTTTTGCGCGCCAGCTGAGCTGCTGCCCGATACGACTAAAAAGGAGGAGATACAGGCGGTCAAAAACTAAAGCAAGGCAGAGAAAAAGCAATTGACGGGCAAAATATCATCGGCCTAGGGTTGAGTCCCTGACCTCAGACAGTATTACTCCTCAATGCCTTGTAAAATACAGCGATGGCTCCTGAAATAAAAGAGTCGGTACACTCAGTGCGTGCGCTGACTCGGGCCTTATTACAGTCCATAATGTTTGTTTTTACAAGGAATAAGAAAAATGCATCCTACTCTAGGAAAGAAAGAAAAACTCGGGCTGCCTCCCAAGGAGCACTAAAGTTTACGTCGCCAGCTCGACCGGTGTAGGATCATCACGTTCAGTCTTCGATAGTACCCATATCTTGCAGGTTGATTTCTGCTCTCCTGACAAAAGCTTCATCCTCATAGAACCTTTTTACTCTGTTCCCATTTACTTGGAAGACTTTGTTCGGATCGTCCTTGTCGTAGAGCTCCATCATTCCTGATGGGTATATCTTCGATACAGTGAACGGTCCTGACCATCTCGTTTGTAGCTTCCCAGGGAAAAGACGAATGGAGGACTTGAATAATAAAACTTTATCCCCTTCACTTACATCTTTTCTCCTTAGGTGGGCATCATGCCACACTTTTGTCCTCTGTTTATAGATTTTTGCATTTTCATAGGCGTTCATTCTCAGCTCTTCGAGCTCTTGAAGCTGCAAAAATCTCTTTTCTCCTACTTTCTCGAGGTCCATGTTTAAGAATTTGATTGCCTAAAGGGCCTTGTGTTCCAATTCTAGAGGCAGATGGCATGATTTTCCGTAGATAAGTTTGTAGGGGGTGGTTCCAATGGGCATTTTGTAGGCAGTCCGGTAGTCCCAAAGTGCGTCGTCAAGCTTCATAGACCGGTCTTTCCTCGTTCGGCTGACAGGTTTTTCAAGGATCTACTTAATTTGTCTGTTTGAAACCTCTACCTACCCTGAGGTCTGTGGGTGGTAGGGTGTAGTGATCTTGTGCTTCACTCCATACTTACGTAGGAGCGCTTCGAACTATCTCTCTCCGAAGTGCGACCCGCCGTCGCTTATTACAGTGTGTGGCACACCGAAACGAGGAAAGACTGTCTTCTTTAATAGCTTGATTATAGACTTGGCGTCGCATGTTTGGGTGGCTACGACTTCTACCCACTTCGATACATAGTGTACTGCCACTAGTATGTATTGATACCCCATGGATGGAGGAAACGGCCCCATGTAATCGATCCCCCATACGTCGAAGATTTCTACTTCGATCCAACTCGCCATTGGCATTTCATTCCTCCACCCTATATTCCCTGCAGACTGGCACTCTTTGCAAACTTTTACAAATTGTGCAGCATCTTTAAATAAGGAGGGCCAGTAAAAACCTAACTGTAGCACTTTTGCAGCTGTTCTTTCGCTACCCAGATGTCCACCGTAGGGGGAGGCGTGGCATTCTTTCAGGATGTTCGCGGTTTCTTCCTCTGGGATGCACCTCTTGTATAAATTGTCAGCGCAACTCCTGAAAAGGAGAGGATCATCCCAATAGTAGTTTTTAGCATCTGCGAATAGCTTCTTTTTCTGATTATAAGTAATGTCAGGAGGCAGTTCTCCGCAAGCAAGATAATTGCAGATATCTGCAAACCAGGGTAAGCCTTCTTCTTGAGCTTTAGCCAACATAAGAGCCTCATCGGCATAGTCGTCGTTGATTGGTGGTCCCCCCTGTCTTTCAACTACGATCCTCGACAGGTGATCGACGACCACATTTTCTGCTCCCTTCTTGTCGATAATTTCGTGGTCGAACTCTTGAAGCAATAAGGCCCACCTTAACAGTCTGGGCTTTGTGTCTTTCTTTTGCATTAGGTATTTTATTGCCCCATGATCTGTATATACCTTGACCTATACTCCGACGAGGTACGACCTGAACTTATCGAACGCGAAGATGATCACGAGCATCTCCTTTTCGATGGTTGTGTAATTTACCTAAGCCTCGTCCAACGTGCGACTAGCGTAGCAAATCACATGGTTCTTTTTATCTTTCTTTTGCCCCAAGACTGCTCCAACCGCATAGTCGCTAGCGTCGCACATCAGCTCAAACGGTAAATCCCATTATGGCGCTTGGAGGATCGGTGGTGATACTAAAGCGTTTTTCAAAGCCTGAAAAGCATTGAGACAATCATCAGAGAAAACAAATTCAGCATCCTTTACCAGAAGATTGGATAATGGTTTGGAAATCTTCGAGAAGTCCTTTATGAATCTTCGGTAGTATCCGGCGTGCCCGAGGAAGATTCTCACTCCCGTCATTGATTTCGGTGGAGGAAGCTTAGATATTGCTTCAACTTTGCTTGCGTCCACCTCGATCCCACGCCTTGAGATCTTATGCCCCAGAACGATGCCCTCCCGTACCATGAAATGGCACTTTTCCCAGTTTAGAACCAGGCTATTCTCCTTGCACCTTTGAAGAACCAACGACAGATTCTTCAAGCAGGTATCGAAGTCCTTTCCATAGACTGAAAAATCGTCCATGAAAACTTCTACGATATCTTCTAGAAAATATGAAAACATTGATATCATGCATCTTTGAAAGGTGGCGGGGGCGTTGTAGAGTCCGAAGGGCATCCTTCTGAAAGCATAAGTGCCATAGAGGCAGGTGAATGTTGTTTTCTCCTGGTCGTCGGGCAGGATGGGTACCTGATAAAATCCTCTTTCTTGATGACTTCTTTGAGCATCTGGTTCAGCTTCCTCTGGGGTTGAGCCAGAGGCTTGGCAGATTCTTCTAGGTTGATGCGATGCATGCATAAGGCGGGGCTAAGGCCTTTGATGTCCTCTATTGAATACCATATAGCCCCCCGGTGGAGTCTCAACTCCTCAAGAAGTCGGTCCAGCTGATCTTTTGAAAGATTGGCGTTGACTATGACATGGTTTTTCTCTTCTTCATCCAAGAATTCATATTTCAGACCTTCAGGCAACGCTTTCAACTCAGGCCTTGGTCTGGGTGCCTTCTCTTGAGGCTCCCCTTCGAGAGAGGCATACTTCACAGACTCTACCACCTCATCCTCTTCGCGCAGATCTTTGTCAGAAAGGTCAAAAAGGTCGAGATACTTCGCAACTTCAGGATCTTTGAAGTCGGGATCCTGACAGCTTATAGCCCTCGCAAGTGGGTCCACTATCCGGATATCCTCTTCTATTTCCTCACAGAATCTATCGTAGCTATCCGCAAAACATGCAGATTCTGACAGGGAAGGACTTTTCATTACCTCCTTCAGCTTGAAATCCAGATGGTCGTTTCCGACCCTCAACGTGATCATCCTCTCGGAGACATCAATCAACGCCCTTCTTGTCGCCAAGAAAGGACGTCCAAAGATGATCGGGCAGCGGGGGTCTTCTGTTGTGTCAATGATGACTATGTCACAGGGAATGAATAAATTACCGACCCTGGTCGACACATCTTCAACAACGTCGACGGGTCTCTTAAAGGTATGGTCCGCCAGTTCAATCCTCATGTTGGTTCGAACCATGTCGGTTAAACCCACCCTTTGCGCAAAGATCAGGGGCATGAGGTTGATGCTTTCCCCTAAGTATGCGAGACCTCTTCACTCGACGTTGTCCCCGATGGCGAACGGGATTGTAAAAGCTCCAGGATCTCTTCTTTTGTTTGGCAGGTCAGGCTTCACGAAAGCTGAGGAAGCAGATGCTAAGTGCACAGTTTCAACCCTTCCTCCTCTTATTTTCTTGGTGATAAGATCCTTGAGGAACTTGGCGTAGGTCGACATCTCTTCCAAGGCATCGAGGAAGGGAACTTCAAGATGTCGTTTCCTGATCGATTCCATGAACCTTTCGTGACACTTTTTCAGATTCGCCTTTATCAGTTTATACGGAAACGGAAGCCTAGGAGCGTAAGGATTCCTTCCACCAGGTAGCTCTTCGGGAGACCTCTGCACAGGCTCTTGAGTGTCTGCTTGTCTACCTTCATCCTCTGCCGGAATTGCACCCTCACGCCTTGGCTCGGGCTCAGATCTGGCTTCATCAGGGCGCTCCACCGTCTTTCCCGATCTTAGTACTACCATTCTGGCAGTTTCTGGGTAGGAGATTGTCTTTCCGGCAGGGTCCTTCATCAGAGCGGCCATCTGGGCCAACCGTTGATCGAACTCACACTGACGCATCTGCAAGGTTGCCATCTGATGTTGCATGGAATTCAGAGCTCCAGGGCTGGGAAGCGCTCCCTGCGCCAGCTGGCTGATGATGGTGTCCTGTCTTTTTATGAAAGTGAAAAGCTGACCAACCAAGTTAGGTTGGTGCGACCTCCCATCTTGGCCTTGACGTTCACCCTTAGAAAGAGACTGCTCACAGCGAGTCATGGTGTCAGAGCTCGGTGGAACAGGTCACAGTTCTTCAGAGTTCCTGAAATGGCACAAAAAATCAAGTTTAGAAGATTGAATTATGAATTTTAGGCAAAGAATAATAATAATGAAAAAGAAAAAGAAAAAGAGTGTTGTCAAGCTCATTTCTAAGCTTGAGGCACATGAGTGTAGTTAGTGGATTTAGATTCATCTACATTACCATTTTTCTTTGTCCCCGGCAACGGCGCCAAAAAGTTGACCGACCTAAATCGCGCGTCCAAAAATGGAGGCAGATTCGAAGTTAGTCGGACTTTTACATTTATAACCCAAAACCTTCTAGGCCTCCACAACTTTGCTTACGGGGTCGAAGTAGATATACGGGGTCGAACACAGGGACAAGGGTGGTAGTGTTGAGAACTCTGAATCGACACGCTACACTCCAGCAGGTATAAAGAGATAGCAACCAAAGGGAAATAACAAGATAACACCAATAAAACAAAGAAAACTATCTCCAACTGGAGCTACTAGAAAGATTTAAGGTTTTTAGACATTTGGCAGTTTTTAGGGGTTTTTATACAAATAGAAACAGAGAGATAATACTAGAGCTAAAGAAAGGTGTGAAGGATAAGACTTCGGTAAAACAAGCGGCAACAATAACATCCTGTACCCCTCCTCTCAGAGTGGGTACCTCTAATCAAGCATCAACACCACTCTCGAGGTTGCTAGACTTAAATTAGAGTGAAATGTTACTGAAGCAACTCCGATTCCGGGCACTCTCGTACTCCAGAATCGGACCAAACACTAGATCCACAACACATCTCTCGAAGTTGTTGCGACGGGAAAACACGATTTGGTAGCTAAGCGAAACACGATCCAAACATGCAAGCTAGAGTTCATATATTAAACATAGCAGTCATTCAACAATTGCACCAAGCATAAATCAATAGGTAATTAAGCTTTTACATTTCCATAAACAATAAAGGTCTTAATTACATTGCATAAGTAAAGAATTAAATGACAGAAATAAAGATAGATGTCGCCTTCTTGATGTAGAAGGACGACAGACTACTGCGGACCCTCCAGCCCGATACCGGGCAGGAGCCTAGCCCGATACAACTGTGTCGGGCGACACACCCTCTCAGGCGACACACCGTGACGGGCCGATTGTATCGTTCAAGGACCCTGGCTGATACGCTCATGTCGGGCGGCACCCTCTAGGGTGGCACGCCGTGACGGGCGAAGCGTATCAGGTTCAATATCGTGTCGGGCTTGGAGCGACGCATCTAATGTCGGGCACTTATGTCGCTCATCCACGTTGGCTGATATCGGCCTGCAGTGACGCCCGGGACGGTCCTAAGTGAACCATTCCCTCCCTCTCGGGATGGGGAAGAGCTCACCTAGAGTTGCCCGACACGAGCACTGAGGCGCGATACTCTTGCTCTCGCAGCTTTCCTCCGAAGATTTACTCAGGGTTCCGACCTATCTTTTCGGCTTCTTGTAGCTGCTATTTATAGGCAGTAGTTGGGGGAAGTTATGGTGCTCGAAGTGCCACATGTCCTCCTTATTCGCGGAGTCGGTGGTCGGTCGATACACATATCGCCCGGCACAAGGACGTCAGTTGTCGGTCACGTGACGGGCGGCGCCTGCCGGTGGGTGGCATGTGTCGCGCGACAAGCTTGAGTTGTCGTGGCGATCTCGGCTCCCTATCGGGTAAAAGACGTGTCGCCTGTCAGTTTCTTCTTGCGCGACATCCCCATGTCGCGCGTCGTTGTGTCGTGCTACCCTGTCGGGCAGTGATCGTGTCGGGCATCTAGAAGGCCGATGCAGGTGGAGCTTATTTGTGGGTCGGGACGACCTTATTGATGATAAAATGTACCAAAATGGAGGAAAAACTCTACAAAAGATGGAAATATTGGGTTAAGAGCGTCGTTTAGCCAATTATTGCAAAAGTACTTATAAAAGAGAGGAAAATAGTTAAAAAGGGCAATTTTGATAACAGAATAAAGGTCAAAAACATCACAAAACTTGGTGTTATCAGTAACACCATTGTCAGTGTGATGGTAGGTGTTATAAGCAGGGACAACAATAATAGCTCAGGTTGAGTGTACTTTTTGTCATGTCTTGTAGATATAAATCCTATGTGTTGTCTCTGTACTCTTAGGTCCTTGGAAATTAGTACGTAATGGTTTTATAAAAGAAATGATATTTTGGCTAGTATGCCTCGAGGTTTTGTGTTGCTTATGTACATGTTTGGGAAAAGTAACTGGTTTATGATGTCCTCAAGATGAGATGGTACAATGTATGTACAATGCGAACTATGATGTAAATATTACTTTTGTTCTCTTCTGAAGAGTTTCCTGGCAATGGATCTCTTTACAAAATGGTTTTAATTTTTTAGTGATTTTTGTTAATCCGCTGCTAATGATTATTTCAAATAATTAGTGATGATTTGATTGTCAGTTTGATGGCGGTCGTTACAAGTTTGGTATCAGAGCTTAAGGTTCACTAAGTCTATAGAGACATAAGACTAAGGTTGTTGAGTCTTTTCTAGTATCCTCCAGTCTATCTTATAGCAAATTCTGCTCATGTAAGAGAAGAAGTAAAGCTGAAAGATGGTTGGAACACACGAGGAATATGTTGTTGAGAGCAGTATTGCTGCACTAGTAGGAGGTGCAAGGGATCAGGCAAGGGAGGAATTAGTGCCTAAGAATCCCCATTTTCATGAAGCCATACTAGAAAATCCAGCCTTTCATGCTCTTTTCGGGTAGTTCATGACCACAATAACACATATGGAAGACCAGATGCCAACATTGGCACCGAGGGCACCCGTTCCCAATGAGGGACATGGGTATGGTAAGACTTTTGAATGGATACGTCATGTAGGAGCTATAGAATATGTTGGAATGACTGATCCAGCAGATGTTGATCTATGGCTCACTTAGTTAGAAAAGGCTTTCAAGATCCTTAGTATCCCTAATGCTAACAAACTCAAGAATGTTGTATACCTTTTGAAGGGTAGTGCTAGCCACTGCTGGGCCACAAAGGAGGTAAAAAGAAATGATGAAAAGGTTGATTGGGAGGAATTTTGTTGAGAATCATGACCGAACTAACTGGTTCAACCGGTTGAACCAGGAACCGATGGTTTAACTGGTTCAGCGGTTGGGCTTCAGACCTGCTAATAACATGTAACCGACCAAGAACTGTCTGATTGCTTCCACTCTGGCGCTCGTTTCGGCAGCCCTTGCGTTTTCGTCTCCGGTGTTGCACCATCTTCACCCGATCTTGTTGCGCCGTCTCCACACGATGTTGTTGCTCTGTCTTAAGTCGTCGTAGCTAGAGCTGCTGCCGCCGATAGGAGTTCCCTCTGTTGAAGCAGTTGTCGTCGATAGAAACTATGTTGGGTGAGCAAGTTGCTACTGCAAAGAGTCACTTCGCTGCTTGTTGGCACCACCACAATCCCCACCAAGGTACGTTTCTCCTTCTCTTCTATTCTCTCCTTTCCGCCCCTAATCCTTCTTTCTTCAATTGTGCTCTTCCTCCTCCCTTTCCTACAAGTCGACCATGGCCTCTTTCTCCTCCAAGCCTTCATCGCGTAACCCCTTCTCTTTTTGCTCTTCCTTCTCCCCCCATTCGTTTCCTCTACCCCTCCCCTTCTCTTTTTCTCTTCATGTTTTGCTCTACCTCCTCCCCTCCTTCGCTTCCTATATACCTACCCTCTTCTTCTCTTTCACTCTTTCTTCTGCATCGTTCTTGTGCCTCCTCTTTCTATTACCCTCCCCCCTTGGAATGTTGGGGTTGTTGGTAGTTGTTGTTCACAGACTCCCTTCTTCTTCTCTCCATGTTTTATTCTTAATTTTTTTATTCCTAACTAAACTGCGAAGTTCTATCTATTGCTATACTATTGTCCTCTAATTGTCTCCTATATCTCTCCATCTAGTGCTAGCTGCAATGTATTAGAAAGCGGGAAGCGGGAGGCGTGCGGACGACACCCTGTAACCGATTAAGCGGTAGGCGGGCGATTAAGCGGGCGATTTTTGAAAAAGCGGGTGTCTAAATTTTATATATTTTTATACAAAATTACATGTATGTGTATATAAAAAATATATTTATAAGGAACTTCTATACATATCTAATCATCAAATCAATAATTAACTAAGTATTCATCAATACTTACTATTAATCATCATCTCTAATCACTAAAATCAGTAGTAATTGTATATAACAAACTACGAATTATTGAATTAAAGTAATCACTAAAGTAATACTAACCAGCAGTACCAATCATTAATCACTAAAAGCAGCAAGGAAATCAGTAAAACTAATCATGCATTACTAGTATAATAGAGCAATATGATATTTACTTAGATGCATTACAACAGTACCCAATTATTACAGCTTACACACAAAGTATGCATTCTAAATTAGGACTAGCTATATCATAGAACATTTAATGTATACAAGTTTCGTATATTATAGTCAACACTACTTGGCTATGTAATTAATTAATGTTAGATGCTTACATTAGGATTTTTAAACAAAAGCGGGGAAAAAGCGGGCAAAAAGCGGGAAAAAGCGGGTGAGGCGGGCAATAAGCGGGCGATTAATGGCAAAATTAAGCGGCTGGGGGTCATGGGTGCTTAAGCGGCCCGCCTGGCCGTTTTTTATTTCACTGGCTAGTTGTTTTGGTGCATTATTGCTGCCTAACAGATTGCTACTGTGCTGAATTGGTGGGGCACTACCTGCCGCTATCAAATTTTTGTGAATGCAATTGCAATCTATCGCCAACCGTGGTACCAATTCTTTCCCTCACTCACTACAATTTTCTGCCAAATTGGATTGTGTATTTTATTGTTCCAAGCATTCAATTACAAATTGGTTTACTGCTGCTTTGCTCTGCAACCTACTAATAAGTCTAATTGTGTTGCCTTGCAATGTGTTTTTATTGTTCACTGTATTGCCTTGCAATGTCTTTTATTTTTAACTTGCTAACTAGATGTGGTTTGTATGAAATTATTGTACATTTATCATCACACTTTAGATATGTCTTCCCCTCAACCTCCTCCTAGAGAGTCGAATGCACCCTCAGTGCGAGGAAGTCATATTCCACTTGGATGCATGTTGTGGAGAAAATTGATGTTGATGGGAAAAAAGACCTGGACTTGTCTTCACTACACTATACTTTCAAGGGTGGTGGTATTCATAGGTTGAAACAACATTTGGCTAGAATGGGAGGACAAATTCAAGCATGCAAAGGTGTATCACATGATGTGCGGGAACAGATGAAAGCACTTTTGAAAGGGCATGAGGAGAAAAAGAAGCAGGCAGCAGATCGTAATGAAGAGATCAATCCATTTGCAGCAGCACAAAGTCAAAAAGTTGATGATCTTCAAGTCTTGGAAACTCTTTCTAGGGTTTCTTCTAAATCTTCTGCTTCTGTGACTGATAAAGGGAAGGGTCAGCTACATGATTACTTTGCCCCCAAGAACCAATCCCGGGTCACAACCTTCTATTAAATTTGCTTTCTTACAGCTGCGGCAAAGGAGCATGTGCACTCTTTAGTGGCAGACTGGTTCTATGACACCGATATCCTTTTTAATGTTGTCAATTCTCCATTATTTCAAAAAATGGTAGATGCATTGCAGGTGCAGGCCCAGGTATCAAGGCACCTTCATATCATGATCTGCAACTTAAATCTTCTAGCAAAGTCAAAGAACAATGAATTAAAAAACGGACCAGGCACCCGCTTTTTTGCTTTTTTTCTTAAGCGGCCATGGGCCCTGGCTGTTGCTTTTCTGCTTGGGGCGGCTGGTAGTCGCTGGGAAATTAGGCGCCTGCTTTTGGGCCACATAGCGCGCCTAATGAGCCGCCTGAACTGAACGGTTAAGCGTCCGGTTACAGCCGTTTTTTGAAAAACACACACAATGCTGCTTCTTGGTGAACGATCCCTCCAAGGCCTCCGACGCCCCCGCAGGAACGCGTCTCAAGGGCTTCGACTGTGTTTCCTCCCTCCAGTGGCCGGAGACCTGAAGGTGCACCTGCTGTGTTTGCTGCTGCCGTGGAAGGAGCCCACCCCACGCTCGTTTGCTGCTTCCTTTCATCTCCAAAGGCCTCTTCCAGTCAAGAACGAAAGGTCTTCGTCAAAGGTAAGTCATTCCCTCTTCAATTTTGCTATATTATCATGTTTTCTCCTCCTTTCTACCTTCTTCTATGTAACGTTGGTACTCTGTAAGGTACTCTAAAATGCTACTGATTTAATTTTGTTTTCAAATCCTTGCTACTAAGTACTAATTCGTAGTACACTACTATTGATCAGTTATATGCATCACTTCAACTGATTCCCGCACTATCTGTTGGCACCGTGAAGCATCCCCCCTTGCTCAGTCTATAATGTTGCGGATTTGGGATTATATTTAATGATTGTTTTCTTATGTTACTGATTAGTAACAAGGCTGACTTGTTACTGATTTCATTGATTATGTTACTGATTTTATTTGCTTATATTACTGATTTGCTTATGTACTAATTTGTACTACACTACTATAGTACTATTGTTTGCTTATGTTACTGATTTGCTTTCTTAGGTTACTGATTAGCTATAATAAATGTCTATATTTATTTTACTGATTTCAGTGACTGGTTTGTAGATGGATGATGATGCGCATCCACCTCCAGTTCCTGAAAACCAGCAAAATGTCACTCAGAGCAGCAAGTCAAACGCCGGGTTGGAAATACTGTGAGATGCCCGACCCCTCTCGAAAAGACAAGTTGAGATGCACTTTTTGTAAACACATCTCCACGGGTGGAAGTTACAGATTCAAGAAGCACCTTGCTTGTATAAGGGGGGATGTTAATGCATGCATGAGCGTACCTCCATAGGTCAAAAGGGAGATTACAGATTATCTAGACAAAACAGCCGCAAAAAAGCTAAGAAAAAGCAGCAGATGGATGAAGCCAGGGATGAAGTGAACATTAGAGATTGCTCTGATGATGATGAGTTGCTAGTACTTGGCGGTTCTAGGGTGAAAATGCCCAAGGTGGTGGGTCAGATTAATATGTTTTACAAGAGGGATCCAGAAGATGTTGTTAAGGAGCGAATATCGGCAAAGCAAGAAAATATCAACAATAAGCTAAAGAAGGAAGAGAGCAGGAAGACCTTGCAGTTCATTGCACGTTGGTTTTATCAAGCCGGTAAGTTGATATGCTTCAACATCTTCATGTACATTCATTTAATGGTTAATTGTTTTCATGTATTGATGTACATTATTTAAATGCTTCTATTTTGTGAATGTTTTAGGTATAGCAATGAACACCGCAAAGTTGATGAGTTTCAATTGCCAAAATTGTTTTAATCAGTGTACATGATGACTTGCCCTATACATTAACTATTAAAGTCATGCTTGGTTTTTGCACTAGATTAGATGCACCAAGGAAAAAGCACCGCATGGAACAACAAAGTTAGAATCGACTAAATGATACAATGACAAGCTTGTACTCTCATACTCCTTCCACAAGCTAATACTCCTGAAACGTTGTCCCAACATTGGATAGCTTATAGACAAAGTGAAGCAATAGAAAAAATAAATCACGACACATACCAGTTGGCACACACCTATATCATTTGCTTTTTACGGATCATGAATACAACAGAGACACATGTGGCTTTTAGAAACAAGTTTATGTTAGATAAATGGTTACGCTGGTTAGTAGTTACGTAACTGCTGTAACTAATAGTTAGTTACTGTAGCAGCTCATTAATGTAGCTATACTATTGTGGTAATCATTTATTTAGCATGGGTTAAGCCCAATGTAGTGCAGCAAGTACATGTGAGAATGTAGTGTTGTTTCTAGTGCAAATGGCAAAGAAGTTTTATCCCATATTGCTCACACCTAGAACTTTTGTGGTCCTCATATGTAGGATCACATGGGGCACTAGTGTCCAAAGGAGTCCTAGGAAGGAGGTATGCTCACCTCCTTGGTGGGTGGGGTTACCACATCACAACGCACGCACGCACGCGCGCGCGCGCCACGCCACGCCTCGCCTGGCCCGGCCCAGCCTCGCCTGGCCCGGCCCAGCCTTGTGGCTTGTGGCTTGTGGATTGTGGATTGTGGATTGTGGAGAATGTCTTCCGTCTTCTTTTTGCACTAGGATACAACTACGTAATTAATTACTCGTGTAATTAATTGTTGCTTTCTTATTCGGATTTCTTAAATCCTAATTAGAAAGTGTTTCTCTTTTACGGATTATTCCCGTATTGTGTACGAGAGAAACCGAGTGTTGCGTCTAACTGGGAATAGGATTAGGGACGTACGTGACTATTTATATGACTCCGGTCATTAGGGTTAAACACACCGAAAACAGCTTCTGCCGCCGTGTGTTTTGTGAACCCTAAACCCGAGTGCGAGAGTCGTCCCGAGTGCGAGAGTCGTCGTCCCTGGAGTTGCTTTGCGGAGTTGTCCTCCTGTGCAAAGCGAAACTCGTCCTTCCCTTCAGACGCAGCTGTCAGGCGGTGGTACCTGCGGTGGCTGTGCTGCACTGGTAGCGATGCGACGTGAGCGAGAAAGACGTGCAACAACTTCCAGGTTCGTGCCGGATCAAGACTGGGAGAACGGTGCCTATCCGCGAGGATTGCCGGGCTCTGGTTTCTTTAAGTAACCCGTTCGTTTCTCAACGAACGATCTGGTTTGCGAATCTAACCCTTAATTTTGTTCTCCTGCATTGCTTGTTCTTCGAATCTTATTTTGGATCTGCCTGCACTGTTAATTAAATTGCACCTGACGCTGTTGCATTAACGACAATAAACTATTTAAAACAACAGTCTTAAAGAAACCATTTTCTGTCGTTAATTAACATGGCTGGTCAGGGTGGTTCGGGAAATAAGATTGACACAAGCAGTATGCCTGAAAAATTTACCGGTACGAACTTTGCCCGTTGGCAGAGTCGTATGGAAATTTGGCTGAATATTGCGGGTTATGATCAGTACTTAACTGAAACTGAACCCAAATCTGATGAAACATTTCCTGATAATGAAATTAAAATTGCTAATTGGAAGAAGGGTGACAAAACGTGCCGAGGGTTGATTCTGTTTGGTTTAAATAACAAACTGTATGATTCTTACTCAAAGCCGCCAGTCACTACGTCCAAGGTTTTATGGGAATTGTTAATTAAGAATTTTAGCACTGAAAATCAGGGTGTTGAAAAATACTGTGTGTCTAAATTTCTTAAGTTTCAGATGGTTGAGGGTAAGTCAGTTTCGGATCAAACCCATGATCTGCAACTCCTAGTTCATGAATTAGCAGATGCCAAGATGGTGTTGCCTGATAAATTTGTTGTTATGTCTATCATTGAAAAATTCCCTAAGTCATGGGAATCGTTTGGTATGACCCTGAAGCATCGCAAAGGGACACAATCAATGGATGAATTAATGATGGATATAAATATACAAGAAGAACACCTAAAGGAAAAAGGAGTCAAGGTTCCTACTGAAGCTAACCCGACAGTCAATTTTACTTCTGCGAAAAACACCAAAGATAAGAAATCTAAGAATGCACATAAACCCAAGGCAAAGATCCAAAAGAAACTGAAGAACAAACCTTGTTGGACTTGTGGACAGGTTGGCCACTGGAACAAGGATTGTCCTAATAAGAAGGCAAAGAAAGCTACCGCATCTGCAACTGAGGAGGCTGTGGTCAACATGATGACTACATCCTTGAACCTCAATGATGGGTACGTGTCTATTAAACCTGAAATTCTCTCTATTTTTGAACCGCTTTATTGGATAATTGACACTGGGGCTAATGTACATGTATGTGCTGATAAGTCCCTGTTTGTGTCTTACCAGGCCTCTCGAGGTCGTTCCGTGACTTTGGGCGATTCCAGCTCTGCAGAAGTCAAAGGCGAAGGACAGGTGGACTTGAAGTTCCCTTCAGGGAAGGTTTTGACTCTTAACCGAGTTAGACATGTTCCAACCATTCGACGCAATATCCTTAGTGGCGTCATATTAGTTAGAGAAGGTTATAGAGTAGACTGCAAATGTAATAAGGCTATTATTACACGCCTTCGTGATTCTTTGTTTTTTGGCAAGGGGTACTTATGTGACGTGGAGAACTTGTTTAAGATTCATGTTGAACCTGTTTCAAATTCCGTTTTAAATTTGAATGATTATAGTTATGTTTGCATGAATCTTGTTTCATTCGATGTTTGGCATTCACGTTTGGGACATGTTAATGTTGCCTCAATGAAGCGTATGATGAATCTAGATTTGATCCCTAAATCTGAAGTTAGCAACAATAAATGTGAACTCTGTGTACAAGCTAAATTGCCTAGGAAACCTTTTCATTCTGTGAATAGGAATTCGGAAATTTTGGATTTAGTTCATACAGATATCTGTGAATTTAATGGTGTTGCTACGAGAGATCAAAAGCGTTATTTTATAACTTTTATTGACGATGCGAGTAGATACTGTTATGTCTATTTACTTAGAAGTAAAGATGAGGCATTGGATAAATTTCAAATTTATAAGAAAGAAGCTGAAACTCAAACCGGTAAAGTACTTAAGCGATTAAGGTCTGATAGGGGAGGAGAGTATACCTCGAATTTGTTTTTGGAATTTTGCCAATTACATGGAATAGTTCATGAGGTAACTGCTCCTTATTCACCACAATCAAATGGGATAGCTGAACGTAAAAACCGAACCTTAATAGATATGGTAAATACCTTACTCCAAACATCTGGATTACCCAACTTTATGTGGGGGGAAGCTTTGAATACGGCTTGCCATATTCTGAATAGAGTTCCCCATAAACATTCAGAAAGTAGTCCGATTGAGTTATGGAGAGGAAGGAAACTGAGTCTTAAATATCTTCGAGTGTGGGGGTGCCTTGCTAAGGTACTTGTCCCTGAACACAAAAGGAAGAAATTAGGACCGAAAACGGTTGATGCCATATTCTTAGGGTATGTAGAGACAAGTTATGCTTATAGATTCCTGATTGTAAAATCAGATATCTCTGGCATTGAGGTCAATACAATTGTGGAATTACGTGATGCTACATTCTTTGAGGATGTGTTTCCTATGAAAACTGGTGTGCCCAATGAAGTTTCTCAAGAAGATTCATTTACCACAGGTTCCATTCCCGAGCACGTGGAAAGGATGACAAATGTGGGGGGCGACTCAGAACAAGCTATTTCTGAATCTGATGATTCTGAAGAAATAGTTGAACCAAGGAGAAGTAAACGGCCTAGGACGTCAAAGGACTTTGGAAGTGAGTTTCTCACTTACAATGTTGAGGATGATCCTATTACTTTCAAACAAGCTATGGAATCTTCAGAAGCTAAGTTTTGGAAAGAAGCCGTTAATGATGAAATCCAATCAATTCTCTCGAATGGAACTTGGGAATTGGTGGATTTGCCTCCTGGTTGTTCTGCAGTTGGTTGCAAATGGATTTTTAAGAAGAAATTTAATGCAGACGGGACAATCAATAAGTATAAGGCTAGGTTAGTTGCTAAGGGTTACACACAAAGGGAAGGAATAGACTATTTTGATACCTATTCACCTATTTCCCGTATGACCACAATCCGAGTGCTTATAGCATTGGCTTCCATTTATAACCTCTATATCCATCAGATGGATGTGAAGACCGCGTTCTTACACGGTGATCTTCAAGAAGAGATATATATGGAACAACCTGAGGGATTTGTGGGTCGTGGGAATGAGTCCAAAGTGTGTAAACTTGTTAAGTCATTATATGGCTTGAAACAAGCCCCTAAGCAATGGCATGAGAAGTTTGATTCTGTGATATCATCATTTGGCTTTATTTCAAATGAATTTGATAAGTGTCTCTACTGCAAGGTTGTCGATAATGGATTCATTTTGTTATGCTTATACGTCGATGATATCCTGCTTTTTGGTTCTGATATGAAAGTAGTAAAAGAGACAAAGTCATTCTTGTGTAGCAAGTTTGAGATGAAGGATATGGGTGTCGCTGATGTGATTTTAGGGCTTAAAATCATAAGGTCTACTGATGGTATAACTCTCTCTCAGTCTCACTATGTTGAGAAGATACTGGAGAGGTTTGAGTACACATCACGTAAACCTGTTAAGACTCCATATGATTCATCCAAACCCTTGTTCAAGAATGAGACTGGGGTTCCAGTGTCTCAATTACGATACTCTCAGATTATCGGAAGTTTGATGTATCTTATGAACTGTACACGTCCAGACATTGCGTTTGCCATGAACAAGTTAAGTAGATACACAAGTTGTCCCGACAAGACCCATTGGGAAGCTCTTGACAGAGTTATGAGGTATATCAAGGGAACACGTTCCCTTGGGCTGCATTATGGTAAACATCCTTCTTTAGTCGAAGGATATAGTGATGCAAGCTGGATTGCCGTGAATTCTGGGAGTAATGGTGTCTCAGGATATGTATTCCTGTTGGGAGGAGGAGCTGTTTCCTGGAGGTCTAAGAAACAGACCATATTGTCTCGGTCCACTTTTGAGGCAGAGTTGTGTGCTTTAGATGAAACTGGATTGGAAGCTGAATGGCTACATGGACTTATGTCTAGTTTACCTATGGTAATGAAGCCGCTTCCTGCAATTTCAGTTCACTGTGACAGCACTACAACTATTGCTAAGATAAAGAGTTCCAAGTACAATCAAAAACAGCGTAGACACATCCAAGTCAGATTGAAATCTGTAAGGGAGTTAGTGTCTAATGGGGTCATGGCTGTGGACTACGTCGGTACCAAAGATAATACAGCTGATCCTTTCACTAAAGGTCTTACCTTGGCTTTAGTGGAAAAATCCAGGTTGGGAATGGGACTGAAACCCCTATAGATTTGCAGGCAGTAGCAACCCAACCCAAAAGAGTGGAGATCCCACAAATTGGGTTCAATGTGGTAATAACAAGCTGTCGGGTAAATCAGATGACACTATGTATTCTTGTTTGATGCTTCTTGCATCTGTGTGTCTCTTCCCTGGGAAACCTGTTAGTGTCATGACTGCAAGTTAGTAAGAGAGTAGTCTCTTAATGGTGTCAAGTCTTAGGACAGGATGTTAGCAGTACATCCTTGGAGACTCCAGCTAAGTGATTGATGTTGTGTAGGCCGCAACAGGAGAATTGGGTTGTTCTCTGTTATCAATCATGATTTATATTTTGTATGCATGGCCTTAATGCATTGTTTTTCTTTTCTACCATGTCTTTATTGTGTTGTTACCAACCTATACTCTTGTACCCAAGGTTCAGGTTCAAGACTTTTGTTCACCTAGTTCCTACGAGGGTCACAGTTGGATAACTTAGGTAGATTCAAACCGAAAGGTATCTGCTGAAAGCACAATATGGAGGACTGAATGGTAGGGCACACTACACATTGGACTTTGTGGGGGATTGTTAGATAAATGGTTACGCTGGTTAGTAGTTACGTAACTGCTGTAACTAATAGTTAGTTACTGTAGCAGCTCATTAATGTAGCTATACTATTGTGGTAATCATTTATTTAGCATGGGTTAAGCCCAATGTAGTGCAGCAAGTACATGTGAGAATGTAGTGTTGTTTCTAGTGCAAATGGCAAAGAAGTTTTATCCCATATTGCTCACACCTAGAACTTTTGTGGTCCTCATATGTAGGATCACATGGGGCACTAGTGTCCAAAGGAGTCCTAGGAAGGAGGTATGCTCACCTCCTTGGTGGGTGGGGTTACCACATCACAACGCACGCACGCACGCGCGCGCGCGCCACGCCACGCCTCGCCTCGCCTGGCCTGGCCTGGTCGGGCCGGGCTCGGGCTTGTGGCTTGTGGATTGTGGATTGTGGATTGTGGAGAATGTCTTCCATCTTCCGTCTTCTTTTTGCACTAGGATACAACTACGTAATTAATTACTCGTGTAATTAATTGTTGCTTTCTTATTCGGATTTCTTAAATCCTAATTAGAAAGTGTTTCTCTTTTACGGATTATTCCCGTATTGTGTACGAGAGCAACCGAGTGTTGCGTCTAACTGGGAATAGGATTAGGGACGTACGTGACTATTTATATGACTCCGGTCATTAGGGTTAAACACACCGAAAACAGCTTCTGCCGCCGTGTGTTTTGTGAACCCTAAACCCGAGTGCGAGAGTCGTCCCGAGTGCGAGAGTCGTCGTCCCTGGAGTTGCTTTGCGGAGTTGTCCTCCTGTGCAAAGCGAAACTCGTCCTTCCCTTCAGACGCAGCTGTCAGGCGGTGGTACCTGCGGTGGCTGTGCTGCACTGGTAGCGGTGCGACGTGAGCGAGCAAGACGTGCAACAACTTCCAGGTTCGTGCCGGATCAAGACTGGGAGAACGGTGCCTATCTTGTGGCTTGTGGATTGTGGATTGTGGATTGTGGAGAATGTCTTCCGTCTTTCGTCTTCTTTTTGCACTAGGATACAACTACGTAATTAATTACTCGTGTAATTAATTGTTGCTTTCTTATTCGGATTTCTTAAATCCTAATTAGAAAGTGTTTCTCTTTTACGGATTATTCCCGTATTGTGTACGAGAGCAACCGAGTGTTGCGTCTAACTGGGAATAGGATTAGGGACGTACATGACTATTTATATGACTCCGGTCATTAGGGTTAAACACACCGAAAACAGCTTCTGCCGCCGTGTGTTTTGTGAACCCTAAACCCGAGTGCGAGAGTCGTCCCGAGTGCGAGAGTCGTCGTCCCTGGAGTTGCTTTGCGGAGTTGTCCTCCTGTGCAAAGCGAAACTCGTCCTTCCCTTCAGACGCAGCTGTCAGGCGGTGGTACCTGCGGTGGCTGTGCTGCACTGGTAGCGGTGCGACGTGAGCGAGCAAGACGTGCAACAACTTCCAGGTTCGTGCCGGATCAAGACTGGGAGAACGGTGCCTATCCGCGAGGATTGCCGGGCACTGGTTTCTTTAAGTAACCCGTTCGTTTCTCAACGAACGATCTGGTTTGCGAATCTAACCCTTAATTTTGTTCTCCTGCATTGCTTGTTCTTCGAATCTTATTTTGGATCTGCCTGCACTGTTAATTAAATTGCACCTGACGCTGTTGCATTAACGACAATAAACTATTTAAAACAACAGTTTAAAGGTGTGTCGACCATGGATTGAGAAGAATCCGGACGACATTGTCAGTGAATGGGTAGCAAAACAAACGCTCGGGTCTTAGTTAGTAGATAATTACAATTACAATTTCAATAGTATAGGATCATGGTCATTAGAAAACACTAGGAAAGTGGGTCTTAGTTAGTAGATAATTACAATTGCAATTTCAATAGTATAAGATCATGGTCATTAGAAAACACTAGGAAAGTGACCGGTTTTGTACCCCTGCTTAGGAAAGTAATGGGTTTTGTATCCCTGCTCACCCCCCCTCCGCCACTGTTTGGAGCCACTATCAGCCTAGTTGTACGTAGGGTGCTGGTATATTTATTCTCGATTACCTAATAGTGTTTAATTGACTGTAATAGCCGTTTATGACGTCCTGCTCGCCTCGATCTTCCCTTGATACCCACTGGTATCTTTAGGCGGAGTGTCGTTAGACTGTGCGGCGTATAACACTTGCCGAAGCTTGAAACTTTGTCAGGGTAGAAGGTTGAAGAATTGGAAGAGGAAAAGGGGAGAGAGCAAAAAGGATTGGACAAGGAGGGGATGTCGGAAACACAAAACATGCGAAGGAGAACGATTACCTGGTTGTCGTCGCCGTTATGAAGAGAAGTTTCCACAACTGGGTAAAGCAGCAGAAGCCGCTGTTGCTACAGTATGCGACAAAGGCAACAAGGAGGAGAGTCGCCGCCGAGAAGAACTGCCACCAAAAAAGAACACAGCCCTGCCTCCCAAAAAAAAGACACACCGTGGATATGTCGTTGATTTCTTTACGTCACCCGCGTCCATCCGCGGACGCGCCCTATAATATAAGGCCCCGTTTGTTAAAAGGATCTACTACCGGATCGGATATATATCTGACTGCATATCCGTGTCCGGCGTTTGTTTCGTATAAAATCGAATAGGAATGAAATCCTGACGGAAACCACATCCGTCTTATAAAGGATTAAACAAATATGCAGGGAGGGGTGGGTTTACAAATCCGATCCGAGCGCGTTCTCAATGCCTGGACAAAAAAACTGGAGGTTCAGTCTCATGCTGATCTTTCCGCCGGCCACACCTCTAGCATTTCAGCTTGTCCAAGAATATGAAGTCGTACTCGACACTCAGTCTCATGCTGATCTTTCCGCCGTCCACACCTCTAGCATTTCAGCTTGTCCAAGAATATGAAGTCGTACTCGACGCTGGCGGCGACAGTAGTTTAGTCCACGACGGCGGCGAGACTAGTTTAATCGACGACGGCGAGACTAGTTTAATCGGACTGTGAAGGTATTTCCTAATTCTAGTCGGATTGTGCCCAACCCAGACCGGTCCAAGTTATTTGTGTCGTGGGAAAGGATATCAAGATATGAATAAAAGGATGGGATAAGGGATGGGATGTGACAACACGTGATATAACGTGGATGTGATATAACTGAGGATGTAACTATTTCATCTTATCTTTCGCATAGGCCCCGTGGTTTACAAGGAAGGATTGCGATGGGATGCATCATAGCATAGGAAGGGACATTACTTGTATGGGATATAAGCTTTTATGAGGTTTACTATGCAGACCCCTTTTAGAACCCGGAACGAAACCCTAAGTAATCTCAACCACATGTTACAAGGTATTACAAATAAAATAATATATTTTATTTGTTATACCTTGTAACATGTGGTAGGGATTGTTTCGGGTTTGGTTTCGGGTTCCAAAACGTGTCCACCTAGCATTTCTCAACTTTTATTTGCCATCCAATGTTTGGATAACAATGGAAAAGAATTCTTAATTTGCCTTCATTGTTGCTTCACCATGTGCAACTCATGCCTCGTCTGCTTTACCGTGTGCTTTCTCACCATGTGCTTCTTTATAGTCGATTGCCTTTGTAAACAACTCATGAAGAAAAAACCCCACGATTACATAGTGAAATTGAAATCGGAAATAAACATTGAGCAAGCATTCAAGAACAATATTAATTCTATAAAAAGTATGCCTAATCCATTGTCCGCAAGCAGGTGTATTAATTTTCATTAATTCTATAAAAAGTATGCCTAATCCATTGTCCGCAAGCAGGTGTATTAATTTTCTTTGAAAATTATACTTGGCGCAATTCGAAAGAGCCAAAAACAATCTGTAGCTGCTCCGGTTTAGCTATGGCCGAAGTTCTATAGTAGTGGTTGTCCGCAAGGCTATGAAGTGGAAATAGATGGATCCAGTAGTTTGTGGAAAAATTGGAGGTAATTTTGGAACAAAACAGGTTTATGTTGCATGGATGTGAAGCACACGGGGACGAGTCTCAATCATTGTTGACTAGAGAGTGGGACATGTAAAACTTGGTGGCGTATTGACAATGGGATGGTTGGAGGTTGCAGTAGGTGGAGGACGAAGGCCATGCGGTGGAGAAACGTTATAAGCAGGGATCGGAGGATGGAAACTAGATGCTCAAAGCGGCATCAAGGGAAGGGTGCCGAGAACGGAAGCCAGACATTGCGACTTGCGAACTGCGTCACCGCGTTGGCCATCGGGGTTTTGCGTGGGAGTGAAGGCAGGGTGCAGTTGTCAGCTGTTTGCGTGAGAGTGATGGGGCGGGGTTGTGTATACTTCACAAATACCAGGGGGAGGGCCGAACTTGCAATCCCAATCACTAGGACTTCACTCACCGTCAGAGTTCTATTCTTGTTTCTATTTCTGTATAAACAAACGTAGGATGGTCATCAACAGTAGGATTCCTATCCTATCCTACTCGAAATCCTATGAACCAAACGAGGCCTATCTACTAGCAAGAAAGTACGTGATTTTCAATTGAGCATAGGTACTTTTAACATTTACAACTATATTTCACCATTTATGTCAGTGATAATTAGAATCTTGTAGTAAATTATTAAGCAAGCTTTTTCAAAAAATATTGTTTACAATACAAAACTAAATAAATATCTTCGCAACTCGCTATGACTTCACTCACCGTCAGAGTTCTATTCTTGTTTCTATTTCTGTATAAACAAACGTAGTATGGTCATCAACAGTAGGATTCCTATCCTGTCCTACTCGAAATCCTATGAACCAAACGAGGCCAAGCTTGCGAAGATATTTATTTAGTTGTGTATTGTAAACAATATTTTTTCGAAAAAGCTTGCTAAATAATTTACTACAAGATTCTGATTATCACTGACATAAATGGTGAAATATAGTTGTAAATGTTAAAAGTACCCATGCTCAATTGAAAATCACGTACTTTCTTGCTAGTAGATAGGCCTCGTTTGGTTCATAGGATTTCGAGTAGGATAGGATAGGAATCCTACTGTTGATGACCATCCTACGTTTGTTTATACAGAAATAGAAACAAGAATAGAACTCTGACGGTGAGTGAAGTCCTAGTGATTGGGATTGCAAGTTCGGCCCTCCCCCTGGTATTTGCGAAGTATACACAACCCTCCCCATCACTCTCACACAAACAGCTGACGACTGCACCCTGCCTTCACTCCCACGCAAAACCCCGATGGCCAACGCGGCGACGCAGTTCGCAAGTCGCAAGGTCTGGCTTCCGTTCTCGACACCCTTCCCTTGATGCCGCTCTGAGCATCTGGTTTCCATCCTCCGATCCCTGCTTATAACGTTTCTCCACCGCATGGCCTTTGTCCTCCACCTACTGCAACCTCCAACCCTCCCATTGTCAATACGCCACCAAGTTTTACATGTCCCACTCTCTAGTCAACAATGATTGAGACTCGTCCCCGTGTGCTTCACATCCATGCAACATAAACTTGTTTTGTTCCAAAATTACCTCCAATTTTTCCACAAACTACTGGATCCATCTATTTCCACTTCATAGCCTTGCGGACAGCCACTACTACAGAACTTCGGCCATAGCTAAACCGGAGCAGCTACATATTGTTTTTGGCTCTTTCGAATTGCGCCAAGTATAATTTCAAAGAAAATTAATACACCTGCTTGCGGACAATGGATTAGGCATACTTTTTATAGAATTAATATTGTTCTTGAATGCTTGCTCAATGTTTATTTCCGATTTCAATTTCACTATGTAATCGTGGGGTTTTTTCTTCATGAGTTGTTTACAAAGGCAATCGACTATAAAGGAGCACATGGTGAGAAAGCACACGGTAAAGCAGACGAAGCATGAGTTGCACATGGTGAAGCAACAATGAAGGCAAATTAAGAATTCTTTTCCATTGTTATCCAAACATTGGATGGCAAATAAAAGTTGAGAAATGCTAGGTGGACACGTTTTGGAACCCGAAACCAAACCCGAAACAATCCCTACCACATGTTACAAGGTATAACAAATAAAATACATAATTTTATTTGTAATACCTTGTAACATGTGGTTGAGATTACTTTGGGTTTCGTTTCGGGTTCCAAAAGGGGTCTGCATAGTAAACCTCATAAAAGTTTATATCCCATACAAGTAATGTCCCTTCCTATGCTATGATGCATCCCATCGCAATCCTTCCTTGTAAACCACGGGGCCTATGCGAAAGATAAGATGAAATAGTTACATCCTCAGTTATATTACATCCTCGTTATATCACGTGCTGTCACATCCCATCCCTTATCCCATCCTTTTATTCATAACTTGATATCCTTTCCCACGACACAAATAACTTGGACCGGTCTGGGCTGGGCACAATCCGACTAGAATTAGGAAATACCTTCACATTCCCAAAGAAAAATGTTAGGCCCTGCTTGGTACGCTGGAAAGGAAACGATCGGAAGTGGTTGGAATCGAATATTTAGTTTCTGATGATAGTTTGGATATACAGTGGATATGAGTGTGGATATGAGTACAGGAAATGTCTCGTTCTGTCTCCGTTCCGAAGACCTGTTGTATTATCACGGCTGTCCCAGAGGAACCTGAGAGAACCACATCGTGATGTGCTGTCCTAGTCATCGGCCTCACTTCTCCGTTTGCCTACTCGATTCCCGCAAACATCTATTCCGTCCCGATTGAGGGCATTCTTATGAGGTCAAGATCGCCGCCGCCGATTAAACTAGTCTCGCCGCCGTCGATTAAACTAGTCTCGCCGCCGTCGTGGACTAAACTACTGTCGCCGCCAGCGTTGAGTACGACTTCATATTCTTGGACAAGCTGAAATGCTAGAGGTGTGGACGGCGGAAAGATCAGCATGAGACTGAGTGTCGAGTACGACTTCATATTCTTGGACTAGCTGAAATGCTAGAGGTGTGGACGGAGGAAAGATCAGCATGAGACTGAACCTCCAGTTTTTTTGTCCAGGCATTGAGAACGCGCTCGGATCGGATTTGTAAACCCACCCCTCCCTGCAGATTTGTTTAATCCTTTATAAGACGAATGTGGTTTCCGTCAGGATTTCATTCCTATTCGATTTTATACGAAACAAACGCTGGACACAGATATGCAGCCGGATATATATCCGATCCGTTAGTAGATCCTTTGTAACAAACGGGGCCTTATATTATAGGGCGCATCCGCGGACGGACGCGGGTGACGTAAAGAAATCAACGGCATATCCACGGTGTGTCTTTTTCTTGGGAGGCAGGGCTGTGTTCTTTTTTGGTGGCAGTTCTTCTCGGCGGCAGCTCTCCTCCTTGCTGCCTTTGTCGCAGACTGGAGCAACAACGACTTCTGCTGCTTTACCCAGTTGCGGAAACTTCTCTTCATAACGGCGACGACAACCAGGTAACCGTTCTCCTTCGCATGTTTTGTGTTTCCGACATCCCCTCCTCGTCCAATCCTTTTTGCTCTCTCCCCTTTTCCTCTTCCAATCCTTCAACCTTCTACCCTGACAAAGTTTCGAGCTTCGGCAAGTGTTATACGCCGCACAGTCTAACGACACTCCGCCTAAAGATACCAGTGGGTATCAAGGGAAGATCGAGGCGAGCAGGACGTCATAAACGGTTATTACAGTCAATTAAACACTATTAGGTAATCGAGAATAAATATACCAGCACCCTACGTACAACTAGGCTGATAGTGGCTCCAAACAGTGGCGGAGGTGGGGGTGAGCAGGGATACAAAATCCATTACTTTCCTAAGCAGGGGTACAAAACCGGTCACTTTCCTAGTGTTTTCTAATGACCATGATCCTATACTATTGAAATTGCAATTGTAATTATCTACTAACTAAGACCCGAGCGTTTGTTTTGCTACCCATTCACTGACAATGTCGTCCGGATTCTTCTCAATCCATGGTCGACACACCTTTAAACTTGTTTCTAAAAGCCACATGTGTCTCTGTTGTATTCATGATCCGTAAAAAGCAAATGATATAGGTGTGTGCCAACTGGTATGTGCTGTGATTTATTTTTTCTATTGCTTGACTTTGTCTGTAAGCTATCCAACGCTGGGACAACATTTCAGGCGTATTAGCTTGTGGAAGGAGTGCGAGAGTACAAGCTTGTTATTGTATCATTTAGTCGATTCTAACTTTGTTGTTCCAGGCGGTGCTTTTTCCTTGTTGTTATTGTATCATTTAGTCGATTCTAGTAAAAAAACCAAGCATGACTTTAATAGTTAATGTATAGGGCAAGTCATCATGTACACTGATTAAAACAATTTTTGGCAATAGACGTATGTGTAGTGTCTAGAAATCTTTCATGCGCAACTACCTTCTAAGTAAATTTGGATAATCTTCTTCGGCCTGTCTACAATGCCTTTATCATATTAAGCGACAACAAGGCAAGTTGTTTCTTACTCCCCAACTTCTTTATATTAATTTTCTTTCTTAATACCAATCATCTGACATTGCCCGAGCAGATTTTAGTCTGTATAAGACTTTTGTTCAGTTCTACTTGTCAGTAAACTGTGTTTTAACAAGTAATCGCATGTGACCATGCTGGCATAGATTTGATAGTTTATATTGATTATAAATTTTTATCCTCATTTATATAACCCCACAACATCAAATTCTCGGCTCCTCCATTGGTTCTAGACGTGACAATAGGCTATGCCATAGTAAGTATCGTAGTGGACCAACGTCGTGGAATATATATACCCAGTTACTAGTAGACAACTCTTGCTCGGTCCTGTGGGTGTTGGATTGTATCTTCATCCGATGTTGGAGGCTTGGAGCACTATGTATGTTGGTTCGGAGTATGCACATTTGTAGGTACCAAGGGCATCATCATTGACGACCTGGACTTGGGATATACCATAGATGTAGTTAACGAGGGAAGGTGGCTGCCGACCCTATGTATGGTCTTAAAGGGCGTGAATCTCGTAGATGTGTGCTAGTTAGTGGTTCGACATAACTCAGCCCAAGCAAGCGATGTGAACCATTCTTTTAGATTAGAGAAGCAGTAGTAGCATCAACATTGAAGGTAGTTCTCCAACCCTCAATTAACCATTTCAGCTTGCTGTTGGACTATGGGTGGGACACAATAGATGACTTTGTTCCCGTTCTATTCGGGCGCCCCCATTCCCACTGCTGACTTGATGTGTCCCAGGGAAGTTATTGAGGAGACTGCTAACGTGATTCCACTAACACCATGTATATCTGGTGTTCAACATGAGTTCTGCTATAGGTTAGTATGTTGTCAACAAACACAAGATGGTCCAAAAAATGAAGTTCATGTGGAAATTCGATGGTGTGTTTGAAATCATAGTTTTCAGAATCGAACCAATTTTTGCCATTTCGCGAAATTATGGCCCAAACTGGGCGAAATTTGCACTATTTTGCGAAATTTTGCACCTAAGTTCTAAATTTTAGCGAAATTTCTGCGAAATGGCGTCCCATTCTCTGCGTACATGCGTTTCGATGTCTGGTTGGAAAAAAATCGAAATTTCGATCGAAATTTTGCAATTTCGATCGAAATTTTGTTCCATGCTCCCCCTCAAGCTGGAGAGTACACATCGTGTATGCCCAGCTTGCCACATAATCTCTGAAAAGCTGCTGGACCCAAAGGCTTTGTCAAGACATCTGCCAGTTGATCTTCAGACTTGACGTATGGCGTCAGTGTCACGATAGTGCCATCTTTGATTTGATCACGAATAAAATGGCAATCAACTTCTATATGCTTTTTACGCTTATGAAAGATAGGATTCCTGGCAATGTGTATAGCAGACTGGTTGTCACACTTGAGCTCCATAGAAGACATAATAGTGATTTTTAACTCAGAAAGAACATATTTGACCCATTGTAGTTCACAACATGCATGGGCCATAGCACGGTATTCAGCCTCAGTGCTGGATCTAGCTACCACATGCTGCTTTTTGCTTTTCCAAGTAATCAAATGATCACCTAGGAAAGTACAATAACCTGATGTAGACCTTCTATCAGTATGATCACCAGCCTAATATGCATCTGAATACCATGTGAGAGTCAAAGTAGATGGAGGCACCTTGGGTTTAGAATATGTGATCCCCTTACCAGGAGCACTCTTCAGATATCTCAGAATCCGACAAACTGTTGTCCAGTGTGACTGTCGTGGTGAGTGCATATGCTGACTCACGCCGCCTACAATAAAAGAAATGTCAGGTCATGTAACAGTCATATATATTAGCTTGCCAACTATTCTCCTGTAATATCCTGGATCTGAGTATTCAACATCATCAACCGTCTCCTTGATGTGATAATCCATAGGAGTAGATACCGGTTTAGATTTAGTCATGCCCGTCTCCTGTAGTAAGTCAAGCACATATTTCCTCTGAGATAGGTTGACACCTGCATGAGATCTAAGCACCTCAATGCCCAGAAAATATCTCAGTTTACCTAGATCCTTCGTTTGGAAGTGTCTCTGCAACCCTTCCTTCACACGAGATATGCCTGTAGAATCACTGCCAATAATCACTATGTCATCAACATATACAACAATAATGATAGAGCCACAAGAAGAGCTAGAGTAGAATAAAGAGTGATCTGTCATGGAGCGAGAAAAACCCATCTGGAGTACAACCTCACTGAACTTGTCAAACCAAGCTCGAGGAGACTGTTTCAGCCCATATATGGCTTTCTTCAATTTACACACCTTCTGACACTCCCCCTGAGCAACAAACCCAGGAGGTTGCTCCATATATACCTCTTCCTGTAGGTCACCATGTAGAAAGGCATTCTTATCATCAAGCTGAAATAGGGGCCAATCAAAGGTAGTAGCCAGAGAAATAATAATCCGCACAGAATTTAGACGAGCTACTGGAGAAAAGGTCTCAAAGAAATCAACTCCATTGGTTTGTGTGTAGCCTTTTGCTACCAATCTGGCCTTCAACCTCTCAACTGATCCATCCAGATTATGTTTGATGGCAGAAAACCCATCTGCAACCCACTGCTTTCTTCCCTGTAGGTAAGTCAACAAGATCCCATGTGCCATTATGCAAAAGAGGTGACATCTCAAGCTGCATTTCCTGTTTCCATCCACTGTCCTTCAGAGCATCATAGTGATTCCTTGGTATATCAACAGATCAATCCCAATAGCAAATGCGCGGGCCTGCTTAGATAAGTGGGACAGACAACACACATTTGTAATAGGATGTCTAACAGTACAAGAACGAGTACCTTTCCGAACAGCAATAGGAAGATCAAGATCTGATGCTTCTGCAAGAATCTCGTGAGTAGAAGACGATGAGGAAGGCTCAAGGACTGGTGTCGCTACCTCTTCTGGATCTTGTCTGCCTCGCCTACTATAAACATATTGGTACTGTTGAATAATAGGCCTATCAGCTGCCTGCTCGTCCTGAATAAAAGTATAATCAGGAATGATGGGTGGCGCTCCCTCACTATGCACAGATGGTGCCACTCTCTCACTCTGAAAATCTGGTGGCACTCCCTCTCTCAACTGCTCCCCCTTACTCATAGCATTGGAGAAATATGGAGTGGTTTCGTGGAAGGTAACATCCCTAGACACAAACATGCGACGAAGACTAGGACAGTAACACTTGTATCCTTTGCTAGTACTCGAATAACCAAGGAACAAGGTTTTAATAGACCTAGGAGAAAGGTTGTCAACCTTAGGGTCAAAATTATGGATAAAAGAAGTGCAACCAAACACTCTAAAGGGAGCAGAGAAGGGCTGATCCGTGGGTCGTAACACAGAGAAAGGAGTTTGTCCTTTAAGAACAGAGGATGGTTGTCTATTAATTAAGAAATAAGCAGTTAAAAGAGCTTCAGACCAGAATTTCTTAGGCACATTGGATTGAAACATGATCGAACGAGCAATATCAAGAAGATGGCGATTTTTTCTCTCAGCCACCCCATTTTGCTGAGGGGTGTGAGGACAAGACGTGCGATGGATCATGCCCACAGAACTGCAAAAATTAGACAGCCTTTTGAACATAGTCTAAAGCATTATCAGATTGGAGAGTTTTTATATTGCAGTCAAACTGAACCTTTATTTCTTTATGAAAATGTTTCACAATAGATAGCACAGACTCTCGACTTTTGAGAAAGTAGATCCATGTCATGCGGGAAAAATCATCCACAAAGGAAATAAAATAACGAAAACCATTATAACTCTGGTCTTTAACAGGACCCCATACATCACTGTGGACTAACTCAAAAGGACAAGATGCCCGCTTATTGACACGACTGGGATAAGAAAATCTATGATGTTTTCCCAGCTGACATGACTTTCACTCTAAAGATGACACTTGAGACAACTCAGGTTCCAACTTCCGCAGGCTCTCTAATGATGGATGTCCATATCTGCAATGCCATAGTAAGGGGGAACCACTCAACAGAATGGATGGAGCTGGAGCAGATACTGGGGGAGGCATACTGTCACAGTGGAAAAGGTAGAGATCACCTTTCCCAGGCCCCCCACCAATCGTTCTCATACTCTTGAGATCCTGTAAAACAAAACAAGAATGCCCAAATGTTACCGTACATTTTACAGTGTCAATCAATTTTACAACAGAAAGAAGATTAAAAGGAAACTCAGGCACAAAGTGTACAGATTTAAGATCAATCTTGGGTGTTAGAGGGATAGTTCCACTAGCTAGCACTCTCATCACTGAACCATCTGCCAGTGTGACAGATTGGTGAGGGATATACGAATCAATAGATCGGAGCAATATCTTCATACTAGTCATGTGATGTAACGCGCCAGAGTCAACCACCCAAGATGAAGTAGAGCCAGAAGTTATGAGAGATGTAGCCTGATTACCCGCAGTAGATGTCAGGTTTGCTGATGACGAAGATGAAGACCCACACTCATGTGCTGTATAGCCTGAATAAACCGATCATATTCCTCCTGAGTAAGAGTGATGCCGGTCCTAGAATTGGTGCCCATAGCTGAAGACGGAGAGGAATATGTAGAGGTGGCACAATGTGCTGCCCCCACAGGAGGTGCAACAGGTCTCCCATGTTTCTTCCAACACTTCTCCACTGTATGTCCCGGTTTGTCACAGAAAGTACACTTAGGACGTGTCCCACGTCCTCTGCCCATACCAGGTCGTCCTCTCACCGCAGCAACTACGGATGCATGAGACTCCCCAGAAGATATAGTAGAGACAGGATTAACAGACTCAAAAATAGACTGTTGAATTCTCGAATAGGCTTCCACAAGACTTGGCAATTTATCAGAAGCTAGAATGACACTCCTGGCAGAACCACAATTGGGATTAAGCCCAGATAGAAATTTAGCAGTAACCAGGTCGTCTCTGTCTTTGATCTGTGCAACAACTGTCACAGGATGATAGTAGCTCAGCTCTTGAGCAAGTTCTTGAATAACTCCAAAGTATTCCTCAAGAGATCTATCACCCTGCCTCTCAGCAAACAGATGATCATATATGATGAATTGACGAAGAACATTCTTCTCTTGAGAATAGTGCTGCTTCGCTGTGTCCCATATCTCTTTAGCTGTAGTATAGAACATAAACCTAGCCGCAATTGCAGGTTCCATACTATTCCGTAACCAAGTCTGCACAAGACTGTCATGACGCTTCCATTCAGCGTATCCTTGATCAGTAGAGTCCAGGGGACCCGAGTCAAAATGTCTCAGTCGCGAGATTCCAAGACAGTGTGTACATCGTTCATCCATAGTAGATAGTTTTTCCCGTTGAGCTTGATGGAGGGGATAGGAGACGCCTCGCTGTAGGGAGTCTTAGTGTCCTTCATTGTAGACAGGAACTTAGTGACGGATTGATACACATCACAGAGAAACCTGAGGTGACGGAGAGATACACGTCACAGAGATAGATGAGGTGACAGAGAGATACACGTCACAACACAAAAAAACACGGATAAATGCGTTACTGATGCATTCACATCCTCTAATCGATTTTCCTAATCACACATGGAGGATATGTGATTAGGAGAGCACTCTGGAAGAGACGAGTCCCTCGGATTGGGCTTTAGATAGCCGTTGGATCAACCGGAGACTCCCAAACAGTAGTTCTGGCTCCTAAGAACTATCCGAAAACTGCTGTAAATTAACCGGAAGCTTGCTAGCAGCTCCGGTCCTTGGTGGCTAGATCTACAACAGCGAGGGAAAAGCTGCTATCGATCCAACGATGAAGACGACTAGCGGTTGCTAGCCCAGCAGCACCCGTGTCAGCGGCGGGCTACTGTTCCTGCCGGCCCGACGACCGAGGTGGTCGCGGCGCCTGGAGAAGGAGAAAGGAGGCGGGGAGGCTGTGACGACGGCTTGTTGAGGAAGCGGGGCGACGGATCAAAGACGCTCTGATACCATGTGAAAAGAGATGAGGAGAGGAGAAGAACACTGAGATATTTGTCGGCTGCAAGGAGCAACTTCCTTGAGAGGGCAATAGCCGTCTCTCTTCTTTTTATATATTAGGGTAAAATACATTGTGGTACAAAGAAGAAAATAAGAGAGAAACAATAAATAAATAATATAATAAAGATAGAACCAGTTGACATAGTATCGATGGGGATGTAGGTTGTTTCACAGTTTAGAATGATGAGGTGAGAGAGATTAGAGAGAAGAACAAAGTCATGATGTCAATTTATGTGGTTCAACAATATCCTATAGCATGAGGATCCTACTCCTCCAGGAGGGGAGATTGCATACTTGTTAAGGCGGCCAGGCGACACAACACCAAGATTGGATGCCTTGCGCCAAGGCGCGACTAGGCGTGCCTAGACGTCGCCTAGACGACTTTAAAAAATATTTTTTTTGTACAATTTACTTGTGTATACATGTGTTATGATTTTTACAACATTCCCCTTCATATATATGTAATTTTTACCTATATCTATACACATTTTATGATCTTTATATCAATTCCCCTTCATATATATGTTATATTTCAGATATATAATTGTAGGTTAATCCATAGATTTATGGTGAATCGCTGATATACATGTCTTACGGGGAGATAACATATTTTATTGTTTTATACATAGGTATATATATACATATTAAACACAACTAAACCTGGATATGTACAATTTTATTGTTGCATACATAGATATATACATAATTTTAAAGTTATACTCGGATGCATAGACGTAATTGTGGTAATATGGGTAGGTGCGCCTAGGCGTCACTTAGGCGGCTTTAAAAAATTATTTTTTTGTACAATTTACATATGTGTATACATGTGATTTTTACAACATCCCCCTTCATATATATGTTATTTTTACCTATATCTATACACATGTTGTGATCTTTATATCAATTCCCCTTCATATATATGTTATATTTCAGATATATAATTGTTGGTTAATCCATAGATTTATGGTGAATCCACTGATATACATGTCTTACGGGGAGAACATATTTTATTGTTTTATACATAGGTATATATGTACATATTAAACACAACTAAACCTGGATATATACAATTTTATTGTTGCATATATAGATATATACATAATTTTAAAAGTTATACTTGGATGCATAGACAGCTATCTATGACACTATGCAATTTGTACCACCAGATGTACATACAATCTGCATGGGGTTAGCCGCTTCAATGGGATCCTTCATTCTGGTAGGGGGGAAATTACCAAACGTTTAGCATTCCCTCACGCTTGGCGCCAATGAGTTTTTTTAGTAATTGTGGTAATATGGGTATTTGAGTTTCAATAATATACATAAAAGACTCTTATATAAGTTCTGTAATCAACTATACATCAGTTTTAGACTTAAGGGATTAAGGCAGCCATAGAATTAAATGTCTGATTTCGATGTCGTGTCCGATGGCCCAGAAATAGAAATTTTTTGAAATTTCGCACTAAATTTTGATATTTACGGCCCTAATGATTTCGACGACCAAATAAGCGAATTAAATCATGAAAATTTACCAGGATGATCTAAACGCCAAGATCTACTCAAATATGCAGTAATATTTCATATTGGATATGTGGGGGGGGGGGTCTCCCACATTTGTAAGTGAAGGAAGCTGAACAATTTCGACAGAATTTTGATGGCAATTGCGATGGCAAAATGAAGGAATTAAGCTTTGAAATTCTGCAAACACAAAGTCTAGACATAAACACACTAGATTATATAATAAATTTATATGTTTAGAGGTTAGGGTGGGATCCATGTCTTGATGAGTGAGTGCACAAATGAACAGAAATGTCAAGTCTGCTAGACAGTTAGAGACTAAGTCTATTACAAACTTACAAATTTCAAGTTTAAACAACTACTACTAGACTTTAAAACTTACAGTTACTTACAACTTACAACTTACAAGCTACAAGTACAACTTGCAAGCTTACAAATTACAACTTATAATATATAATTATAAAATAAAACAAATTAACAACTATCAAACTTACACATTATGATGTTCCATAAGTCTTGCGTAGTAGTAAACTAGGAGTCCAACAATCCTAGTTGAAGCTTGAGTGTCGTGGTGGTTCTTGTCCTTGTGGTGGTTGACCATACATATCCTCATTGTCAAGTTCTTAGACTGTCAAGTCCGTTAGACTGTAAATGAGTGGGATCCATGTCTTAATGAGTGAGTGCAGAAATGAACAGAATTGTCAAGTCCGTTAGACTGTAAACAACTTACAAACCCACAATTTACCACTTAGACCTTAAAACTTACAGTTGCAAGTTACAAACTTACATGTTACAACTTATATAAGTCTAGTGTTAAAATTTAGTTAGGTTACATGGGTCATGTATACATAGATCAAAGAAAATGCATTATTTTAAGTCATTTTATGTATAAATATGTGTAATAATAACAAATTTATTGTAGAATTGCAGACTTAATACTATTATTTCATAGATCCACAAGTTTGTTTGTAGTTCATGTGATTTTCCAAAGAGAATCGCCAAAATACCTAACATATAGTAGCAGCACTTAGAACTTTGTTATTTTTCATAGTATCTCTTCACATCTTTTAGAAGAGTGTAAACATAGACAGAGGTATACATGGGCTAGGGATAGGGGAAATGTACCTGAGAATCAAAGAAAATAGCCTCTATAAGCAAAAGATACAAAGAGAATGGCCAAAATAACTAACATGTAGTGTCAGCAGTCCTAGAAACAAATATCTCGAAATTTCTATCGAAATTTTGTGCCATTTTGCGAAATTATGGCCCAAACTGGGCGAAATTTGCACTGTTTTGTGAAATTTCGCACCTAAGTGCAAAATTTTAGCAAACTTTCTGCAAAATGACGTCCCATTCTCTGCGTACATGCGTTTCGATGTCCGATTGGAAAAAAATTGAAATTTCGATCGAAATTTTGTTCCATGAAGGCAGCAGTAGATAATTTTGTTTCAGTAGATAATTTTCATTATTTAGGGTTGCTTTCAGCTTTTATATATATCTTTTGCAGCTAATATGGCTGCTTGAAGTTCCCAAAATAAGCAAGATAGGATATGGTATAAGTAGTATTGTATTTATATTGCAATTGGCTAGCTAATCCAGTGGAAGAAAATACCTCAACATCAAGATCAGATTTAACCAACTACCCAGAAAAACAGTTATACAAATATCAAGAGTATTATCCAGCAAATAATGATATTGTACACCAAACATAGATGCATATACTTTATTTGTATATTAAAACATGCGTTTAGCATATAAATACCTATATATAAGGTCAGGGGTATATAAAAATACTTAAGGCGACATATTGGTCAAGGCGCAGGTCAAGGCGCACCCCCTTGGGACGCCTTGCCACTTTGGCGGCCGCGGCAAGTATGGGAGATTGTTATTCACAATATCAGCTAATACAATAACCAAGGAATATATATTTGTAGGGAAGAATTAGGGTAATTCTGCCTACATATACAAAATTACATTGTCCCCCGTCATACAAGATGCTTTAAATGGTCTATGACATGGATAATGTGCTCTCTTTAAGGCCCATGTAGTATCTCTACCTTCTTCATTCCCCTCAAACTATGTATAGATGTTCCTTACACCCAACTCTCCATGAATGTTGTCTAGAATTAGACATGGCCATTTTTCCCGACCCAACCCAATCCAACCCAACCCAACCCAATCCAATCCGTCTTGGAAATTTCAGGTAACCTGGGTTTTGGGTAGGTCCTAGCAAGGCTTGCGTGCGTGCGTCAGTGCTGGACAATACACATGCCGTACTTGAAAATATCGGGCACGGTCGTTATTTGTTATTTCCTACCACAATAAGAGCATCTACGAAGAGCCACCACTACTAGACGCGTTGGAAGCAAACACCTATCGGATCAACCAAACAGTTGTACATCCAACTGCTTACCGACAATTGTCCTTGCAAGCAGATGATAATGTCTTCAAGCCGATGAACTAGAACCCAAATTAAGAGTTGCTGTTTCATCTTTGTGTTGCTCCATGATCGGACTGCAACAGACAATAGGTAGTACAAACACTACTAGATGCGTTCGAAGAGCCACCACTACTAGACGTGTTGGAAGCAAACCCCTACCGGATCTACCAAATAGTTGTACATCCAACTGCTTACCGATAATTGTCCTTGCAAGCAGATGATAATGTCTTCAAGCCGATGAACTAGAACCCAGATTAAGAGTTTCCGTTTCATCTCTGTGTTGCTCCAAGATCGGACCGCAACAGATAATAGGTAGTACAAGCAACTGCCATGGGACAACAACGCATTCTACACCATTTTCTGTCCTTGATTCTTGTATTGGTTTGTTGTACTCTTCTGCCCTGTGACGGCTTGTTGCCTCTTCCAACTAGCAACTTGGAATTAGAGAAGGTGCGATCAATTTCTAAAATGCGTTACGCGTTCGGTCAGGGTACCACAGAGTATAAGCGAAATGTAGGAGCATAAGCGGGGAATATGCATTTTCGGAATTTTTAATACATATATTTATTATAAAAAATATGATCATAAACATAAATTTTGTACTAGTGCAACCTAATAGCCAAAATGTACCAACAGATCATTACATCATGGAAGAAGAAACACATTTTGAAATCATCAAGAAAAAAACCATTCAAAAAACCCTACATTTATATATTGTACTAGAATAAAGAAGTAACACAACACACTAACACATGCAGTTCATAGCAGAACATTTATTGAATGAACATAATAGGAATAACCACAGTAACACAACACATGGTAGTTCAAAGTAAAAATAGAAAAGAACTTCAAAAATAGAATAAAAACATCAAAAAATAATCTGAAGAAAACAAGTCAGTAATAAATACAGAAGAAAAGGTCGTAGGAAATAGAAATTACTCCCTAGGCAGCACACGAATTTAATACTTTGTATAGAAAATATCATATCCAATTAATATCTGCAATAGATTCCCCTTTTATACAAGACAAAATAAGAACTGTTGCAAGTGCAACGTGTTCTAATCTTAGAGCAAAATAGAAGAAAAAGAGAGCAAAGGAAAGAGCATAATGAAACATTGATAATTTGAGCGAAAATGTAATGATATATTGTGCACCACTCATTCAAAACAGAATTATTTCTGAGGTAGCAAAAATTCAATATGATCTAAAACCAACCATATAGAAGTTGTCATTCAATTTGGTTTATTTTATGTGAGGATCATAATATATATTTTTAGTTAAGTTACCAACTGAAATGCGGTGCCTAAGCGGCCGCATATGCGGACCGCAAGCCACATATTCAGTCCATGTCCAAAAATGGCACTGCATAGTTATATGCGGAGCGGCTGAGGACTGCTTACGCATATGCGGCCGCATGAACCGCTTTTCAGAACACTGGGTGCGCTTGTGTCCGTACCACCACCATTGCAACTTTGCCACCCTCTTACCTCGCCTGCTTCCATTGTCGGTCTAAATTCACTTTTCCTTGTCCGCCATGACAAACAATACTTTTGCATGTCGTCGTGGATGAGTAACCCACTCACCTCTAGAAGTGCGAGGCTAAGCACATCCCTCTCCAACGTCGCCTCCAAATTGCCCTTTTGCGCCATGACCTTCGTCACGTTGAACCACTGCATGCTCCCGGACAACTGTCTTACTCTGAAACTCTCTTGAATTGAATGGTGCATCATCTAGAACGCTCTATCCGATTCTCAAATGCATCGCCGATGGCACTCACTGCGTTATGAACCGACGATGGAAAATTTGTTACATGCTATAACTGCTAAACACACACAATATTGTGTTGCCCAATATCCATTTTGTTACTATTGTTAGCTTTTGTTACTGTCGAGCGATGGTTCGACACTTACCAACTGGAAAGCTTTGTAAATCTTTTTTGTTTGCAACTTTGCTTGAATATACAATAATGTCGTCAATTTAGTTTTGAATTGTGATATCTATTTAATTCAATTACTTCTTGGGTCAGGTCAAATTGCTGCGGGTTAAGTAGGCCACTTCAGATCTGGTCGGGTTCGGTTAGGTGGCAAGTTTCTTAAGGAGAAGTTTGGGTCGGTCGGGTTCGAGTTAGAAAATTTTGGACCGGGTTGGAACAAACCCGACCCATTGCCATGCCTATCTAGAATAATTCTCTAGAACAACCATTGCAAGCCTAGGAGGGGAGGTTATATTCACAATCTCAGAGATTTCAATAACGATGGAACATATATTTGTATAGGAGGATTAGGGTAATTTGCCTCCTTATGCAAAATGCATTGATGCCCCCCTCATACATAATAATTTACATGATGAAGTACATGGCTAATGAGCTGCCCCCCATAAGGCCAAGTAAGATTTCTGCCTTCATATCCCCCAAAATTGTGCATTGATGTTTGTCATGCACAACTCTTCATGAATGCTCTTCAGAGTAGTTTCCTAGAACAACTGTCGGAAGCGTTATAGTAAAAATATCGTCAAACCTGTTCTACAAAGTATAGGTATGTATGAAAGCCAATGTCCACAATTGCCTCCTTATGCAAAATGCATTGTTGCCCCCCTCATACATAATAATTTACATGATGAAGTACATGGCTAATGAGCTGCCCCCCATAAGGCCATTAAGTTCTCTGCCTTCATCTCCCCCAAAATTGTGCATTGATGTTCGTTATGCACAACTCTTCATGAATGCTCTTCAGAGTAGTTTCCTAGAACAACTGTTGGAAGCGTTATAGTAAAAACATCATTAAACCTGTTCTACAAAGTATAGGTATGTATAGAAAACCAATGTCCACAATGCCATTTTTTTCCTATGACGAAATGCTTGTCAATCTCTACATATTTAGTCCAGTCGTGCATGACAAGATTATTTTTGAGGTTGGTATTCGTCGCCGCATCTTCAAGGACTTTGCCAGAGCGCCTCACCCCTAATTGTGCCAAAAACTGCTTCATACATGGAACCATCAACAACGCTACAAGCATGGTTCCAAACTTTGTTGGGACCTATCAACTTCCCACCAATGCGTTTAACACATCTCACACCCCAAAGGCATGCATGAAGAACAATGGGAACCCCTAATAACATTATGCTAGCTACGTCAAGTAGTATGCTAGCTACCTCAAGTAGGTCCTGTAGAGTCCGCTTCATCCCTTTTGAGATGCTAAAACTTCTAATTATTTGAACATTGATTGCTCTATTCCATCCTTCTCTTGCCACTCCTCCCATAAGCAACAATCATCATCCCTCCTTATACAACATTCACAATGGATGGCTAGCTCGTTTTGTCAACACCACACCCTCCCATCCGCAGACACTGCTCCCCTCCCATCCTTCCAAGCATAAGTTACCACCTTTATCAGTAACAAGATACTCCAAACTTGGCTAAACCATCTCTTTTACACATCCAATGTACTAATTCTGACTTTCATCATGAACCCTACATCCTCCCAAGTGGTATAAATCGGAATAGCCCTATCAGAGGGAGGACTTAGGCACAAGTTCTGAAGCAAGGTAACTCTCTTATCCCAAAGTAGCGGGAAAAACAAACCATATGTTCATCCCTCCATCCTATCATGCACATCCTTCACCTAAAGACATGTTTGCACGCCATTCTAGAGGCTTCATCACCTCATCTCATCTAACCTAGTGGTTATGACGTTCCACCTCTTGCAATCTCTACAAAATTCGCTCCATGCAACACTCCATAAGGATTGCCATAGACACCACACATGTAGGAAGAGTGTAGAGTGCATTGATGATGAGACTGGTCAAATGGTAGTCAATTTACCCGAGAAGGATGCGAATGTCATGCGCATGTCATCTTCCACTCCTTGATCTTTTCACCATCCCATCAAAGTACCTTGTTTGGAGTATTCATTGAAAAGAAGGATCCCCATATACAAAGCACTACTTGCTAGCTCTTATTCCTACATACCTCGTCAAGGTGTACCCTTCACTTCCCTATATTTCCACATGATAAAGCCGACATATGTAAATCTTACACCCCTAGACGTTGAGAAAACCCCCCTCTAAAAAACTACCCTTCACCACCACAAAAAACTAAACTTCTCAAATTTATTCAGAGTATTCTTTACATCCTCCCATCAAACTCAAAAGCATGCAACACTACAAGAACTAAACCCCAATCTAGCCTATCAAATGCCTTCTCAATATCCACCTTTTCACAATGTTCTCCTGCACCCACCCTCTCATATCAATGCCTCTCATATCAATGTCGTGCTAGCCTCCTTTCACAAATGCACCATCTTTTGGATGATATTCATCCCTTAGACCAATGTTGCATGCTCACTCGAAATCAAACTCAGTAATAGCCTCCCCATCCTTGTAAGGATCACTTTAAAGGCAATAAGGAGAGAAACGTTGTCGACATAACATGTTTGAAGTCTGACAACTTTGCAACTAGTCACAACTTAGTATGACAACTTTGCAACTAGCTGCAACTTAGGAACCAACAACAATTGAAAACACCTAGCACTCATGTGAATGTAAAAATGTTTGATAACCTCCACTACATCCTCTTTTATGAGGTCCCCTTGATCATTGGAGGAAAGCTACAAAGAAACCATCAAGCCTCACAACTATTCCCATCCAACCCCATGACTGCTTCCTAAACTTCCTCCCACTGACATCACCACTAGCTCATCATTATTCTACTCCTCACACCTTCCTACCTAGGACTTTAAGGTAACCCTTTGAACCTTCCACTCTCTCCATTGAGATGTATTTACTATAGAATGAGATGGCCTATGTTAGCACCTTATCCTCTCCCTCTTCCTAGGACCCACCCTCCCTCTGAATCTGCCCTACCTTCATCCAACTTCTCACCTAACATGTGCATCAAAAAAAATTATATTCTTATTGCCTCTTTAAGCCATTGAACCCCAACCTCTCCCCAACTATACTCTTTCCATCTCAACGCTCCCTCCAACTCCCTCTCAACCTCTTTGAGTTCCTTCTCCCCCTTATCATCACATCCCCCCTACTTACTAGCAAAATCTCCCCACTACCTCCTTGTTTCATGTCTCAAGGGGTAACCTTCAAACTCTCTTGCTTTCAAAGAGCCTATACAATGGGTCCCTAGTCCCCCTATGAATCTAAATCCAATGCTTCATGATTGCATCCAAAACGTCACTATATTAAAGCCACATCTTCATAAATCTAAATCCACTCGGTTTCCTCCTTTTTAATAATCGCTCTAGTAATAGAGAAAACCAAAGGGCAATGGTCATAATCCATTATCTTTACTAGGCGATCCATCGAGATGCCCAACCATTTGTACACACTCATGACAAATTCTATCTAGGTTCGCCGATTTCTCCGACCTCCCTCTCTGCTTATCCGTCCATCTGATGTCCCCAATATTCTACCTCATCCATACCCTCGGTCACCATTTGATCATCGAGGTACCTCAGTTGTAGGGCACAAAGCCTCCCCTAACTATTTATTCCATTTAATTATTAAAATCTCCTTCCCCAACCACCTCTCCTAATCATTAAAATCTCCTTCCCCAACCACCTCCCCCTAACCACCTCGTTTACAACTTAATAGATTACCCCCTCGCCCCCATCCCCACCTCGAACCACTGTGTCGCATGAAGCATAGATCTTAGTAGCCCAAAAGGCCGGACTCCATTTTGTCTGATCATTAAATTCCATACCATCAAATGCTCATTCAAGTAAAAAAGAAGATTGACACCTTTATCCCTTTTTTATTGGTGCATACTCAATCTAAGTGGCGATCGCCGCCAAGGTCCTAATCCTAATGTGGATCAAGAAAATGTTCCAACACATCCACCCATGTTGCCCTCTTGAGTGCTAGCTACTTTAACTTGGACCTAGCCATATCAATCGCCACTCAACATTCTAAATTAAGAACTTAATTAACATATGTAAACAACAAACTCTATCCTAAAACTTTAAAACTTCCCAACTTGGCATGTTTCTAAACCATGTGTAAAGAGGGTTGTAAAAGCCAAGTCCCTTTTTATTATAATCCCTTCTTATCACCCTAACTTGTAGGCATTGAATTGTGGAGAAAAATGATCCACCCCTCGTACTCCATGAAGAACCCACGATATCCAACTCATCCTTTAACCTTCAAATACCACCCCTCACAACCAAATTCATGTTTTTAGATTGACCTTCCACTTCCCCAAGCTACCCTCACCACTCACCTCCCTCCTCGATGCATACACCATCTTTGGCGTATCAACATTCTCACACTTAACACCATCTAAAGCCAACAACCCCTCCTTCACCATCACATATGTTAGGAAACACAATCATGCAGTATCGACTATGCTCTGTAGATTAACTATGAGGGTCACTACTTGGGATAACTGTATGGATGCATGCAGGGGCCCTATAACTTAACATGAATGAAAATATAAACAACTAACACCAACCTTGAGGGATTGAATCCCTCATAATAGGATCATGTGTCCCCCTACTAACAAAAGTAAGATTGGGCTGAACGAACATGTTGTGTCAACAACCACAATGTGGCCCCATCAGGCCTAATTGCTATGGGTAGCCCTTCTCTAATCCCAATCTCGTCGGACATAGTGAGTTAGTGTAAGCCACCATCCTGATGCAATTTCACACCCGATTCATCTAAACTAGCTATCAGAGATGCAAACTTTTAGGTAGTGGAAGCTTCCCCAAGCCGCCAACTCAATTGCTTTGCTTGTCCCTACTACAACTTCACCTCCAGGGGCTTGACGACACTTCCATTCATGAAGCCCCTGCTCCCCACCGCTTTTTGCACATGCCAATAAGGCCACAACAAAGGTTTTGGCCTACTTGGTGCTGCCTAATTGCCAAAATGCCACAATGACAACCTTCAGAGAGAGGAGCTAAACATTTTCATGCCAACTAGGCACTACGAAAAGCTCCATACCAAAGGTCCCGATGTCACTCCTTACTTTAATACCATGTGTATCTCCCTCTCCTGTGCCAAGACTAGGAGAACACCCACGTCATTGGAAGGGTGTGGTTGTCAGGATGAGAACCCCTTGAGAACCTAATAAAACCCCACTATCTGTGAGAAAACATCGTGGCACTATAAATGGAGAGTTCATCGTTGAAAGCCTTGGCAACCAAGCCTCCGCCCGCACTAAAAGCCCCCTGGTAGAGGTTGCAATAATGCGGATATGGTGCGGTTTATATTAAAAATCATAACTGTACCACACTAGAAAAACCAAACACCGCACCATATCCACCGCGATTTTTACTAACCATATATGCACTACGAAAAAAACCGTAGTTAATGGCACCACACCACACCGCATCACGAACACCTTACTATTAATCATAGTAGTATTATACATGAAATCTATGAAAAAGTTATATGTAATATATGGAAATAAAGGCATAGATATATGTATTTATGTTTTGTAAAATAATCTGAAACAACAATATTTGTTCATATTGCATAACAAAAGATACCAATTAATTGGTTGATGTGGATGAGCATTGACTAGTACAAATGTGTCATCGCTTAATATTGTAGACTAGTACAAATGTGGCATCGCTTAATGATGCATAATTTGGAAGCCCATGAATATCAATTTAGAACTTATCAATATTTTTTCAAACTTCAAGGTAATAATAGAAAAATTATGAGACTGAGAAGACAAACACAATCATTACATTAGATATACAAAATGAGTAAAAGAAATTATACAATGTATAGCAAATAATAATGGTATTAAACATGTATGTGATTATTATGAGGAAGAATAGATACATATTACATGAAAAAATAGATGTATGAGATTTGTTATTGTTTCCAAATACGATAAGTCCGTGTTACAAAAAGTACATAGCAACGGTAGATGACAACTAATTCAAGGTTGTCACTCCTATTGTCTCACAAATACATTTAAAGTAAAAAATTGTAAAGAAATTCTAATTTTAGTCACCTCAAATGATTCATATTAACTAGATCAAAATATTACCTGGGTGAAAACCAAATAAATCAATCAATCATAGATTAGTTGTCACATTAGAATAAAATTTCTATAGTTTCTTTTACCTATTATTGCGGCATAGAGTTGCCCACCTTACAACACAATCAACAAAATTTTCATATTAACAAAATGCAACAAACAATGACTAGTAAATACAGCAAAATATCCACCCACCTTCCTCTTGTTAAAAAAAGCAGATTTTGATGCCACAACAATAATAAGCTTAGTGACAAATTCGAGGTTCGACATTTTTTCGGCTGGCTGCAAAAAACCAGAATTCAGAAAAAATCGGAATTCAAAAAAGATCGAGAAAGGTGGTTTTAAAGATCAATTAATTTCGATCAAAGTTTGGTCAACTATTCGGAAATAATCGAGAACAAGTCGGCTATATAAGTATTTGTACATATATCTGTATGTATATATATATTTATATTTATATATATATGTGTGTGTGTGTGTGTATGTATATATATGCATATATATATATATATATATATATATATATATATATATATATATATATATATATATATATATATATATATATAGAGTCAGGCTAGAATACACTCGAGTGTACAGATCATGCCGTACACCCCAATGATGTTTACCTATCTAGACCATGTTTTTCCAAAATTTAATCCATTGATCTTCATGGTTACAATAATAATAGGCCACATACAAAATTTGAGGTCATTTGGATGAGTGTATGTCACTCATCCAAGGACAACAAAATCGACGCACAAAACTAATTTGAAATGCATGATTTGTACTTCCTTTAGATGCACGACCTATAAGTGTCCAAATGAGCTAAATTTTATTATATAGTATGTTCTTAAGATATTTAAGGAGATCAACGGTTTAGATTTTTTAAAAAGTTACTGCATCTTTAAAACGATTGAGGTGTATGGTGCCTCCGGTACACTCGAGTGTACACTAGCCTGACTCTCTCTCTCTCTCTCTCTCTCTCTCTCTCTCTCTATATATATATATATATATATATATATATATATATATGAGTAGCGATCCAGTGAGAAACATCCTACAGTGAGAGCATGAGAGGCATTTGAACAACTACAAATTCGGAACTGTTTTTTAAAATCCAACCATATAGATTGAAAAAGCATCATTTCATTTACCTTCTCACAAAAAATCATTGCAATCGAACATGGTTTACATGTCCATATGTATAATATCCACTTTGTACATCCAACGGGCAGCCTGAAATTCAATATAGAGCGTCGAAAAGTATTATGTTGTTGTGAATGATCTACAAATCGGACGGTGATGAAATTTTGTAGGAAGGTAAATATTAAGGTATATTTGTAATCTATACAGTTGGATTATGAAAAATTGATCTATGTGGAGAGTTATTCAAATGCCTCTCATGCTCTCACCAAGATATGTTTCTCACTGGATCGTTACCCTATATATATATATTAATGTATGTATGCATATATATATTAATGTATGTATGCATATATATATTAATGTATGTATGTATATATATATACACTTATATGCATATATATATTAATGTATGTATGTATGTATGTATATATACTTATATGCATATATATATATATATATATATATATATATATATATTAATGTATGTATGTATGCATATACATACATATCTGATGCATGTAACTATTAAGGTCACAAGATATACAATCATGATAATAAAAAACCCGCCTTGAGGCTTACGCCTCTTGGCGAGGCTATCCCAAATGCGCCTCGAGGCTTACACCTCAGTGTCCAAGACTGAGGCTTACGCCTCACAATATCCGAGGCTCACCTCAAAGCACTGAGGCTCTGAGGCTTAGCTGAGGCGCACACCTCGATTTTAGATGATAACGTCTTATGTGAACCACCAAATTGCCTACTTTTAAGATTATTACAAACACTTTCTTAAAAAAAAATCAGAGTCCTTGTAGTTAATTGTTATTTTTCATAAATAAACATTTAATCATCGTTTTTTGAGTGACATCTTCCAGTCTTCAATATTAAATTTCTCTTTGTTTGCTACCTTCTTATTCACTATGTCGGCGAATTTCATATCATTGTTAACTAATTTTGGTTCCTTGTTCCTACTAATTTGAAATTCTAGCTCATTTACTTTTTCTATCGACATCTTTTATTCTAGTAGTATAAGAATTGGCATCTCGTTATTTTTTACCTATTTTTTTGGTATTGTGATGGGTCTTAAGTCTCTATTATCATTATTAAGTTTCAGAATTAGTTTCGATTTCATAATGTTGTGCTTGTATTTATATACCTATTTTTTTTATATACACATTTATATCATAATACATATAAATATATATGTAAATACATTTATGAATTTATTCTTTATGACTGCCTCACATATTTTGACACTTACGCCTCTAATGCCTCGAGGCTTACGCCTAGCCTCATGAGACAAACATGCATTGTTACGCCTCACACATTTTACAACCTTGCATACAATCTTAGAGAGTGGAAAAGTAGGAAAAGAAGTACAAAAATAGTTGAGCAATAACAATGAAATGTCCGAATGAGTGGGGAGTTGGAGGTTTAGTGTATACCAGGAGTTTTGTGTAGATGGTTTGGTAAAAAAAAGAGCAAGCGACTTAAAAGAGAAAAATCACAAAAAATTGTGAAAAGTCATGAAGAATCGTGAAAAATCGTATAAATTGTGAAAAAACAGGATAAATTGTGAAAAGTCGTGAAAAATCGGCGATTGGCGCATTAATCGTGATGAACATTCTGGAGAGGGTAACATCATGAAAAACCGCGGATTTTTTTGTAAAATTCATAGACTTGTTACTATGGTAATAAGAACAGCGAGAATATCCCTTACAATCATTCTTAAGGCAGGAAATTTTATTCCATTAAGCGTCCATCCCAATTTGTCAAAATCATACATTCTTGGAAGGTTTTTCTCTTCAAGGTAATGATCCAATTCAACTTTTGATTCATCATCATAACCAGGAGAGATCGTATTTATGAACACATCAAAATTCTTAATTGACTTCATTTCGTATTCATTGTTTCCAGACAAGCTACTAGAAAATAGGGACCCAAATCGCCTCTTGATTTGCTTGATTTTGAACATAGGATAATTATCTTGGCAGGATCTTTTCTAGCGGAGTTTTGATCAAAAAAAATATTTTTGACGGATTATCTTCTAATGAGATTTGTTACAGTGGCTGGTCAACATTTGACTGACATCCTTTTGCTTTCTTCTCCGATATCTCCATAATGTTGTCGCAGGTTACCTATCCCATTACTTGTATTTCCTCCAATGGTTTTTCGCTTTGTAATAAGAGTTGTATACTCCTGAATTGTCTTTCTTACTAATAAAATAGCCTTACACATCTGATGTCATCCTTTTGCTTTTTGCACTTTCACTTAAAATCTTCTATATTTGCCTCTATTTCGTAGTTTATCTCCCTCAACAACATGCTTAATCAAATGAGTTTTACCCATAGCTCCAACATGTTGCAAGTTTCTTACTTCAACTTTTGTTAGTGGTAGGGAGGCATGAAGAGCAGATTAATCAATAGAGTTCGAGCATTGACTAGACATCTTTAACATGAGTGGAAAAAATATTGAGGTCTCTAACATCATCTCTCATTCACTGGAGATGGAAAAAGGAGAAAAGAAGGAAAGTGAAAAGAAGTAAAGTCGTGCTTTCTGGTTTGTATAGTTGGTTGGAGTAAATAAGTGGAAAAAAATATTGATGTCTCTCTCACACTCTTTGTAACAATCTAGATCACAACATTTTCTTTCCTTCACCGGAGACAAAAAGGTGAAAAGAAGGAAAGTGAAAAGAAGGAAAGCCATTCTTTCTATTTTGTATAGTTGGTTGGAGGAAAATTTTGTTACTGAGGATCTAATCTGGCAGTCCCGTGTCAGGCGCCTCAGTTTTCATGAATCACACATTCACTAATATATACTTATATATAAAAATACTAAGTCTGTTGAAGAATATACTAACATGAAACTTTCAATCCTTTGAAAACATCCAACAATGAACGTTTTGACATTTTACAATTTATGCATCTTCCTTGATTATCTTTCTTCTCACATTTTCCCCCTCAGTTTTCACTCACTTTCAGTTACAACTTCCATTGATTCTCTCACTAATCACCACCCTTACGTTTCCAGCTATACATTCTTTCCTATTCAAAATTCAAACATTATCCTCATGCAAAATAGTCTCATTAAGTCTCTCTCCATTACTACCATACATTCTTTCCTTTTCAAATAAAATTTTCCTATTTGAAATGACTCAAGTCTCCCTTCCCTTCTAAGTTGTCGTCCTTAACTTCATAGTTTTATTTTCTCTCTTTCTCTCCGTTTCCACTTCTCATCATTATTATTAAGCACATAACTTATGTTTTTTGTCTCTTTCTATTTGTATGTGTTTGTAATCGGATAAGTAAGATAATATCAAGAATTAAATATAATAATCTCTTCTAAAAGAGAAGGGGAGGGGGTCAAAATGATTCATATAGGAAGGTGATAGAATTTTTGAACGAGTTATGGAGACAGAGTGACTATTAATAATGGATGTAAGTATAAACCCAATTCCCACCTTCATTATCTCTCTCTCATCTAATTGTTGGGCGTTTCTATATAAGATCTGCATAAAATAAAATAGTGAAAAATAAACAAAATACATTAGATGATTCCTCCTATGGCCCCAACACTCTCTACCACCATTATACAAATGAATGCATAATTTTGTTAAAATACCCATTGTATCTGACAAACAAAATATATCAACATATAATTAGTTTAGTTATATTTTCACGTGCAATTGGTTTGTTTATGCTTACGAGTCATACAAAATAGACAACCTTGTTTAGTAGTTATGTAATAATGAATTGTTTTTTTTGGTCGGTAAAACACCCTGTTACTATTAAATGAAATCCAAAAACTTTGGGTGCATAAGTGCACCCCTGACAATCAGGTTGTAAATCCAGACATGTCAACAGAGGCCTAATATAAGGACCTCCCGTGAAGCAGAAGGAGAATAAGATGAAAAAACCACTATCCTATGCTAGCAACTATCACGCAGTTGTAGAGCCGCTTACAAATGACTCAATAATCACTGACAGTATCACCACCTTCAATGTGTGACATCAAGCCGCCCGAAGCAGCCTTAGACTACTTGGGAAGATAGCATCATCAAAGGGGTCAGCCATCGACAAACTCGAATCTACAACCAGGCATGCAACCGAATAGCAGAGATAGTACCAAAGAGCACATCCAATGGTCATGACAAGCGACTTATGTCCATGGAGAGGATGCCCCCTGTCCTCCATATGCATTCTGCTCATCTGTCTGAAAGAATGGATTTCAAGAGCGCTTTCAACCATCTTCATCAGTCATCATCACTCCCATCTTAGGAGCCTTTTGATAGCAATCTGCAACCATCCAGGAAACATGCAACTCAGGCTTGCAAGTCCGATGAGCACAGTTAGCACTCAGCTAGTTTCTTTCTGCCTGACTTCTTCTTTCTCTTTGACCAGACTTGATCGTAGTCCATAGAGAACGAGTCCCAGTGTTATGATTCGTAGTCGGAGGCGTTGGACGCCTTATCTTCACCGAATAGATTCCCCTTATAGTGGCTCGAGAAGCCACAACTGTTCCAGATTTTGTTCAACTGAAAAGAACCAGAACCAGAGGCTTCTTCACCCCTCTTAGCGATTTCCAATTCCCTATCGAGGTTCAAACTACCTGCATTGCAAAATGGCGTACCCCCGAACACATCAGGTTCCTCCATTTGACTGTTGGAAGTAGGGCGATGGGCTTGGTGAATCTCTCGTTCACTGTCAATGACAGTGTCTTTAACTTGTTGGAAGATTAGGTCGCGTAGGTTGTCATCCACATCTGAGTGGATTTCACAAGCACTGCTCGATGGTTGCTTCACAGACTTATCAGCCTTGTTGGCATTATGTCGAACAGTTGGCTTGCCTAGCTTGACTTGAACATCCTTTTAAGGTGGAGGTTTCCTTGTCTTCAGAGGGCACGAAATCCCCCTATGCCCGAAGTTCTTGCAGCTGGGGTAGATCACGGGACGAGCAACCGGCTCCGCCTTCAGGGTCTTCAGTGACGAGTCGACCTCCACCTTCGTGGCTCTAGGGAGCCTATGTTCACAGCTGACTTCAATGCAAGCGAGTGCATCTCCAAGGCAACCAGCAACAATGGATTGCTCATCGACATCGACTGGAATGCCAATGGTGCTGGCGACACAGGCAACATGTCGTCTGGTCCACGGCAGACCAGGATTCGCGATCTTGAACCAAATCAGAACCCGCGGGAAGGAGAGGGGCTGGAGAGGCGAACGTGGCTGCCACGCGTGGACGATGATCAGCGATCCGTCCATGAACCACGACGCCTCGTCTAGCACACGGTCCTTCTCACTTTCAGTTGACATCTTCACAATGAACCCATCACGCTCCTTAGTGATTACTTCGACCGGGCCGCTAGGTTGCCAAAGTCGCCGCATCCAACCACTTAGCTGGCCGCTAAATGGTTTCCTACCCACAAATCTCACCGAGAGGTACTCGTTCCAGTTAGGAACTGAGCAATCTTGGCTAGAGATTGTAGCACACTTCTCCCCATCACGCAGACTAGGCTCGAAGTAATCTATCTCCACTTCGATTTCTGCCCTATCCAGCCTATTAGCGGCAAACGAGTCTGCAAGGCGGATAGGACTCGAAGCCTCCGCGGATTTGCCCAAAATCGGCTTCGAGGGGTTGGCGGCGACGCTTTCAGCCCTAGGCGATTGAGGAGGGATCGGTTTTTTCCTGCTTCCTTCTCCATCTGCCTCTGACAACCGAGTTCAAGCCTGTATCCCATTCCTTGCATTGGATACTTAATGACCTAGAAGGGGAAAAATCCGTCATCCAAATGCGGTGTCTGTTGCAGAGTAGACTGTCAATGTAGATCCGACCATTGCATGCTTGAAGAGTTTCATGTACCCGACAAAATGCTCTGGCATCCATGACTGGCGTGACCTAGACCATAATGTGTGAAACCGGACATATTCATACCACTTGCTTTCCAATGATCTGGTGCCAAGCAGAGGTGGCAGGTCCCAGATTCCAGCTGTCAAGCCATAGAGGACGTAGCCGCCCAAAAAGCCCCCCTGGGCCCTTCCTCCTCACGTCTGACTATTTGCCAGCTCCATCCTTCATATCTCCTTCAACGTCAGCTCCCTCCCAATCCTCTCCTGTCTACATTTGTCTCTGCCCAAGGTTGCCAAGACACCTGCTAGACCACGTTCCTTATCGCACAGGCCACCTCTTGAAAAATCTTTGTTGGCAGCAGTGTGTACCTCTTATCCTGCTGAACCCTCCTCAGAGTCCCTTGTTCAGTTCACCTTCCTACCTTAGTCTAAATTTACCAGCACGACACCATGAAAACTCCTCAAACTCCTGGAATCCCAGTAGTGGTGGAACCCCAACTCTAGCAGACCAGACCTTGTCGATGTAGATCCAACCATTTGCATGCTTGAAGGATTTTATGTACCCAAGCGGCAGAATGCCATCAGGTATCCATGACACTGCAATGTGCGAAACAGACAATGTGCTGCACGCCTGCCTTCCAGTGACCTGGTGCCAAGCACAGGTGGCAAGTCTTGAATTCCAGCTGTCAAGCCATAGAAGGATGTAGCCGCCGACAAAACCCCCTAGGCTCCACCTCACGACTGACCATTTGCCGGCTCCCTCCATATCTCCTTCAACATCAACTCCCTCCCGCCCTCTCTTGTCCAGATTCATCCCTGCCCTAGGTAGCCCAAGAAACCCCTGCAAAACACGTTTCTCATCCCACGGACCATCTCTCGAAAAATCCTCGTTGGCGATACAGTCCACCTACCGTCTTGCTGAACCCTCCTCAGATTACCTCGTTCTGTTCACCTTCCTGTCTAGGTAGCCCAAGAAACCACTGCAAAACACATTCCTCATCCCACAGGTCATCTCTCATAAAATCCCCTTGGCAATACTGTCCATCTCCTGTCTTGCCGAACCTCCTCAGTTCTGTTCACCTTCCTGCCAAATCCAAATTTACCAGAACGATCACCCTGAGAATTCCTCAAACTCATCAAATCCCATATCCGGTTGTGGTGGAGCCCCAGCCCTATCATACCCAACACCTCGGCGAGACCTGCCCTCTACAGCCCTCCCAAAAAGAAACTCTGCTTCTTTCTTTCCCAGTATTTCTGGATATACTCTCCATTCATTTCTAGACTACTGGATACACTCTTACTAGAATTGCAAAACTTAGCATTATGTATGTCAAAAGCATAAAAATATATACACTCTTACTAGAATTGTAAAACTTAGCATTATGTATGTCAAAAGCATGAAAATATATACACTCTTACTAGAATTGTAAAACTTAGCATTATGTATGTCAAAACCATGAAAATATAATTCATAACCATGAACATATCATTATTAAAATGCAAGATACTGGAATCTGCTGGGCCCGATGACTGGTTGTGTCGGTAAACAATTTCAGCTCAGTAAATATTGTAGTAATTTGGGCAGTTGACACCAATCAAATTAGTTATTATTCTATTTGTTTTAGATATTGCTATTTTCGTTTTCCAGTACTGGACCTGGCAATATGCACTTAAATATTTTTTTCTCATACACACTATCTTTGTTGGTTTAGAGCTACTTGGAGGAAGACTTTGCAGGGATGCAGGTGTCTGCTGGTCCAAGGTCTTTAGCACCTGGTGGAAGAGTTCCTTCACATGCTGCTGCCAGAGGAGGTGGAACTGAGGAATAACTTGCCTGAAGTGTACATATAGTCAGTGCAGACAGCAAAGCTCGTTCACCACTGGTTTTATTAATACCAGGGGTTGTGTGCCTACTACCCTCTTATGGCAATAGTGAAAGTGTAGTGACTGTCTCTTAGTAATTATGCTGACTGTTTCTGACCTCACGTCAATTCATTAGCCTCTGCATACTGTGAACTCTACGATTAGTTGCAGATCTTTGGTTACCAGAGTTCATACTATAATATTGTTGGGCCATTTGTTGGTTGGAGATGGTTCATGTTATTCCTTCAGTTGCTATTGACATGGGCAAATCTACTGTGAATGCCTGATTGGGTTCCCTTTCAATTTTATTCTTCTGTGGAGAAAGAGTTCTTCTGGTTGTTGCTTCACAGAGAAGTATGATGTCCGCGTCCGTCTATTTTTATCCTTCTAATTTGATTGTATTTCAGGAAAAAAGAGCTATAAAAAACCTACATGGTTTGTTGGTATCAATCGTAGCTTAGGTTTTGCCACCTTCAATATATGTGTACGCGCACACTATGTATGCGCATGCGCGTGAGCACACTTAAGATACATAGGGAACCGGTCCACAACGGATTGAGGAACTGTGCCTGCATGTAGGGCTGGCAATCTGGTCCGGATTGAGCGTGCCCTATATCGGGCGTGCCACCTTCAATATGTGTAGGCACACAATATGTATGCGCGTGAGCACACTTAAGATACATAGGGAACTGGTCCACCATGGATTCAAGAACTGTGGCTGCACATAGAGCTGGCAATCTGGTCCGGATTGAGCGTGTCCTATTTCGGGTCAATTTGAGACATTAAATATACTTGACCTACTGTTCCAAAATAATTTTGAGTCCCAACTTTCTCGACCCGAACTTAAATTCTTATTTGTAGGTCTAATCCGATAAACTCGATGAATTTGAAAATATTACATGATACGTGAATTTGAAAATTTTGAATTATAAATTTGAAAACTTGAAATACAAATTTGAAAAATTGAAAAATACAAACCCAAAAAATTCAAAATACAATCCCGTCAACCTCAAATTGCTGTGTGCAGGTTAATTGTTATTTTCAAACAAAGATTTGTATAAACTATCATAAATTAATAGATAATGACCATATTTCTCCTTAGTAAATGAAGATACGTCTATACATATTAAGATTTAATATGAAAAAATAATATATGTATGCTAAAAGAATTGTCCACATGAGTATATGTAGCTTGGTTCCCATCTTCATTTATGATGATTTAAAATACAATATATATATGTAATATATTATAATTTTGGGTTGAATGTGTTTTTTCGGGTGGAGAATTACAAATCAGGTCATAACCTATAAATAATTTGGAATTTTCAAGTAAGTTTTATTTCAGGGCGAGTTGAAAAAAATCAAGATCTGAACTCGCTTTAGTTGGATTGATTATGTCAGATCAGGTTTTACCGGCCATACCTACATGTTTCCTCGAGATTGAGTGTTAAGTCAGTTCACAATGCTAATCAACTTTGGACGTGTTTAGAAGGGTGTGCGATTTTCCTTTTCCCGTGCTTTCATTTCCTAGTTAATTTATTTATCTACCTAACCTTTCTCGCCATGCTTGGAAGGGCGGCTCAACGGCGGGAATGCTCTTCGGTCTGTTGTCAACGCAGATGGTTTGACGTAAAAGTTCTTTTTTTACGGGCGTACAACCCTCTGCCTGTAATTGCTATAAAACCCCAACGCACATGGACCACCTACTCATTCTCCTTGATGTCCTTGCGGTCTCAGACTAGCCCCTTCTTCTTCCTCTTTAAAAGTAAGATGAGCTAGAACAGGTTAAACAAGACATATATAACTGGTCCCATGTCTGGGTAAAAGAGGAAGACAGTCATAAAAATTTTGTTACTCTTTCTATGACATAGATCCTTATAAAAATTTCATAGGAGCGTTTCTACAGTCCTACCTAGTGGCACACTGCATCGATATCCGGGTGCAGTGATAAAAATGCAAGAGGTTTTGAACACAACGAATGTTCGGTTTTGTTGAAGGATAGAGAAGAGTTTTTAATCTTGGACGGGTGTGGGTAAAGAAGCTAGTTCCACTGCATCACTCAGATTTAGTCAAAAATTATTCAAATGTTACTACATATTGGATAAGTGTAGGTAAAGAAGCTAATCTAACCACATCATTCCAGCATATAGTGAAAAATGTTGGAAGCAACATTTGTGATGATGATTCAAGTTATTCTTTCAGTTGCTATTGACATGGGCAAATCTATTGTGAATGCCTAATTGGGATCCCATTGAAATTTATTCTTATGTGGAGAACGAGTTCTTCTAGTTGTTAGGTCGTTGCTTCAATGAGAAATGTGAGATACCACGTCCATGTCTATTTGTATCCTTCTAATTTGATTGGCTTTTAGAAAAAAAGAGCCATAAAAAACCCACATGGTTTTTAGAATCGGTGTTGCCACCTTCAATATATGTGTACGCGCACACTATGTATCTGCGTGAGCGCACAAAGATACATAAGGACCCGGTCTACCACGGACTGAAGCACGTAGAGCTTGCAATCTGGTCCAGATTGAGTGTCTTATTTTGGATCAATTCGGGACAGATCAAATATATCTGACCTACTGTCCCGAAAATAATTTTTGGTATAATTTGCTCAATTAGAATTTAAAATTTTTATTTGTGGGTCTGACCTGATAAATTCGATGAATCTGAAAATACTATATTATATGTGAATTAGAAAATTTTGAATTATCAATTCAAAAAATTTGAAATATAAATATGAAAAACTCAAAAATACAAACCCAAAATATTCAAAATACAAACTGTCAAGCCCAAAATTGCTGCAAATGTTGTTCGTTAATTATTATTTTCAAGCAAAAATTTGTATACACTATTGTAAATAAAAAGATAATAACCATATTTGCTAAGGAGTTTAACATGGGGTGTATATATATATAGTCAGGCTAGAATACACTAGAGTGTATTCAGAGCAGAATACACTCAATTAGTTTTTCATGATGCAATATTTTTTTCAAAAATCTAATCCGTTGACCTTCTTAAACATCTTGTGAGTAGATCATATGCAAAATTTGAGCATATTTGGACATTCATAGGTCATGTTATAAAGACCGCAAAAATTATGCATCCCAATTAGTTTCGCGCGTCGATTTTGTTGCCCATAGATGAGTGACTTATACTCATCCAAATGGGCTCAAAATTTGTATGTAGCATAGTTATAATATGACGGTGAATATCAGTGGTTTACATTTTGCAAAAAATAGTCTTTGATATGCAAAAAAGAGTCTATACTGACAGTTATAGGAAACTCCCTATACCAGTGTCTATTTAGCTTGGTTAAAGTGGTAATTAATCTAATTCAAGTGTATGGATGCAAAATATATGATTTGGATCAGATGCTATTAAAATTTTAGGATGATCCCAGTTTTATTTTAGGAGATATAAATGAAAATATTTGAGTGGTAACTGCTGATTTCAGCTTATTTTCAGAGTTATCATCCATTTGATTGAGCGTAAAACTTCAAGATGAAGGTTCTACATATATCAGATTTGAATGATTTTTGATACACAACTCATGTACATGGTATATTTTAAATGCATATAGTTGGATCATGTAAAAAGTGTTGGGAAACACACCAAATAATGAACAAGTATAGGAAACTTCCTATCCCTTAAGGATATGCTCCCTTTTCTACATATGTGTGTGTGTATATATATATATATATATATATATATATATATATATATATATATATATATATATATATATATATATATATATAGTCATGCTAGAATACACTCGAGTGTATAGATCATGCCGTACACCCTAATGATGTTTGCCTATCTAGACCATATTTTTTCAAAATCTAATCCATCGATCTTCATGGTTACAATAATAATAGGTCACATACAAAATTTGAACTCATTTGGATGAGTGTAAGTCACTCATCCAAGGACAACAAAATCAACACACAAAACTAATTTAAAATACATGATTTTTGCCTCCTTTAGATGCACGTCCTATAAGTGTCCAAATGTGATAAAATTTATTATATAGTATGTTCTTATGATAATTAAGAAGATCAACGGTTTAGATTTTTCAAAAACTTACTACATCTTAAAAAATGACTGAGGTGTACGGTGCCTCCGGTACACTCGAGTGTACACTAGCCTGACTCTCTCTCTCTCTCTCTCTCTATATATATATATATATATATATATATATATATACATACATACATACATACATACATACATACATACACACACACACACACATATACATATATATATATATATAATGATGAATGAATTTGGTAAGTAAGTCAAAGAGAATACCCCACTATACATGTAAGATTACATATTTTCTTATCCTAGATGAGTCAATGCAACACAATGAATATATATATATATATATATATATATATATATATATATATATATATATATATATATATATATATATATATATATATATATATGTGTGTGTGTGTGTGTTTGTGTGTGTGTGTTGGGAAGTGTGTAGCGGATGGTACACATAAGTTATGTGTACCAGCCATTAAAATGATGCAATGTGATACCTAAATCCAAACATATAGATTGAATCGACATTGTTTAGATAAGATATTTAAAAAATCACAACCATATCTCATATGTATCATGAGACATAGCAAAAAGTTATCCAACGGTTTCTACAATTTCAACAACCATTGATTAGAAAATATAAATCTTCTTTCCTTAAATGATCTAGGTATGTCAAAATGAGGTGATTTTCATTGCACATGTTATCTAAGGGGTATACTTCACATCTGTAAGGTTAGATTATTCTATAGGGTTATCAAACCATCTTAAATGATGATGGGTACATGTAAGATACATGTACTCAGGTACACAATTCTTTTAGCTTTATATATGTATATATATATATAAATATACATATATATACATATACATATATATATATATATATATATATATATATATATATATATATAGTCAGACTAGAATACATTCGAGTATACCGATCACACTGTACGCTCAAGTGGTGTCTACATATCTCGACAACTTTTTTGACAAATCGAAATAGTTGATATTCATTATTATAATTAATAAATGCTACATGCAAAATTTGAGCTCGTTTTGAGTTTTCTAAGTCACACTTTATTGAACAAAAAAATTGACGTATAAGACTAATTTGAATTGCATAATTTTTGTCACGCATGACCTATAAGTGTCCAAATGAGTTCAAATTTTATTTGTAGTATGTTCATATGATATTTAAGAAGATCAATAGTTGACATTGCAAAATCTCCCAATTAACTTGATTTGATATTTGATATAGACAAAATCATAGCCCTTTCTCTAACCAAAAAATCCAAATTTTAAAATAAATGTTGTATGATAGAAAACGAATTGAATGTATTCGATGTCCGGTACACTCGAGTGTATTCTAGCCCCCCCTCTCTCTATATAATTTTGAGTCGATCATATTTTTTCGAGTTGAGAATTACAATTCGGGACATGACCCATAAGTAATTTGGATTTTCCAAGTTAGTGTCATTTCGGGGAGGGTTATAAAAAATATCTGAACCGCTTTAGTCAGGTTGAACATGTCGGATCAGGTTTTTCGAGCCATACCTGCAGGTTTCCCCAAGATTGAGTGTTAAGTCACAAATTATTCAAAACACTAATTAACTTTGGATAAAAACTAATATGTCATACTTAGAAAAAGAGATTACAAAGAAATAGAAGGGAGACAGGAAACTAATATGTCATGCTTTGGACGTGTTTAGAAGGGTGTGCGATTTTCCTTTTCTTGCGGTTTCACTTTGCAGATCATTTATTTATGAGGTTTGCTATCTAGACCCATTTTGGAACCCATAATGAAACCCCACTCATTCTCCACCACATATTTGAGGGTATAAAAAGTAAAGTACATATTTATTTTTTACACCCTCAAACATGTGGTGGAGTATGAGTGAGGTTCCATTTTGGGTTCCAAAATGGTGTCCACTTAGCATATTTCTTTATTTATCCACCTAACCTTTCTCGCCATGTTTGGAAGGGTGGCTCAGCGGCGAGGATGCTCTTCGGTCTATTGTCCACGCCATATGGTTTGACGTAAAAGCTCTTTTTTACGGGCATACAACCCTCTGCCTGTAATTGCTATAAAACCCCAACGCACATGGACCACCTACTCGTTCTCCTTGATGTCCTTGCGGTCTCAAAACAACCCCTTCTTCTTCCTCTTTAAAAGTAAGATGAGCTAGAACAGGTTAAGAAAGACATATATAGCTGGTCCCATGTCTGGGTAAAAGAGGAAGACAGTCGGTCATAAAAATTTTGTTACTCTTTCTATGACATAGAACTTTATAGAAATTTCATAGGAGCGTTTCTACAGTCCTACCTAGCGGCGCACTGCATCGACATCTGGGTGCAGTGATAAATATACAAGAGGTTTTGAGCACAACAAATGTCCGATTGTGTTGAAGGACAGAAAAGAGTTTTCAATCTTAGATGGGCGTGGGTAAAGAAGCTAGTTCTACTGCATCACTCGGATATAGTAAAAAATTATACAAATGTTATTACATATTGGACAAGTGTAGGTAAAAAATCTTATCTCGCCACATCATTCCAACATATAGTGAAAAATGTTGGAAGCAACAGTTGCGACGATGATTCATGTTATTCTTTCAGTTGCTATTGACATGGGCAAATCTATTGTGAATGCCTAATTGGGCTGAGCATGTCGGATCATTTGCGACGATGATTCGTATTATTCTTTTAGTTGCTGATACTGATCTGAACCCGCTTTAGTTGGACTGAGCATGTCGGATCAGGTATTACCAGTCATACTTACAGGTTTCCTCGAGATTGAGTGTTAAGTCAGTTCACAACGCTAATCAACTTTGGACATGTTTAGAAGGGTGTGCAATTTTCCTTTTCCCGTGCTTTCATTTCCCAGTTAATTTATTTATCTACCCTACCTTTCTCGCCATGCTTGGAAGGGCGGCTCAGGGGCGGGAATGCTCTTCCGACTGTTGTCCACGCCATATGGTTTGACATAAAAGCTCTTTTTTACGGGTATACAACCCTCTGCCTGTAATTGCTATAAAATCCCAACGCACACGAACCACCTACTCATTCTCCTTGATGTCCTTGCAGTCTCAGATCATCCCCTTCTTCTTCCTCTTTAAAAGTAAGATGAGCTAGAACAGGTTAAGCAAGACATATATAGCTGGCCTCACGTCTGGGTAAAAGAGGAAGATAGTCAACCATAAAAATTTTGTTACACTTTTTATGACATAGATCCTTATAAAAATTTCGTAGGAGCGTTGCTACAGTCTTACCTAGTGGCACATTGCATCGACATCCGGGTGCAGTGATAAATATGCAAGAGATTTTGAACACAACGAATGTCCGGTTGTGTTGAAGGATAAAGAAGAGTTTTCAATCTTGGACGAGTGTGGGTAAAGAAGCTAGTTCCACTGCATCACTCGAATATAGTCAAAAACTATACAAATATTACTACATATTGGTTAAGTGTAGGTAAAGAAGCTAATCTCGCCACATCATTCCAACATATAGTGAAAAATGTTGGAAGCCACATTTGCGATGATGATTCATGTTATTCTTTTAGTTGCTATGGACATGGACAAATCTATTGTGAATGCCTAATTGGGATGCCATTGAATTTTATTCTTATGTGGAGAACGAGTTTTTCTAGTTGTTAGGCCATTGCTTCAAAGAGAAGTGTGAGATGCCGCGTCCCTGTCTATTTTTATCCTTCTAATTTGATTGGCTTTCAGGAAAAAAAGCCATAAAAAACCCACATGGTTTTTTTAGAATCAATCGTAGCTTAGGTGTTGCCACCTTCAATATATGTGTACACACACACTATGTATCCACGTGAGTGCACTTAAGATACATAGGGAACTGGTCTACCACAGACTGATGCAGGCAGAGCTTGCAATCTGGTCCGGATTGAGTGTGTCTTATTTTGGATCAATTCGGGATAGATCAAATATATCTGATCTACTGTCCCAGAAATAATTTCTGGTCTAATTTGCTCAATCGGAATTTAAAATTTTTATTTGTGGGTCTGACCCGATATATCCAATGAATCTAAAAATACTATATATATGTGAATTTGAAAATTTTGAATTATAAATTCAAAAAATTTGAAATATAAATATGAAAAACTCAAAAATACAAACCCAAAAAAATTCAAAATACAAACCGTCAAGCCCAAAATTGCTGCAAATGTTGCTGGTTAATTATTATTTTCAAGCAAAAATTTGTATAAACTATTGTAAATTAAAAGATAATAACCATATTTCTCCTTAGAAAATGAAGATATATTTGTACATATTATGATTTAATATGAGTTTAACATGGTTTATATATAATATATATATATATATAGAGAGAGAGAGGCTAGAATACTCTTGAGTGTATTGAGAGCTAAATACACTCAAGTAGTTTTTTATGATGCAATATTTTTTTTCAAAAATCTAATCCGTTGATCTTCTTAAACATCTTGTGAATAACTCATATGCAAAATTTGAGCACATTTGGACATTTATAGATCATGTTATAAAAACCACAAAAATTATGCATTTCAAATTAGTTTCACGCGTTGATTTTGTTGCCCTTGGATGAGTGACTTACACTCATCCAAATGGGCTTAAAATTTGTATGTAGCCTATTTATAGTATAACAATGAAGATCAATGGTTTACATCTTGTAAAAAATAGTCTTGATATGCAAACACACTTGAGTGTATCCATGTGATCTGTACACTCGAGTGTATTCTAGCCTGACTCTCTCTCTCTATCTCTCTCTCTCTCTCTCTCTCTCTCTCTCTATATATATATATATATATATATATATATATATATATATATATATATATATATATATATAGTCAGGCTAGAATAGCCTCGAGTGTATTCGGAGCAGAATACACTCAAGTAGTTTTTCATGATGCAAGATTTTTTTCAAAAATCTAATCCGTTGATCTTTGTAAACATCTTATGAATAGCTCATACACTAAATTTGAGCACATTTGGACATTTATAGGTCATGTTATAAATACCGCAAAAATTATGCATCTCAAATTAGTTTCACACGTCGATTTTGTTGCCCATGGATGAGTGACTTATACTCATCCAAATGGGCTCAAAATTTGTATGTAGCCTAGTTATAGTATGACAATGAAGATCAATGGTTTACATTTTGCAAAAAATAGTCTTGATATGCAAACACACTTGAGTGTATTCGTGCAATCTGTACACTCGAGTGTATTCTAGACTGACTCTCTCTCTCTCTCTCTCTATATATATATATATATATATATATATATATATATATATATATATATATATATATATATATATATATATATATAAGGATCGGGAGTCTATACTGACAGGTATAGGAAACTCCCTATACCAGTGTCTATTTCACATGGTTAAAGTGGTAATTAATCTAATCCAAATGTATGGATGCAAAATATATGATTTGTATTAGATGATATTAAAACTTTAGGATGATCCCGTTTATATTTTAGGAGATATAAATGAAAATATTTGAGTGGTAGCTGCTGATTTCAGCTGATTTTTAGAGTTATCATCCATTTGATTGAGCGTAAAACTTCAAGATGAAGGTTCTACATATATCATATTTGAATGATTATTGATACACAACTCATATACATGGTATACTTTAATCCATATGGTTGGATCATATAAAAAGTGTTGGGAAACACACCAAATATGGAACAAGTATTGGAAATTTCGTATCTCTTAAGGATAGGCTCCCTTTTCTATATATGTGTGTGTGTTGGGAAGTGTGTACCAGACGGTACACATAAGTTATGTGTACCAACCATTAAAATGACATATGTGCAATGTGATACCTAAATCCAACCATATAGATTGAATCAATATTGTTTAGATAATATATTTAAAAAATACAACCATATCTCATATGTATCATGAGATATAGCAAAAAGTTACCCAACGATTTTTGTAATTTTAGAAACTTACCGTTGATTAAAAAATATAAATTTTCTTTCCTTAAATGATCTAGGTATGTCAAAATGAGGTGATTTTCGTTGAACATATTATCTAAGGGGTATACTTCACATCCGTAAGGTTAGATTATTCTATAGAGTTATCAAACCATCTTAAATGATGATGGGTACATGTAAGATACATGTACTCATGTACATAATTCTTTTAGCTACACACACAATATATATATATATATATATATATATATATATATATATATATATATATATATATATATATATATATATTAGTCAGATTAGAATACATTCGGGTGTACCGATCACACTGTACACTCAAGTGGTGTCTACATATCTCGACAATTTTTTTTGACAAATCCAAATAGTTGATATTCATTATTATAACTAATAAATGCTACATGCAAAATTTGAGATCGTTTAGAGTTTTCTAAGTCACACTTTAATGACCAACGAAATTGACGTATAAAACTAATTTGAATAGCATAATTTTCACGCATGACCTATAAATGTCCAAATGAGCTCAAATTTTTTATTTAGTATGTTCATATGATATTTAAGAAGATCAATAGTTTGGATTGCAAAATCTCCCAACAAACTTTATTTGATATTTGATATTGACAAAATCATAGCCCTTTCTCTAACTGAAAAATCTAAAATTTAAAATAAATGTTGTATGATAGAAAATGACTTGAGTGTATTTGATACATTCGAGTGTACTCTAGCCCCCCCTCTCTCTATGTATAATTATGAGTTGATCATATTTTTTTGAGCTGACAATTACAATTCGGAACATGACCCATAAGTAATTTGGATTTTCCAAGTTAGTGTCATTTCGGGGCGGGTTAAAAAAAAGATCTGAACCGCTTCAGTCAGGTTGAATAGCTCAGATCAGGTTTTGCCAACCATACCTGCAGGTTTCCCCAAGATTGATTGTTAAGTCACAATTTTTTCAAAATGCTAATCAACTTTGGACAAAAACTAATATGTCATACTTAGAAAAAGAGATTACAAAGAAATAGAAGGAAGACGAGAAACTAATATGTCATACTTTGGGCGTGTTTAGAAGGGTGTGCGATTTTCCTTTTCTTGTGATTTCACTTTGCAGATCATTTATTTATGAGGTTTGCTATCTAGACCCATTTTAGAACCCATAATGAAACCCTGCTCATTCTCCACCACATATTTGAGAGTATAAAAAATAAAGTACATATTTTATTTGTTACACCCTCAAACATGTGGTCGAGAATGAGTGAGGTTCCATTTTGGGTTCCAAAATGGTGACCACGTAGCATATTTCTTTATTTATCCTCCCAACCTTTCTTGCCATGTTTGGAAGGGTGGCTCAGCGACGGGGATGCTAGACCATTGCATGATACTAGAAGATGAAGATCTCAAAAGAGATATATTCACTATTCTCAAAAAATATATACCACGAGGTTATCACTACATACCATCAAGTATGGGTAAAACTCAATTATATTATGAAAGAATCCTTCAAGAAATAGATAGCGCAAAAATACAACACTACAACAAGAGTGTGACTTCAAGACAAAACATATCTTATTCTACCTTGAAGATTGGGAATATAATTTCTATCAAAGAATGGAACGAGGAAGGAAATCCAAATGTTCCTTGAAAATTTCGATCACAAATAAACCCACAATACTACAACTACTGGGACTATCAACAAGCTTGGGAGAATGTTCTCTATGTACAAAATGAACAGATGAGACATTCTTAGTTCATCCAATTCACTTATTCAGTAAAAGCTCCAAACTGGTGGATACTCAAAATTTGGGAAAAATTTGGAGCAATCAGATCTATATTTCCAGAAAAAACCCCACAATTAGGCCTACAGGCTTAACCTATCCTATCTATGAGACATAATGTTCTAACTATGAGCCATCAGAAGAAGAATTTACTATAAACACTCTTATAGAACAAGAATTCGAAATAGATAAAGATTTGTTGAGAAGAGACTTTCTCTGTAAAGAGAATAAAGAAAAGGTTGATTGATTTTTTTATCATTATAGTGATCAAGCAAGGACACTCATTAGAAGACAATGGTATGAACACATGAAGGATGTCAATAGAAACGTCTATGGTTTGAAGAAAACCACATCACACCATTTCCAAAAACCTCAAAAAATATGGGTATCACAAAAGCCTCTATTACATGGAAATTGGGTCTTAAAGATGAAGAAGTAGAGTCAATACATCCTCCTTTTGAACCCATAAAAGTCTTAAAAGAAGAAATATAAAAGCTTACCGAGAGTGAAGAGCGCGTGGGGAAGCTTGGAGGATCACATTAGACCCTGAGCTCGAGGTTGTTTCCATTTCTTGAAGAGAGAGAAATTGTATCAAATAGTGCAAAAAAGTAATTTTATCTACAAGATCCTTTTACTTTATTGCTAGGTAGTTTATTCATTAGGATTAATTTTTAAAAATTTCTAATTTTTTAATGAGGTCAGTATCAGGCCTTTTTCTAAATTTGAAGTTTATTACCTTTTCTTGAAGCATAGCATGTATTTCCTCATTATCAACAGTAATGGGTAAAATGTTATTCAAACAATCCTTGGTAGAGGGATTTCCTTTTCAAACCTGTCCATGTTGTATCTTTCCCACCACTGGACTTCTATTTTTATAATCCAGACAATGTAATTAAAGGAATTATACTACCAAAGAAAAGGTCAGGATCAACACTACGTGCTCCACCGTACCTCCGTCGTGCTCTATGCAACAATGATCGTAGGCGTGAATCCTCACGCTACAGTACCTTTGTGCTTCCCCACGTGCTCTCCACTCTCTGTAAGCTTTTATTTGTTGTTATATACGTTAGGCCAAGTATACACATAGGTACTAGCTTCCTTCTTAGTTTCCTGGGGTTCTAATCTGGTATCAGAGCTAGTGAAGGGAAAGGTTTTTGAGAAGTATCCATTCTCCACACTTAGTTGAGTTACTCTTGTGTCCTTCTTTTTGAGGGGGAAGGGTTCTTAGGTCTGAGGCCTCCTTGTCATAGTGGTACTGCGGGTGCCCGTGTTGCCGTGGATAGGCGTTAGGGTTTTGAGCGTGCCGATACTATTGACATGCCACTAGGAACTCCAAATCCAAAGAAAGAAAGATCATTTAGAAGTCCTTAGACTGCTTTTGAAGAAGAACAAGAGAAGTGTTTAATCATCCTAGATCTCTTTGACACGAATTGACTAGGTATGATGCCTCCTTGTCACAGTGGGCTCCCCGTGGTTTAACGAGGCAGAGATGTATTCACTATTGACAGGCCACTAGTTAGTTTTTGTTAAGGATGTCGAAGTTGTTTACCCTCCTATCTTGCGAAGCTTCTGCACTTCCTTCTAATTCTATCGTTAGAACGATGTCTGTTAAGAATATTAAACAAATAAACTCTAAAAATATAGAACAATCAATTCAAAATTGGGAAATACCAACTGTGCCTATAAATACACCAAAAGAAATAGACTTGACATCTCTGACTATTATATAAAAACAATAGAGAAAAACATTTTTGTAAACTTGTCTTTGGAAAACCTAGAACTCCTCTGTACAAAGGACATAGAAAATCTTCAAATTACAAAGTATCACTACCTATACTTAGGGTTGGTTAAAGTGCTAACTAAAGAAGAAATAAATTCCCTCATATACTTAAGAGATTGTAGGCTTACTGACTCTCTGTTGGGTTTAGTCGAGCCTAGCTTGTCAGATGGGCCAATCTTCCTTAATGATTTTGATGTATCCTTAACTATTTTAAGATCTCTAAAAACATTAAATATTCAAACACCTAGGGTTTCAACCACAAACTCATTATCATCAAGGGTATCTACATGTAAGGTCCCCAAGACTACTACCAAAACTCCTTTTGATGATCATTATGTTATACACCCTAAGAATAAAGATTATGTTATACACCCTAAGAATAAATATAATATAAATATTACAGTCAGGTCGACGTGCTTAACCTACCCAAACTATGAAACAACATGTTTTAGCCATGAGCCATCAGAAGAAAAATATACTATAAATGCCCTTATAGAGCAGGAATTTGAAATAGATAAAGACTTTCTAAAAAAGGATTTTCTCTCTAAAGAATATAAATTGGTTCTTTGATCACTATAATAATCAAGCAAGAACACTCATTAGATAACAATGGTATGACCACATGAAATATGTTAAGAGAAACATTCTATTCTTTGAATGGTTTGAAGAAACCCACATCACACCATTCTTGAAAACAAGAAAAAGTATAGCTATCACAAAAGCCTTAGTAACAAAGAATTTAGATCTTAAAAATAAAGAAATAGAATCAACACATCCTCCTTTTGAACCCATAAAGGTGTCGAAGGAAGAGATCCCATCCACACCCATTCTCACTACAAAAATCATACTTGAATCCGCTACTCAAGAAAAAATGGATGACATCATGCAACATAACAACTACACCAATTCTGTCCTTCAAACAAATACAAAACAAACTAATAAGATATAATTCAAACTCAAGGAAGTAAAATCCACCATTCCATTTAATGAAAATAACCTCAGCAATAATCACATAAATATGACAACCACTCTTGCTACAAATACAAAACCTTTATTAAGATTTGATAGAAACCCAGAAGATATAACTAATGAAATTACAAATCAACTAGAACAATTAAAAATAAATGTTTTATCACAAGACAGTTCTTCAGAAGATGAAACTAATAATATGATCCCTGAAAAAGTTCCACATAACAAGATAGGATCATCGAAGCAGGACCCTATTAAAGTAAAGCAAAACCAAAAATACAAAGAAGGAAATGGAAATCGACAAGATAGAAAAATTAACTGTAAACAAAGAGCCTCAACAAATGATGACTTGAGAAGAGAACGAAACAACACAAAGAAAGAAATAAGTAGATTCAAATCCATAATAAGAAAAGACATCTACGATAAACCTTTTAACCATATGATTAAAAGAAGATGGAAAGGAAAAATCACTATAAACATAAAGCCTAATTTTACCGTAAATGGAGTTGCCCTTTTTGATTCAGGGGCACACATCAACTGCATTAGGAAAGGACTTGTCCCTACAAGATATTTTGAGAAAACCACTAACAATGTTAGCTCAGCTACTAATGATCGTCTTTAAATAGAATACAAAATTGCTAAGGCACATATATGTATTAAGAAAGCCTGTATGCAAACATCTTTCTTTCTTGTTAAAAATATAAATGAAGATATCATAATAGGAATCCCTTTTATAAATCAGATTTTACCTTTAGTTGTTAGCCATAAAGGAGTGCATGCTAAAATAAATGGAAAAATGGTAACCTTCACCTTTGAAGAACATCCTAAACACAGTTATTGGCAAAACATTCAATCCACCATCTATTACAAAGAATTTTTTTTTACAGAACTTACTAATGAAATACATACCAATGAGTTAGTTAGGAAAATAGAGAACGGTGAATTCCAAACCAAAATAAAAAATCTACAAGATAAAATTGAAAAGAACATTTGTCCTAATCTACCTTCAACATTCTGGCATAGAAAGAAACATGAAGTAATTCTACCCTATATAAAGGACTTTAATGAAGAAAAAATTCCAACTAAAGCCATCCCTTTTTAGATGAATCAATGTATGCTAGACATATGCAAGAAGGAAATAAACAAATTAAGAGAGAAAGGCCTCATTAGATCTAGCTCATCTCCTTGGAGTTGTGCTGCCTTTTATGTAGAAAATGCTGCAGAACTAGAACGAGGAGCACCCAAGTTAGTAATTAACTATAAGACACTAAACGAAGTTCTTCAATGGATAAGATATCCTATACCTAATAAACATGACTTAATCAAAAGAATCCATGGGGCAAGGATATTCTCTAAATTTGATATGAAGTCTGGTTTCTAGCAAATCTAAATAAAAGAAGAAGATAGGTACAAGACCACCTTCACGGTGCCTTTTGGACACTTTGAATGGAATGTAATGCCATTCGGATAAAAAAACGCACCTTCAGAATTCTAAAAAATAATGAATGAAATCTTTAACCCTTACACTGAGTTCAACATCGTTTACATAGATGATGTACTGATATTTTCAAAAGATTGTGATCAACGCTGGAAACACCTAAACATATTTTATAATATAATAAAACATAATGGCCTAGTAGTATCAACAAAAAAGATAAAACTTTTCCAAACAAGAATCCAATTCCTTGGATATAAAATTGAATATGGAACCATTCATCCTATTCCACGAGTAATTGAATTTGCTAAGAAACTCCCAGATGAGATAAAAGAAAAAACACAACTACAAAGATTCTTAGGATGCCTAAACTATGTTGCTGACTTCTAAAAAATGTAGAAATAGATAGAAAGATACTTTCCAACAGACTTAAAAAGAACCCTACTGAATGGACTAAAGAACACACCGAGGCAATCAAGAGAATAAAAGAAAAAGTAAAAATTCTACCTTGTCTAAGTATTTTGGATCCCGATGCTCCTAAGATTGTCAAGACAGATGCTTCTGAAATAGGATATGGAGGAATCCTCAAGCAAAGAACTAATAATGAAGAAAAACTTATTAGATACACCTCAAGATCATGGAATGATACAAGAAAAAACTACTCCACAGTAAAAAAGGAAATTTTAGCCATTGTCCTAGTTTTTACAAAGTTCCAAGAAGATCTCTTAAACCAAAAATTCCTCTTAGAAAAAGATGTAGAAATTCTAGCATCAAAACAAATATTTGCTAGATGGCAAGCAATATTAGCTATATTTGATTTTGAAATAGAATATATAAAAGGGGAAGAAAATTCCCTTCCTGATTTTTTATCTAGAGAATTTTTACAGGGAAATGGAATCCCAGGATGATAGAAGAAAGACTATCATAGATGCATCATCATCGTCATCGAATTCAGCTTCGTTCTTTATCCCTATAACCTCATCAATGAGGACAGGACATTTTATAAAAGAAGGCAATGAAGCCACACATCCATTATATACCCTTCGGTCTCTAGACCATTGCATGATACTAGAAGATGAAGGTCTCAAAAGATATATATTCACTATTCTCAAAAAATATATACCACGAGGTTATCACTACATACAATCAAGTATGGGTAAAACTCAATTATATTATGAAAGAATCCTTCAAGAAACAAACAACGCAAAAATACAACACTACTACAAGAGTGTGACTTCAAGACAAAACATATCTTATTCTACCTTGAAGATTGGGAATATAATTTCTATCAAAGAATGGAACGAGGAAGGAAATCCAAATGTTCCTTGAAAATTTCGATCACAAATAAACCCACAATACTACAACTACTGGGACTATCAACAAGCTTGGGAGAATGTTCTCTATCTACAAAATGAACAGATGAGGCATTCTTGGTTCATCCGATTCACTTATTCAGTAAAAGCCCCAAACTGGTGGATACTCAAAATTTGGGAAAATTTTGGAGCAATCAGATCTATATTTCCAGAAAAATTAAGTCTTGCCACCCCTTTGGGAGAAAATCAAGTCGAAGATGAATTAAGAATTCTCCAGTGTTGCTCAACCTATGTAGTCCCTTAGATAATAAAATGGAATTGGATTTTAAATGAAAGAAGATTCCCTTGATTTCTAACAAGAAGGGTTGGAGTAAGTTGGTAGAATAAGTATAATCCAGACAACGCAATTAGAAGAATTATACTACCAAAGAAAAGGTCAAATAAGAATGTGCATTTTGAAAAATTAAAGACAAAGTTATCTAAGAGATTAAGAATCGAACACCCTCTTGCCAGTGAAGAAGAATTACAACTTATATTATTCAATGAGTTAACCAAAGATATAAGGACACAAGAAGAAGTAAAGAAAGAAGAAGATGAAGATTTTGTGGACCTAAATGGAGATGATTGTTATGGATTAATTTCATACCCAAAATAAATCTTTAAAACAAACATTAAACATACCATTCAAGAGTAAAAGGCCCCCATCTTTGTAGAAAAAATGAAGTAAAAAGCATTGCATCAAAAGAAAGACAAGAAAAGAAGACAAAGGTCAACTATTCAAAGGAATCTCTACTATTTATGAAAGAAGATGAAAGATCAACTATTCAAAGGAATCTCTACTATAGAAGTGCTCACAACTATTCACAAAGCACTAAGATTCTTTCCTATTTCAAAAGCAAAAGATATGCCAACTATTTGATGAAGTGGCACGCACTATTAACAAAGAAGAAAACAAAAGAATCTTCACTATTCCAAAAAGAAGGAAAAGACTAAAGTTTATGGCAAAGGAATATCAACTATTGAAGGGTAATGGAGGAAAACGTAGACACCACTCAAAGAGGTCTCTTCTAAAGCCAAAGTTCTATAAATAGCCTCCAAGGCAACAAGAGAAGGCAAGCTAGTTTGTGCCATTTCGTTCTTACAACACTTGAGCCTTGTATTTCCCATCTACCACCTTCTCTAGCTCCCCCTTCTTCCTTAGTAGTTACTTGTAGTAAGCTACCTCCCTTGTAAACTCTTCTTCCGTGTGTTCTTCCCTTATGTAACACAAGGGAGGTAGCTTACTACAAGTAACTACTAAAAAAAAAAAGGGAAGAACACACGGAAATGTTAAATGTGTTCTTCAGTGAAGGCGACTTGCGGTGCCCGCGTTACGAGGACCCGTGTTCCGTTAAATTGGCAGTCTGCATGCTCAAGGATGACACACATTGTTCCCTTAGACAGGCCGTGCAGAAAGACCGGTTGGTTCGGCGCCAACGATCACGCAGACGGAAGAAATAAGATTTTGGGTAGTTAAATGGAAGCAAAACTCGGCGTGAATTAAGGAAGAGTAAAGATTGCCAAAGGACCCGCGTTCCGTTAAATTGAGAAGACGGAGGAAGCCGTCCGCACAGTCCGCAGGCCGCAGTAGATCGCCTCCCTATATATATATATATATATATATATATATATATATATATATATATATATATATATATATATATATATATATATGGGCCCATCTTTATTGCCCGCGCGTGTAGCTACCCGCCCACCCTTCCGACCACCTTTTTTCAAAAAAAAATTTTGCAATTGCAGAGGACCATTTTGTCTAGCTCCCCAAAAAATTTCATCCAAAAATAATATCATTTACCCCACCAAAATAAAAAAACCCGTCCTTATATATCTGTTGTATGTTTTGTATAGAGTTACTCTTTTATTCGTGTAGTTACTTTCTTATCACCATAGTTACTTTTTTGACAGTGGAGTTACTTTTTTTGCCAGGAGAGTTACTTTTTTGACTGTCGGGTAGTGAAAATCCAGGCTACCCGCGCGGACAATGAATGAACGCCCTATATATATATATATATATATATATATATATATATATATATATATATATATATATATATATATAAAGTGAGAGTGAGATTTTAGAATACACTTAAGTGTACAAATCACATGGTATAGTCAAGTGGTGTTTGCATATCAAGACTATATTTTTATAAAATATAAACCATTGATCTTCATTGCCATTCTATAATTAGACTATATATAATTTTTGAGCTCGTTTGAATTGGTGACTTGTGTAAGTCACTCATCCAAAGACAACAAAATCGACGCATGAACGTCAAATGCATTATTTGTGTTGTCTTTATAACATGACCTATAAATGTCCAAATTGGCTCAAATCATATGTATGAGTTATTCACAATATGTTTAAGAAGATCAACAGATTAGATTAAAAAAAATATTGTATCATAGAAAAAACTTGACGGTATTTTGTTTCAACATATTTATAGTTATTTTTTGATCAACATAGTTACTTTTTTTTATAGGAGAATTATTTTTCTGGTCAGAACAGTTACTTTTTTAACTGCCGGATAGCGAAATCCAGACTACCCGCGGCGCGAGTATTAAAAAAAGGCATATATATATATATATATATATCTATACTACTATAAAAAGAGGGAGTTTTTCCATCTATTTACAAAATTGCAATTTTGAACTCCAGCAGCCAATCAGAAGTCATCATTTTGAGTTGTCGTTCTCTCCTTCACTCAATCTCTTCCCACATTTTTTCTCACTTTTTTCTATTTTAATTACTTTTTATTCACCAAAATACTTCTCTCCTATTAAACTACACATCCACGATTCCCTCCAACTAACCATTATCACCTCTCTCCAATCCTATCAAGCGTACGTGTAAGCCAAGCCACAACGACCACTTATTCATTTTCATGGTAATCGAAACTACTTGTGTGGTATATCATTAACCGCTTTAAAAATATATGGAAGTTTTATTGGGGCCCCATGAGTCAATTATGTCATTGGACAATGAAAACGTGGGGTAAATTGTGTAAACATTCAAGTAGGAGACGTTTTGGTGTTTATTATAAATGCCTTTCCTTTTAATGGGAAGAGAAAAGGTCAACTAAGATGACTAACTTATTGTGAAGTTAGTTGGAGAGAGGGAGAAACACGTTGATTGAAAGTGGCTTACGGAGAAGAGGAGGAGAAAAACCGTATTGGGAGAGAGAATTAAGGCGCGATGGTGGGAAGAGAATTAAGTACGAGTTTTAAACGGAGTGGGGTTGGAGAGATACCGATAGCATCGAATTTGGGAGAGAGAAATAGATTGAGTCAAAGAAGTGGGTGTGGGATGAGTTGTTGTTACGATGATCGTGGAGATGTGGGAGGAGTTAGCATGATCGTGGAGATGTGGGAAGGTTAGCGTACTTTAAAGTTAAAAAAAATAAAAAAATAAAAAAATAAAAACAATATGAAAAAAAGATAGAAGAGAGACCGCTTAGCAGAGTTTAACATTTTAAAAATGCTACAATCTAATTGGTCAGTGACATATTTATAGTTAAATTCTCCATTTCTTAGAGGAAAATTATTATATGCACTAAGTCATAACAGTACCAAGTTTGAGATCACTATTTTATAAATATATCATCTAATACTATCATACATATATAAAAATACAACTATATCTTCTTATTTTATTTAAATAATAGATATAAATTATACATATTTTCAAAGGGACACGTGCACGTGCACGTGTGTGTTTGCTAGTATATATATATTTGACACCCACCGGTAACTAATGTAAACTACCCAGCCGGCTATAGATTTGTAAATTGTTGGTTAACAGATTTCCGGAGCTTTCGCCCAGCAACGGCATCAAGCGTGCTTCTCATCCCTATTGACGGCGGCCTCCCATAGTCAGATCTGAACGAGGAGTCTAGCGGGATAGGATGTCGGAAACGGACTGTCAAAGCACAGTGAGGCGAGCTGTCTGAAGGCCACACGCGCGAGTTTGCATCGTGAAGCTACCCAGTGCAGACTGCAGAGGTTTCTCGAAAGGCGTATGTGATGAACTGCATAGTAATCCTTGGGTCGGCCTCAATGACTTCCTCCTAAACAGCACCAACACCGGCTTGGACAGCTTGGGGCTTACCCAAACCACGGGGTCGGCAGGGTCCAGGAACATTGACCTGTGCAAGAAGCAGAACCTAGCGGAAATGGGAGGACCATAGATAGGAAGAGGAGTCTGCTGTACCGGTGGTCGTGAGGAACCACTACGGCAAGGATTGGTGGGATTTCTTGGAAAAATAGTCGAGGTGGGAGCCCGAAGTCCTGACTCAATGCGCTTAAGATTGAGTTTGGATTTGCTGCTCCATACGGAATAGGCTACTTCAATGTTTATCTTTTGATATGTGTGCAGTGTAATTAAAATTATTGGTTAGAATTAAATGGATGTTACACATGACATTAATATGATAGTGGTGTAGGCTACTTCGTATTCACACAGACCAATAAATCCTAAAGCTTCAAGATCACGTCTTAGTCAGTAATAAATTTGAATTGGTCTAAATCTGATAGAAATGATGAATAATTATCAAACACACTAAGGGTGTGTCCCAAAACGCGATTGTCTTTATCATCATCGACCTTACATCTCTTGGCACCATCTCTCGTATTACAAAGCACCTTTGCATGTATAATCCACTATTCAAGTTCCTCTTCCCATTTGGACGATCCCCATAACTCACAAGTATCTATATGTTTTCTTCTATTGCAATTTTTATTTTTCCTAGTTGTTGTAACAAGGTATCATGTGCAAACCCATAATTTCTTGTTGGTTTGTACTAGATAGGTGTATCAGATGAAAAGCACATGTGTCATTGGAATTTCTATTCTCTATTGCAATAATGATCACTATGTTAAGAAGCATTAAATGGTCATGGTTTTACAAGATCCGGATTTGGTAGCAGAGTTGAAAGCAGTACAACCACATTTTATATATTGTATCTGCAAAAATATTATGTAAGAAAAATCGTCACATAATAATAGACAAAGATAAATTGTAATAAGAAAGAACAAACTGTAATTTAAGTGGATGTTTTGTAACACAAAAAGATAAAATTTAAGGTGAAAGGAAAAAATATACTACAACAACTAATGATGAAAATTGAAGTATAAAGCATTTCTTAAATTACATTAAATAAAAATAGTAGTTGTAACACAAGAAGTGTAATATAGGAATATAAGAATTCTCTCATAAAATAATGATGCTTATAAAATGTTTGTTTGTCCCCAACTAGCAGGTTGGACAAATTGTAACACAAAAGTTGAAACTGTAGTAAAAAGAAAACAAATGCAAAGAAGATGGAAATTTTATACTATGAAGATTGAAATTGTAATACAGAAGAAGTTATATATTGTGCACATAGGAACATTCTGTATGGAGATCTAACATATTATAAAGAGAATAAAAATTACAATATCTTCAACTAATAGGGCCATAATGGTCATTGGCAAATCACAACAACAGAAGGCCCAAGCACCACTTAAAAAATTATTGAAGCTTTCAATTGAAAAAAATAAAAATAAATATCGATCCAAAGAATGAATGTAGTCATCTTTTTTTTAGAATTTTTTTTGGGGTACATTCATTCCAGTTGACATATGACAGTCTGTGTTACATTATATTCAAGTTTATTTTTAGCATGCCATTAATGTATATGTTTTATTTCATCCACTGTAGCAAGTGTGGACTAAAACTTCTAGTGTATTACACTATTCCTATTTAAATTAAAACATATTCACTCAACTTACAGTTTGTTCCTGCTTTATACAATTGTTACACTGAAATTCACTTTTATGAAGAGTATAATTTAATATATTAATAATATTTTTTATTGTCTTATGTTACACTTCTTTCACCTATATTCTAGTTTATATCTATGTACCACATTTTAATAAATATCAATATTTATTATGCTATTGCCACACATTATTCTTGCATATTTTTCATTCTTAGAAGGTGTAATCAATATCTTCTGACATATTGCAGTTTATATTTGCATATTACAAAAGTGTATATTTGTTTTATAGTTAGCTTTTGCATATTACGATACATCCACCCACATTACAATTTATTTCAATTCATGATGTATATTTAGTGAACGTGAGCCACTATTTGTTCTAAGCAATAGGTGTAATAAGGGTAAGGAGTGTATCAAATACATAAACACACCATTTTATTTAATTAAACAATTGAATTGGATTTTTTTAATTGTTCATGTTCACAAAATTTGTTGTTGAACACTATATGTGATACTACTCAATCCTATTTTGTTGAGATAAATTGAGAAATATATACTTAATATTGTGCAATAACACTATTTTTTATTTATTCTTGGACAAAACTAAGATAGGTATTTTCTATAAAGGTTTTTTCCTGGTATAACCATTTACTATTGAAACTATCAAGGTTGTTGTCTCTGTGCCATGGCATTCATAGGACCTAAGACTAGGACACTATCAGCTGCTACTGATGTTGCTTCCGTCTGATTATATTCTTCTCGCTTGTTTTTGCATTGTTTGTCTTATGCTTGCTTGTTTATTCCTACGGAGTATGGGCTCTCCTCCTTTACCATTTTTTTTCTTCTAGGTGTATGTGGATGATTGACGTAGTGAACTTACTTGGGCAAGAGCTCACGTTTTAACCATGTGGTTAATTTTCCTATTGCCTATTTTTGTTTTCTTTGCTCTCCCATGACAACCTATGTTCACTCTCAATCTCCAGAGTTGTATTTGGGCTTGCCTCTATAGAAACCTCTACATCCAGAACAATACACTCTGTAACAATGACCTCTCCTGTAGCTCCTTCTATGAGGTCAGCTACAAGAATGACCGATGCTTGTGCATGCCCGATACCATCATATTCATCAAGTTTCTGATGATCTGATCTTGGTGGGGCTTGGAGTTACCTACAAGCCACTATTTTCCCATGTACTTTCTGTACTTATGATCAGAGGCCATGTTAAGGGGTGTCTCCCCCACGAACAATATCTTTAGATCTGTTTCACCATGTTTTGTTTTTTCTCAGTTTATTGTGGATATGAGGCCTCATCACATCGGTTGGCCTCCTAGCTATTATTTCCTTTCTTTTCAGTACTTGCTTGCAGACGTAATGTGTTTATAAGCATTATGCACTTTTCTATTAATGCATGAACTATTACAAAAAAACCATCATGTTCACCCTAACAAACTTCTAGCTGGCCAACCCTACGCTCTTCAACGACAAAAATGGATAATATTGTTGGGTTATGTGGAGAAAACATGCGCGGCAGAAGCAACAAAAATCCACGAAACCTGAAATAGGATCTCGTCGACAACAGCGTATTCGGAAGGAGTGTTTGCGGGATATACCTTATCACGGAGCAAGTCCGACGATGTCCCGCTACATAAGGTATGCAACGACGCTGGCCTACACAGACATAACTTCTCTCCCGTTCACTGTCGCAGGAAGATCTGACGGCGCTCCTTTCATGCGATGATGTATGCCACTCGTAACACACACGGATGGTCGTTGATGTCCTCCAAACGCAGGCGTCTCAGTGTCTACGTCTCTACTTCGTCAACGCGGATGGACTGGAACTCCACGTCACACTTCCTAAGCCGGCGGGAAAGAGTCGTGTCTGTGCGGCGACGTGGTAGCAGTACGTTGCTCTCCTTTCTCTCCTAAGGACGATGACAGCTAGGGTTTACGTACGTGAGCGTAAACTGAAAAGCCTCTCCCGATATCTTATATAGATATCAGCCGTCAACCTCTTTTAAATAGGAGACGAAGAGAAGTAGGGTTTTCTAAACTCATCGGTAAACAGAAACACTACGTTAATTAAAATGCTAATGGATTAATTAGAATATTCTAGAATTCATTAATTAACCAAATAATCACATCAATTGATTAATTAATATCCAACTCCATGCAATCGCTTGGGATGGTTCTATGGGCATATATACCAACAGACTCCCACTTGCACTTAGAGCCAGTCACTCCAATATCATTCTAATCCATTACATAAATATTTTAGTAATCAATGTGATTCAGAGCAATTCCAATCAAATCCACAATTATACTCCTATTCCAACACATCCTATGCGTGTGACCCGGTAGGCTCCAAATTACATTGGCAGTGATATCCATAATCATATTATGATTTCACAAGAAATGATTGGTATCTAGCAAGACTTCATTGCCACCCAAATAATTGGAGAAGTTGGAGAACAACTTAACCTATCATTCATGAGTGGTGTTACAGTGATTGTATAGTTCCTTTGTCGCTGATATCCAGAATGAACTCGAGTCATGGAATTGTTATCCTCTTCAATGTTCAATCCATGTTCCTTGAACTAGAGCAGACTGTCTGAGATATATGTAAGTTCAATATCACATATTGACTCACATCAACATGGCCATGCATTTCTCAGTCTCGCTTATCAAGTGGCCAGAATAGCAAACTCCCGTAACAAGGACAAATTCCATCTACATCACTCACAGTCATCCCCATGTGTCACAGTGCACCCAAGCACCATCTTTATGGCAATCCTTATTCAGGACCACTGTGGATGATGTCAAAGTACACCGAATGACATGTGATAAGTTTAGTGACTTCAGGTTTAAGAACTACAATCACCACCATCATTATGAGATGTGACTCTAACTACCAATCATGGTATCCATGTGTCACTCTCAAGGTGGGTCTATCTGATACACTATTCTCTAATAAGTATCTATGTATTTGGTTTGATATCTCCATATCATGGATAATGAGATTCTTCCAACAACCAACATACATTCTAATCTTATGTGTTATTGATGTCTATGGATATTTCCATAATAACAACCGATTAGGGACAAAACAAGAATACATACTCTTAGCATACATATGATCTCACTGTTCAGGTCATCAACCTGAAGACATATGTCATTGAGTATATTATTCTATACACATCTATACATTTTATGGTCATCTCACAATATAAAACACAAACATTCATATTGGAAACTTGCCTTTATTGATATGATCAATGTAGTATTACAAATCGTTTACATAGTATCCCATTACAATCATCGAATGATAGTCTCTATGGGCATACATACCAACAGATTTCCACTTACACTTATACCCAATCACTCATGAATCTCAATCCAAGTGATCGAACATGTCCGTCATGTTTCTATTGTGAAAGTGCTTTTGTGAGCGGGTCAGTTACATTGCTTTCTGTAGGTACTCTACAAATCTTCACATCTCCTCGTTGTACGATCTCTCGTATGAGATGGAACTGCCATAGAATATGTTTGGAATGTTGGTGCGATCTTGGTTCTTTAGCCTGTGAAATTGCTCCGTTGTTGTCGCAAAACAACTCAATTGCATCACCAACGCTTGGAACCACTCCAAGTTCAGAAATGAACTTCTTGATCCACACAACTTCCTTTGCAGCATTTGATGCGACAATATATTCGGCCTCTGTTGTAGAATCCGCAACTGTCTCTTGCTTGGAACTCTTCCAGCTCACAGCTTCATTGTTCAGGCAAAACACAAATCCAGATTGCGATATGTATTCATCTTTGTCAGTTTGGAATCTAGCATCGGTGTAACCCTTTATCACGAGCTCTTCCTCATCATCGTATACCAATAATTGATCCTTAGTCCTTCTCAAGTACTTTAGGATGTTCTTTACGGCTGTCCAGTGACATTCACCTGGATCTGACTGATACCGTCTCGTCATGCTCAAAGCATAGGACACATAAGGACAAGTACATAACATCACGTACATGATAGATCCAATTGCTGAGGCATATGGAATCTTACTCATGCGTGCCCGTTCATCACATGAACTAGGACATTGGGCTTTAGAGATCATATCCCCATGGGACATGGGCAAGTTACCTCTCTTAGAACCCTCCATGCTAAACCTCTTTAGCACCTTGTCAATGTATGTGCTCTGGCTTAGGCCTAGAAGACTTCTAGATCTATCTCTATAGATCTTGTTCCCAAGTATATAGGATGCTTCGCCTAAATCCTTCATAGAGAAAGTCTTCCCTAGCCAACCTTTTACTGTCTGAAGTGTAGGGATGTCATTTCCCATCAATAGTATGTCATCCACATACAATATGAGAAATACGATTGTGCTCCCACTAACCCTTTTGTAAACACAAGGTTCATCTTCATTTTGACTAAAGCCAAACTTTTTGACTACTTCATCAAAACATAGATTCCAACTCCGAGATGCTTGCTTCAATCCATAGATTGACCTTTGTAGCTTACAAACTTTATTGGCTTCCTTTGGATCGATAAAACCCTCAAGTTGTGTCATATATACATCCTTGAGTAAATTCCCATTAAGGAATGATGTTTTAACATCCATCTGCCAAATCTCATAGTCATGATAAGCTACAATGGCAAGCATGATCTTGATGGATTTAACCATGGAAACTGGTGAGAAGGTCTCATCATAATCAACACCTTGAATTTGATGGAGTCCTTTTGCAACCAATCTACCTTTATAGGTTTGAACATTTCCATCCATGTCAGTCTTCTTCTTGAAGACCCACTTGCACCCTATGGGTTTTACCCCTTCAGGTGGATCCACCAAGGTCTATACCTTGTTGGTGTACATGGATTCCATCTCAGATCTCATGGCTTCGAGCCATTTCTCAGATTCTAGTCCCTTAGTAGCTTCTAGATAGGAAGTTGGCTCATCTACTATGCCCAATTCATCACTTTCATGAGTCACGAGAAATCCAAATCTCTCAGGCTCAAGTCGTGTCCTACTAGACCTGTGAGGTTCATGTGTTACATTTGGAACTTGAAATTCCACACCAATTTGTGAGTCTTCATCTTCCTTATGTACCTCCTCAGGTTCTCTACTCTCTTGTTGGTCTCGAACTTCTTCGAGCTCTACATTCCTCCCACTAATTTCTTTGGAAATAAATTCCTTTTCAAGAAATACAGCAGTCCTAGCAACAAACACTTTGTTGTCAGTTGGTGTGTAGAAGTAGTATCCCCGAGTTTCCTTGGGGTATCCAAAAAAATAGTATTTTTCTGATTTGGGTCCAAGCTTTTCAATAAATTGTTTCCTAACATAAGCTTCACATCCCCAAATCTTTAACATAGACAAATTTGGACGATTCCCATTCCATATCTCATATGGTGTCTTTTGAACCGATTTGGAAGGTACACGGTTAAGTATAAATGCTGCAGTTTCAAGAGCATATCCTCAGAACGATATTGGAAGTTCGGTTGAACTCATCATTGATCATACCATATCTAATAATATACAATTCCTTCTTTCTGACACACCATTATGTTGTGGTGTACCAGGTGGAGTCCATTGTGATACAATACCACAGTCTCTCAGAAGGTCTTCAAACTCTTGGCTTAAGTATTTGCCACCTCGATCTTAACGGAGTGCTTTAATACTCTTACCAAGTTGCTTCTCTACTTCATTCATGAAAGTCTTGAACATTTCAAGAGTTTCTGACTTGTGTTTCATAAGATATACATATACATACCTACTGAGGTCATCAGTGAAGGTAATGAAGTATTGATAGCCTCGTCTAGCATTTGATCTAAAAGGTCCACATACATCAGTATGTATGAGCCCTAGCAGATCACTAGCTCTCTCATTGTGTCCAGTGAAAGGAGTCTTGGTCATCTTCCCTAATAAACATGCCTCACATGTCTCTAATGATTCAAAATCAAAAGAGTCTAGATAACCATCCTTATGGATTCTAGATATGCGCTTCTCGTTTATGTGCCCAAGACGACAATGCCATAAGAATGTTTTGTTTGAGTTGTCAAGTTTTAACCTTTTAGTAATTATGTTGTATATGCTAGTCTCAAGTTCTAATAAGTAGATACCATAAGACATTGGGGCATTGCCATAAAAGATCTCATCTTTAGAAATAGAAATAATTCCATTCTTAATGTGAAATTCAAATCCACTCTTGTCCATACAAGATACAAAAATAATATTTCTATTAATGACAGGTACATAATAGAAATTCTCTAATTCTATTACAAGACCCGTAGGCAAAGATAAACTAATAACTCTAACTGCGGTGGCAGCAACTCTTGCTCCATTAGCGACCCACAGCTCGAATTGGCCCTTTCGTAAAGGCTTACTTCTTATCAGATCCTGCATATTAGAACATATGTGAGATCCACATCCGGTATCCAGTACCCATGATGAAGAAGTATTTAAGTTTATTTCAATAATGTATATACCTGAAGTGGAGATCTCTATCCCCTGCTTCTTCTTCCTCAGTTCCTCCAGGTAGAGAGGACAGTTTCTTTTCCAATGTCCAGCCTGGTGACAATGGTGACAACTGTCTTCTTTGGAGATCCCACCTTTAGCTTTGAGCGCGGATGACTTTGGCTTTTTCCCGGCTTTAGAACTTTTCCTAGCCTTGCCTTTGCCTTTTGACTTTCCCTTTGTCTTGCTGATCATCATCACAGACTTGGGCTTGTCTTTCTTCATATGTGCTTCAGCTGTCCTCAACATGCCCAACAATTCTAACAATGACTTGTCAAAATTGTTCATGTTGTAGTTCATGACAAAATGACTATATGATTCAGGCAACGATTGTAGAATCACATCAGTGGCCAACTCTTGACCTAGGGGAAATCCCATCTTGGATAGGCTTTCCACGTACCCAATCAAAGTGAGTATATGGGTGCCAACTGAGTCTCTCTCTTTCATCTTGCTTTTGAACAAAGCCTTTAAGACATCATATATCTCCTGTCTTGCTTGATGTTGATACATGTTCTTGAGATGTGTTACCATCTTCATGACATTCATGTTCTCATGTTGCTCTTGCAACTCATAGTTCATTGAGCACAACATCAGACACTTGATATCTACGACATCATCAAGGTGCTTCTTGTAAGCATCTTTTTCAGCCTTGGGCGCATTTACGGCGGGTTCTACTGGCTCTAGTGTTTCAAGGACATAGAGCTTACGCTCATGTGTGAGAACAATTCTCAGCGTCCTAAACTAATTTTGAAAGTTGGTTCCTGTAAGTTTGTCCTTCTCAAGGACCAACCACAATGAGAAAGTGTGAGTGTTGTCTGCCATTTGATTGCTACAAAAAAATTTGCATTTAGTCTAAAACATTTTGACTTGTAAAGATTTGATAAACGAGATTAATTAGGCCTTTAATTAATTACGCTCCCACTATTTTATTCAAATTGATATCCCTCACTATGAACTCGGAATATTGCAATGCACAACCTTCTAGTGAGCCAAGATCCAAAATAATTGGATCAATGCCCAGCCAACGCCGGCGTCAAAGACCAAATAGTAAGGTAGGCAACTTTTGCCAATTGCATCATATGCAACTCTTGGATAGATGATCATGCACAACTCCTTACCACGATGCATCTATGTGCCTCTAGGTACTTGATCCTATCAAGGTTCCCTAGTTAAGTCCAACCCATAAGCCAACACGATGAGTGTGCACCCTGCGGAGGCAGACCCACACACCCACCATCACACTTTCACGAGATAGACAGTGTACCACGCGGAGGCATGCCCACACATAATCGATCAACATTTTCATGTGTGTTGTTTTATGGAAGGCAACTAAAACTTAATATTATTAATTAAGGGGTTTTATTAATACATATACATATCCAAACACCACATACTTATAGTACGTATCATATACTACTAAACCCACAACCACAAATGATAGACATGCAATCACAAACACAAATACATCGGTTATGGCCATACTATTGTAATCTTTTAGAGCAATAAAGGATTACGGTCCACCTATTGTCTTATGCATTTTATGCAACACCTGTGAATCGACCTGTAAGCCTGTAATGATCAACATTACAATGAACAACTTCATGGATGCTTCACGAGGTTGGAACTTCAAGTTGTTTTTTGGAATTGGATCTTCTTGTTGCTTCTCCATGGACGCTCCTTGAAGTTGGATCTTCAGGTTGCTTCTTGGAATTAGATCTTCATGGTGCTTCTCCATGGACACTCCTTGGAGTTGGATCTTTAAGTGTCCTCCTTACATCAAGTTTACAAAGACTAAAGCTAATCCTATCTCTATTACATCATATGAGTACAAATATAAAGGGAAAGAATTAATTATACTTTGAAATAAGAGATGAGGCTCGACATGCAAGCCAAATACTTTATACAAAAGATCCATATGCAACCATTATACATCCATAGCATTCACAAACAAACATATCCACAAGATCGACATCCTCATTCATTCACAACATTCACAAAAGGGGATACTAGGCCATAACCATGCATGCATTCACCATATCAAAATAGATTTTAAAGACGACGTGTATGCTATCATAAGTATATCTACATATACCTATATACATATTAAAATTGCAGTACTTGTAATGCGGGACATTCCCCATTAAAAATATGTTGACTCCCACGCAGACTATGCGAGGTACACAGGGGCAGCGCCCCTGTGCTGGGATCCCGCTGCCCAGTCAGCGGGCGGGGGTCGAGGGGAGGCCGCCCCTCACGGGGTCTCAGGGGAAAAGCCCCTGAAAGGTCTACGGAATTTTACTTCCGTGCACTTAGGAAAATCAATATTTTCCATAGTCGACCCCGTCCAAAATGTCAAAAATAGAAGCCTGCAGCGTATGTGGAATTAGGTTTAGATTTGCACATTAGCAGTTTTAATTCGCATCGTATGCAACATAAAAACAGTATATAGCGATTCGATCATATCAAAACGAATCCAAATATGTCGTAGATCGACACTGCTCTGATACTACTGTTGGGTTTTGTGGAGAAAATATGTACGGTGGAAGAAACAAAAATCCACGCAACTCGAAACAGGATCTCGTCGACAACAACGTATTTGGAAGGAGTGTTTGCGGGATATACCTTATCGCGGAGCAAGTTCAGCGATGTCCCGCTGCACAAGGTGTGCAACGATGCTGGCCTACACGGACATAACTTCTCTCCCATTCTGACGGCGCTCCTTTCATGCGATGATGTACACCGCTCGTAACACACACGGATGGTCATTGATGTCCTCCAAACGCAGGCGTCTCAGCATCTGCGTCTCTACTTCGTCCACGCGGATGGACTGGAACTCCACGTCACAATTCCTAAGCTGGCGGGAAGGAGTCGTATCTGTGCGGCGGCGTGCTAGTAGCGTGTTGCTCTCCTTTCTCTCCTAAGGACGGTGACGGCTAGAGTTTACATATGTTAGTATAAACTGAAAAGCCTCTCCCGATATCTTATATAGATATCGGCCGTAAACCTCATTTAAATAGGAGACGAAGGGAAGTAGGATTTCCTAAACGCATCGGTAAACAGAAACACTAAGTTAAGTAAAACACTCGTTGATTAATTAGAATATTTTGGAATTCATTAATTAACCAAATAATCACATTAATTGATTAATTAATATCCAACTCCATGCAATCTCTTGGGAAGGCTCTATGGGCATATATACCAACAAATATAACACTCCTATTGAGCATATCAAGATGGCCATGGTTGTGATCCTCCATATCCTACAATATAAGGTATAGATCATGCGCTTGTCGGGGCACATTTCTAGTTTGGAAAAGGGTGGGATCAAGAAAAATCTATAGCAATGATGGAGTCCGTAGTTGGGAACTAGTAAGATAGACATTAGGAAGTTTGAGTTCGGGTGCAATGCTAGGATGAGCAGAGTACCTTTGGATCTTCGACAATGACGGTGACATACTTCTATTTTCCAGTGCCACGTTCAAGGAGATGAGTAGCATAAAACTTAAATATGCAAATCAAAAGTTTATTGAACTACCATGTCATGAGTATTTATAGTTATTATCCGTGCGGGTATTAAACACATGTTCATATGTATGTCCATATATATACTAGTAATTCTACGTGCTTTGAACGTGATATACTTAACATTATATTTTTTGGTATATTTTCTTTTCTCAAAAAATTGATATTTTCTTAATGCATAAGTTTAATATTAATATATGAGATAAAATGAAGTTCCTATTAACTAAATATTATCTTTCCCACTAAGAATTTTGTTATGGATAAAAAAATATTTTGATTGAAATTTGTATGCTATTCTTGTATGTAGTAGCTTGTCCAACAAAATGAATAAAATACCAATATTCAGATATATATAGTTGAAGCTCGTTAATGTGTAATTTATTTCAAAAATCATTAAAATAACATATCCTAAATTGACAAAATTACATCTCTTAAGGTGCATACATGGGTATCCTTAACGATTCATTGGTTTTGAGATTAGTCAACGTTGTCTAAGAAAACAATCATTCATGTATAAAAAGATATACTTCGTATTGATTTTTTTTAAAGTAACAATAAAATTAATATGAAGTTATGTTTATCTTACCCTTTTAGAGATAAATTTACTATTGTAAAATATATTTCTTTTCCTAAAAAATGAAATATGAAAAGATACAACAATTTATATGGAAAGAACTAATAACTTAGTTGTAACTTCTGCTATATAATGTGAATGTTACCATTTGTGGAATTTGGTCTATTTTAGACCATAATAATGTTTTTTTAGCAACTTGCACCTTTCATTATAATGAGCAAAAGAAAAAAAATAGTATGTCTCACATGATATATATCGACTATAAAATAGTTCATGAACACACACACACACACACACACACACACACACACACACACACACACATATATATATATATATATATATATATGACAAGGACCCTCATGATTAATGTTAATTACTTATTCATGGATAGGGTAAATGAAACATGAAGAAGATGTCTAGAAGGAAGTTGAAGTTTTATAAGCTCTGTTTAATTGGGATAAACTCTTATTGGTTGTTGCAGATCACTTAGAATGTCTTAGTTTCATAATAATAACAAAAATAATTAATGTTACATACACAAAAATAACAAAGATTGTACTTATACATGCAATCACCATTTGATTTGGATAAAGCAACTTAGTTCAGTGTGTTTGGTTTGCATATCATATATCATAATTTGAGGATAAAAATCATATATAATTAAAATTGAACATAATGAATACTTTTTATGTCAAATAATTATTTGGCTTACTCTAATGAGATTTAGAAAAAAACACATATAATGTCTACTATTTTATTTGTTTAAAACAAAATTTAAAGTTAAAATATTCGTCATTTGATTATTGTATATAATATATCTTATTGTGGCTACAAATTCAATACTTAAATTTTGTGTACTATATTTAGTAAATTCAAAACAAATCTTTGGTTGAAGTTTCTACGGTCTGGTCATTCAACATAAAGATACAAAAGTATATCTAGTGGCAATAATTCACTAAAAACCTTATTTTTTATGTCAAAGTTTTAACACTTATTATATATATTTATATATATATACATATATATACATATATACACATATTATATATGCATATAGATATATACATATATGTATGTATGTGTACATATATGTATATATATGTATGTATGTATATATATGCATATATGTGTGTATGTGTTTGTGTGCGAACATATATCTATCTATCTATCTATCTATCTCTCTCTCTCTATATATATATATATACATATATACAAACGTATATATATGTATATGTAAAAACTTAATTTAATAGTAAACATTATTTTATGTAAAATTTTGATCACTTATTCATTGTACATAAAGTATCTCTATATATAATATATAAGGTACTTAATTTTGAATAACATATCATGGTGTTACAATGATAGTAAGATGTATATACCTTCTTCCAATATTGAAACTGTAACCATATGGTAGCAAATTTCAAGGGTAATTTACCTTTTTGGTGAAGAATGTGTCTACTTCATATATAAACCAACCTAGACAATTAGAATTTTTCTGATGAGCATTTCTAGATTGTCGTAGCATAAGATTTTTCTATAAAAATTATCCACCTATACCAGATATATTCATATTATGTAAGCATAAATCATAAATTATGCATACTATATCAATCTTTCTTGTCCATGTGACATTTAGGAAAAATCATTAGAATATATATGAAAAGTTTATTTAAAATGATTTTGTTATTTTGATTTTTTTTTTAGAACATAGAGGATTTCTGTAGCTATAAAATCATTACATGTAAGTGTATACATGAAAATTTAATGTAATACCAGTAAATATCTCTATTTCTTTAATGAACAAATATCACAATATGAGAACATTAGAAAGGAGAACATAATTTATAATGGTTTATTATATCTACTATAAGTTAAGTAAATAATCATATTATCTTAACCAGAATATTATATAAAGCATGTCGCATTACAAGATATGTATTCTATATTAAATAACTCCAGCAAATATGAGTATACCTCTGTGAGAGTAGAACTTACCTCGACACATACTATAAGTAAATATATATACTTTAGTTAGCTTTGATTACTTTCAACTCACATTATTACACTTCATCATCAGTGATCTCTAAAAATTACATGATGCAAATGTTAAATATAGGATCAAAGTTGTAAACATAAAACACATGCCGAATAACAACAGAAACATGGCTACCCATACACAAAGATGCAAGCACACGCGTAGACATATATCATGAAGTACTTCAACAAGACAAAGTAATCTCAAATATGTTCTTATTAGTAGTTCATGAATTTTGATTCTTCATCAATATGACCATTCATTTGATATTGGTTAAAACACTTATGTTTAGAACATTGTACATCTTAGATCATAATTACCCTAAGGGTTAGAAAATGCTAGTGTTCAACTATTATATGATAAATGTTAAGAATACATACAGAGGAAAATGAATAATGAAGAATGAAAGAAAGAACTTTAAAGGTTAAAGAAAATGTGTGACCTAGTTGTTCTACAAAATCCTCTATCCTCTAGGAGTTTCTTCTGGATATAAAATCAGTTGATTTGAAGGCATAAAAAATTAAAATAGGATAAAATAGAGAAAGATTAACCCTTTGATGTTGACCAATCATCAAGGCAAGTACGTTATGCTAAGACAAATATGTAAATAAAGATCCTGAAAGGTGTGGTTATATTAGATTTTATATCCATGTTTGTTTGAATATCAAATAATTGATCAAATAACATTGTGAGTTATACCTTATAATGTTAAATTATTCAACGGAGTATTTTATGTTGTGCACAAATATGATGTACTTCTTAGTACTGGACATAAGAGAACATAGTCTCATAAAAATGCCTTACATTATATGGTGTTCCATTTTCAATAATTATAGTTGTTCTTTGTTTTAAGTTATGATGATAACGTCTGATGTCATCAACATCCATCAATCAAATGTCCAATAATTTGTTAATAGATAATTAGATGACACAAGATACATTTAATAAAAGAAAAATGCATGTAATTAACCTGAAAAATTATTGATGCAGTTTAGGAGAAATACAAAAGGACTAAAATTATAGTATTAATCAAATGCCATAAATTTAGAACTTACATACTTATATAGTACTTTTGGGACCTTGTAAGTAACGTGTTCTATCTAAAAATTGAAAATAAAATCTACTTGCACCTGACATATCATGTTATTACATTGAGTCACTTTTAAAGTTTGATAAATAGTATATAATCTAAAGAATTTCAGGAGTTTACGAAATGGTGTAATATAGTGACAATCAGGAGCAAACTACAATGATGAATATAGGAATTTCTAGGAATGATGCAACATATGAATGGCTGCCAAGTATCCCTGGAATGTGGCAAGTCACATCTGTTATTTGATGTACTTAGTATAAGTGTTTCGTGCAGTGAACCATGAACGATTTCTACACCTTTTTTTTTATAAAGAATAACATTTTTTAAGGTAAAAGGTAAATCTGAGAAGATCAATATAATGGGAGCAGCAATCCTGACGGCTAAATGTAGCATCTCTGACATGGACAAAATATTGTGTCCCAAATTTTAGCTGACAGCCCACAATTTAGAAAACGACTGAGATGCATCTTTCCTGCCATATGATCATCTAGTTATAGCACTTTGGCTATATATAGCAGACTTATTATGGCATTATTGGAGTACAAAATTCTGGAGGTCTGGCTCGGTACGCACAACAAGAATCCAGTGAATTCATTGATAGATAAGGTTGACTAACTCGATTCTCTTGTTTGTGATATGCGCTAGTTTGAGTACCAAAAAAGTCGTAACCAACAATATACAAAGAACACCCCCCCTCTTTGGCAAAGAAAGTAGTATTAATGCCGGCATTAGTCATGGTTCTTGGAGTATATCAAATTCTTACTCGTCGACCACATGGTGCAACCCGACCACGGAGGACAATAATACTTGTTAGTTCAATAGATGCAGTAGAAGTAACCCGTAACTTCTCCAATGATTGCCAAACCCTGGGGTATTGTATGAGCATTGATAATCCTGAACTTTATATCAGCGTGGTCAACTTCCTCTATTAGCTTTATTAAAAAAAAAAACTTCCTCTATTAGGTCCACCAGAAAAATATTATGCACCAGAGTTGTATTGTATTCACAATCCGAAAACGGGTTCAAATCAATAAAGAAAGCATCCTCCTTTCAAATCAGAAAAGCATACGCACCAAAGTTGGAGTGCTTCATCCTTTTCTGACTATCGATATACTAACAACATTATAGATATATATGTATATATTGAAATTGTAGATGCATGCTAGTCAGCGTTGCAACTTCTCGTTGCGAAGAACTTTCCAGCCAACTAAGTCTGAAGGCACTCGCCCCCTCGTCATCCATGCTTATTAAGGACATGAAGTTATCTGCCTTTGTCTTCCCCTCTAGTCATGCAAAGCGCTTGCCCTTTACACATGCGATAAACATCCTGCCATCTTGGAGTATCTATTTATCTTCCATCACTCATCTGATTGATGCCGCCAATGAAGCTCCACTTGTAGATATTAGTGCTACAACCATCTCATTATTTAAATATGCAAATTGTCCAAACAATGCTAGTAGTCTACCCTTGCGTGTCTTTGGAAGTAGCGATAGCCTTTGTGCCTTTTATATAGGATCCATGATCCGTAGGAGGCTTCTTTGAGTGTTTTATAGGGAGTAGCAGATCTGGTAAGTTCGAAGTTGTATTGGAAATTAGGGCAGACATGACATAGATCCAAAAGTCCTACTATTTTACGGAACCAAGAAAATTGTAAGACGTAATCGTATCTAGTACCCGGCAGTGTGTATGGAACTAACATAACAAAAGCAGCAAGAGTCCAGCCGTTGTAGGGAATCAATGGGGACGGAGACGAGTGGTGATACTTAGAATGGTAGAATAGTAGATATATATGTATTTATATACACATGTATCTATTTATACCTATATATAGTTAAGATAATTATAAAATGATATCCAAGATCTTATTAATAACTAACGGTACTATTAGATACGTCTTCACCATTACGATAATTATAAAACGATATCCAAGATCTTATTAATAACTAATGGTACTATTAGACAAGTCTTCACCATGATACATCAATATAAAATAGTCAAAATTATAGTGAAGAAAATGTAGTGTTGGAGTATGTGTTTGTGTGTGTGTCGGTACAGAGGGTGACAAAAATATTGAAAATATGAGTGAGTACCTTTTGGAATCCATAATCAAACACTTTATTGTCATTAAAAAAATTATTTAAAGAAAATATAGATAAATATATTCATGATTCAAAACCCATTTTTAAAAATTTTCTTTACTTTTCTAGTAAATAGTGTGGCCCATATATAGTGCATTTTTGTGCTGAGGACATGTTATAAGTGCAATTTGTGGGCAAAATGTTGAATGTAGTACCAATAAAAATTCATAAATAACTAGAAATGTTCAACATCATTCTAAGACATCTCACTTAATATTCAGGACTATAACATTTCTTTCTTGATATAGAAGGAGGACCATCAATCAATATTCAATTTAGATTACAACTAGCTCTTCATCCCCATTGTGAGATTTATAAAAAGTGGAAGGTGTGCCTACTCCTTATTTGGATCTCTCCAAAATAAAAAGGGTGGTTGATAAGCAAAATTAACCATTATAGTCATTAGTAGGCTACATAGTTGAGGCACAAGAATCAAGGAAATAATACTAAACCACCTAAGTTAATCTGGAATTCCATATTGTTTTATTACTATGGGTATATCACCAATCACAAAAGATTTCTTGGAGAAAGTTAGGCTGATGAGTAGATCCAACTAGAATCACAATCCTAAACTTTGATCCTCTAATATATTTAAAGCAACCATGAACCCAAGATAATTGATCTCAAAGCCCTCTTGCGGATAACAACATAAGACTGGATGCCATGTTAGTTTTATGTGGATATATATATTGTAAACTGTAGTTGTTGCAACCATAATTGTAAAGCAAATCTTGATCATATTAAAATGATTAATGCAATTAAATATAGATGATAAATGTCCTAGACAAAAAGTTATACGGTTAGGACTTTCGTTATTGATATATAATTATATGGTTAAAGAAGGATGCTTTAGTTAGCTCCAAGCCCTATTAGAGGTAGGATCCTATGGTATGATTAATATCTATTTCAAACTTTATATGCATGTGGTTCTAGATAGTTTTATGAAAAAACACAATTGAGACTCTCTTGATAGATCAACACCCTATGTCACATGATGAAGATGAGTAAACTAATATACTCTTGGAGATACAAAATGAAAATAATGGGTAATATTCATCTTGTTTCTTTATAATTATTCATTCCACAAATAAATACATAGTTACAACTTATCCCAAGGATGTGATATATGAAGTAAAAGTCAAACTCATTATGTTGATATATGATCCATGTAGTTGTACACACTTAAAAATATGATATATGGTTAAGACTCTAGTGAAGTTAATTGTGATGTTTTTGCATACAATACATGTTCAATGACAATATATTGTAAAACATATATATACATATATATATATATATATATATATATATATATATATATATATATATATATCTATATATGTGTGTGTGTGTGTGTGTTTGTGATCTCTCCCCACAGCCGCAACCCAATGCTCTGGCGACTAGGGTTTAGACGTGTGGGAGGTCCTCTACCCCAAAGGGTTACCTTCTCTTGCATGTCCAAGGAACATGGCGAGCTTTCTGGTCTCTTCCCCAAGATGGCGGAGGAGTTAGCAGAGAGATACTCAAGACTGCAGTTAATAGCAGAGGAAGAAGAACCGATCGAAGTCAATACAGAACGAACCGAAGACGAGGCAGAACATCTGGGATTGGCGCTGGTTGCACGCATCCTCTCGGATAGAGCACCCAACTTTTGGGTGATGAGACGCACCCTCACGCAGGCATGGGGGCTCTCACAGAAGGTGGTGTTTAAGCAGATGGAAGGAGACATTTTCATCATACAATTCATTGACTGGCGGGACAAGCAGAAAGTTTTAGACGGGGCGCCATGGAATTTCGACAACAAGTTGTTAATTTTCAAAGAAATTGAAAAAGACGAACACTCAGGACTGATCGCCATCACGCATAACCCCTTATGGGCTCAGATCTACGGGATGCCATTAGGGTTCCGATCATCTCAGGCCATCACAACGATCGCAGCCAGACTGGGCGACGTCCTCAAATTGGATGTCGACGAGTTAGGGTGGGAAATGTCGGCGTGAGTCCGGATTAATCTGGACATCACCAAGCCCCTAAAGAGAGTTCTACGCATCAGAGGAAACCAGAACAAACTTCTCAGCCGAAAGCAGGGAAGAAAGGAAAGGGTGATCCGAAGAAAACTAAGGATCCACCGTGGGTATACAAGATGAGCAGAGTGCAAAGACTCGGGGTACCGGAGCATGAAGTCGTCTGGGATACTGTGACTGGGAAGAGAGGAAGGCAGTCCGAATACTGTGACATGGAACTAGATATGGTCAGCCCTACGGATGACACGACTAAGAAAGCCAGGAACAATGGGTCTGCAGTTCACAATGAAGGAACATCAAGTGTTCAAGTAGCGAAGACTGGAGGAGACCAGCTCCGTGAACAACTATGAAAATCATGAGCAAGAATTGTCAGGGTTTGGGCAACCCTGACACGGTGAACGCCCTCCGATCGTGGTGTTGGAGGGAGAGCCCAAACATAGTCTTCTTAATGGAGACACTTATCTCTAGTGCTGATCTAGAAGCGGTGAAAAGAAAATGTGGATTCACACAAGGTATCTGTATCGACAGAGTGGGCATGGTAGGTGGAATTGGCTTATGGTGGAAAGATGTTGAACTCAATATCATATCTTACTCGCAGCATCACTGTAGTTGTGAGATTGAAGACGAAACATGGTCTAACAAATGAAGAGCTGTGGGCATATATGGGTGGGCAGACCAGTAGCTGAAGCACAATACATGGGACTTGATACGTGAACTAAAAAACATAGCTGACCTCCCTACAATGTTCTTTGGTGATTTCAATGAAATTATATCAAACTCTGAGAAGATGGGAGGCCCCCCAAAAGCTTTACACTACATACAGGATTTCCGAGATGTGATAGACGACTATGACCTTTCAGACCTGGGATATAGTGGAAGCATATTCACGTGGCAGAGGGGTACAACACCAGAAACACTTGTTCGAGAAAGATTGGACATGGCTTTGGCTTGTCCCAGTTGGGCAGCGAGATTCCCACAAGCTAGAGTTATTCACCTTCCTATTTTTGAATCTGACCATTCCCCGATTATCATCAACACTGAGCAGAGGTGAAGGCGTCAATGAAGGAAACATGAAAACTTCTTCTTTGAGCCCATGTGGATGGAGGACGAGACGTGTGAACATATAATCCAGGAATCATGGGAAGGTGACCTATCTATTGATCTTCAGGGAAAGATGGAACGACGTGCATGAAGCTAAAGTCTTGGGTAGCTGAAAAATTTGGTAAGATGAAGAGCAGGATTAAAGATCTAGAAGGGCAGTTGGGGGAGGCCTAGCTCTGACCGCCGGATAGAAGCAACCTTGACAGGTGTACACGCATTGCAGCGGAACTACACAAGTGGCACAGACGTGATGAAACGTATTGGCATGCCAGGGCGAGGGTGAATGAAATGAAATATGGTGACAGAAACACAGCTTACTTTGACCACAAAGCATCACAGAGGAGGAAAAGAAACAAGATTGAGGGGCTCATCGATGCAGCGGGACAATGGAAGACAAATGATGAAGAGATCGAGAAGATCATCACTGATTTTTTTCAGGGGCTTTTCAAGACATCTCACCCGACGGGATGAGAGGAGGCGACAAAAGGGATAGAGAGGAAAATTGGGAGAATAGAAAGGGAAATTCTGGAAAGGGATATCACCACTGAAGAAATTCAAGCAGCGCTGAAAAGTATGCACCCTAATAAAGCACCCAGACCTCATGGGATGAAGGCTATGTTTTTTCAAAAATATTGGCACATAGTAGGAAGTGATGTGGCAAATTATATAAAGGGGTGGTGGAAATCTGAAGATAGTATTGCTGAAGTGAACTCAACTCTGGTGGTCCTCATTCCTAAAGTGAAAACTCCAAAGGAAATTGGGGAGTTCAGACCTATAAGCCTGTGCAATGTTATTTATAAGATTGCTGCAAAAGTCCTAGCCAACCGCTTGCGTCCTCTGATGGACAAGATTGTTTCTGAACAACACAGTGCTTTTATCCCCGGAAGGCTCATCACAGACAATGCACTTATTGCCTACGAGCTTTTTCACACTATGAAAGGCGAGAAAAGGAAGAAGAAGGGACATATAGCTCTGAAATTTGATATGTCAAAAGCTTATGACAGAGTAGAATGGGGGTTCATGGACTTCATACAGGAGAAGTTGGGGTTCGAAGAGCTATGGAGGAAGAAAGTTATGAATTGCATGTCTTCAGTATTGATAACACCAATTTTTGTGATGTTTTTGACCCTTATTTTGTTATCAAAACTGCCCTTTTAAACTGCTTTCCTCTCTTTTTATATGTACTTTTGCAATAACAGGACAAACTACGCTCTTAACTCTAAATTTCCATCTTTTGCAGAGTTTTCCTCTATTTTTGATACATTTATCATCAATAAGGCCGTCCCGGCCCACAAACATGATTCCACCTGCATCGGCCTTCTAGCCGGCCGATATGCACACTGCCCGGCAGGGTAGTGCAATACACAGACGTGCGACATGAGGATGCTGCACAAGAAGGGACTAGCGGGTGATACACCTATCTACCTGACAGGGAGCCGGACTCACCACGACAACCAAAGCTTGTCGCGCGACACATACCACCCACCGGTAGGCGCCGCTCGTCACGTCCACTGACCGCCGACATCCTTGTGCCGGGAGATACTGACATCGGCTGACTCCGCGATAATAAGGAAGACACGTGGCACCCTGAGCACCATAACTTCTCCAACCGCTGCCTATAAATAGAAGCTATAGGTCAGAACCCTATGCAAATCTTCCCAGGAAAGCTGCAAAGAGCGAGTGTATCGTGCCTTAGTGATCGTGTCGGGCAATCCTAGGTGAGCACTTCCCCATCCTGAGAGGGAGGGAATGGTTCACTTAGGGTCATCCCGAGCACCACTGCAGGCCGATATCGGCCGACATAGGATACCCGACATAAGTGACCGACACTAGATGCATCGCTCTAGTCCGACACGATACCGAACCTCAATATGCATCGCCCGTCATGGCATGTCGCCTGAGAGGGTGCCGCCCGACATGATCGTATTGGGATAGGGCGTCTCGCACGATACAGTCCGCCCGTCACCACGTGTCGCCCGAGAGGGTGTGCCTCCCGACACGGCTGTATCGGGCTAGGCTCCTTCCCGGTATCGGGCTGGAGGGTCCGCTGTAGTCTGTCGTCCTTCTATACCAAGAAGGTGACATCTATCTTTATTTCAATCATTTATTTCATTACTTATGCAATGTAAACAAACCTTTATTTGTTTATGGAAATAGAAGAGCTTAATTACTTGCTGCTTATTGCTTGGTACTCTTGTGGATGATTGCTATGTTTAATATCTGAACTCTAGCTTGTATTTTGGATCGCGTTTCAATTAGCTACCGAATCGTGTTTTCCCATTGCAATAGCCTCGAGAGAGGTGTTGTGGCTCTAGTGTTTGGTCCGATTTTGGAGTACGAGAGTGCCCGGAATCGGAGTTGCTTTAGTAACCTTTCCACTCTAATTTAAGTCCAGCAACCTCGAGAGGGGTGTTGATGCTTGGTTAGAGGTACCCGCTCTGAGAGGAGGGGTACATGATGTTTCTTATGCCGCTTGTTTTACCGAAGTTTTCTCCTTCGTACCTTGCTTTAGCTTTAGTATTATCTCTCTGTTTCAGTTGCATGAAAACCCCTAAAAACTGATAAATGCCTAAAACCTTAAATCTTTCTTGTAGCTCCAATTGGAGATAGATTTTTTTGCTTTGATGATCTTATCTAGTTGTTCCCTTTGGGGAATTTTACTACATCTTTATCCTTGCCGGAGTGTAGCGTGTCGATTCAAAGTTCTCAACACTACCACCCTTGTCCCTGTGTTCGACCCCGTATATCTACTTCGACCCCGTAAGCAAAGTTGCGGGGGCCTAGAAGGTTTCGGGTTATAAATGTAAAAGTCCGACTACTACAAATCCGCCTCCATTTTTGGATGCGCGATTTAGGCCGGTCAACTTTTTGGCGCTGTTGCCGGGGATAAGGCAAAAAGGCACTGTTGACGAATCCGAATCCACTAACTACACTCCCGTGCCTCAATATTAGAAATGAGCTTGACAACACTCTTTTCTTTTCCTTTTCTTTTTTTTTATTATTACTATTCTTTGCACAAAATAAATAATTCTATTTTCTGACTTGATTTTTTGTGCTATTTTTAGGTACTCAGCAGAAAAACACATTGTTCAACTGAGCGCCAAATCCATCTGACATGCCTCCTCACGTAGAACCACAACATTCCGAAGGGGAACACCAGGGGAGGCCCAGGCCTGATTCGCCTCCTCCTGAGGCAAACGACCGGTACGATGGAAATGATCAACTGGAAGATCCAGAAATGGATCAGTCCGAGGAAGATCACCGCCGTAACAGGCGTCGCCACCACAGGAATAGGAGAAATAATCAAGAAAGACGCCGAGAGGACAGTGACAGCGACGACTCAGAAGAAGAGGAGAAAACCCTAAGGGAGCTAGCCTCCACGAAGGCTAACAACTCCCGGTGCCCGGTCATCATTCCACGTTTCAACACTACTAACTTCGAGCTCAAGCCCTCTGTGATCTCTATGATCCAGAATAAAAGCTTCAGGAGCAGCTCCAAGACCGACAACCCTTATCATCACCTGGACGCCTTTAAGAATATATGTGACACGATTAAGATGCGAGGTGTACCCGAAGAGGTCATTTACTGCAAGGGCTTCATCTTCTCTTTGGAAGATAAAGCTCTGTCATGGTACCTAGGGCTGCCTCATCAAGCTTTAAACGGATGAGGTGCACTGGCTGACGCGTTCGTGAATAAATTCTACCCCACTGAAAGGACTGTCAGAAACAGGCAGAAGATAACCTCCTTTATGCAGAAGCCAAATGAGAGTCTCCACGACGCCTGGGAAAGATACCAGAAATATCAGAGGGACTGCCCTTACTATAACTATAAGAAGGGTTTCCTAGTCACCACCTTTTACAATGGCCTGACTCCCGATGAAAGGGTGTCACTAAATGCGACAGCAGGCAGTGACTTCCTTGGGAAAAAGCCACGCAAATCTGAAAGGATCATCAAGAACATGGCCAAGCTGTAAGCCGACGCTGATTATGATCGATCTGACAGAGGACAGGTCAAAAAGGTCGGTGAAGGGACCTCTCTTGAATCCAAGGCGCTGGAGTCCATCACCTCGCAGATATAAAGAATCGCCACAGATGTTAAGCAACTGTGAGAATCTGACAGGAAAGGAAAGAAGCCAGTCGAAAAGGTGATGAAGTGCGTAACCTACGGTGAAGGAGGGCATGGGGTAGATAACTGCATCTACACCCGATCGGACGCAGCCAGTGATACTGACTCTGAAGACGAAGGGACTAAAACTGTCTCTTTCGTGAGTTTCAAAAGGCCAGATCACCTCGGCTTCAGCTACAGCAATAAGGATGCGGTTGAGAACTCTCATCAGCTGCATAGCTCGTCCAAGCCGTCACAAACTTTCGAGAAAAGAGGGGGGCCGAGTCAGTATGCCAAGAACACCCAGTTCCAGTCAACCAAAGGAAACTTCCAGGTACAAGGTAAATATCAAGGGTCAAACAGAGAACAGGACAAGGGCTCAAGCCAATCAGATGTGATTGGCCAGTTATTCGATTTTGTTAAGAAGCAGGACACTATCAACAACCAACTAGCGCAAAGCGCGCTGTCGAATTTTGGCGTTTTGAACTCCTTGCAGGTACAATTGGCGGACATGCAAACACATCAACGCCATATTGATCAGCAGCTAGCTCAATTGGCCGAGATCGTGAAGAACCTGTCGGGGAAGATTCCGTCGAATACTGAACCAGCTAAGAAGGCAGGACAGTGATCAAGTGGAGAAAGGATCAAGTTGATGGCAAAAACTAAGGAGTCACGAAGATAAAAGATGTCGAGCAGGAGACAAAGATTACGGCGCTTCTCGGGAGGCCTCCCAAGCTTTTTTTTATTATTCCTAGAATAGGATGCTTTTTACTTTCCAGCAAAACAAACATTACGAACATTATGGACTGTAATAAGGCCCGAGTCAGTGCATGCGCCACATGCGCTGACTCTTCTGTTTTATGGGCCACCACCTTTTTTTATAAACTGGGATGAGTAATACCATCTGAGGCCGGGATCTTAATCTTAGGCCAATGATGTTTTACTCATCGACCGTTTTTAACCGCTCTGTTTTTAAGTTTTTCTTCTTGGCTTTGCTCTGAACGGCCGTATCAGGCAGCAACCCAACCGGCATGATAAACGCGCCCACATCAGGTAATGGAATTTCGGGCATCGCAAGGGCCATGACAGATGGCATGCTTGCACAGCGTACACCCATATTGTGCAGGGGGAGTAATTACCCTTGTGATGACGGATGGACTACCCATCTCAGGGATGATTCATCCCAACGGCCGACGCACGTCCCAGAATTACCAGCTTTACCCCCGGTTGGATTTACTATATAAGGAACGGAGATATTACCGTGTCGGGCTACTGCCTTACTGTTTTCACCTACTCGTATCGTGTAGTGTTTTCTTGAACTAGCTCCCATGTCGTGCAACGATCCTCTGCTCTCGTGTCACGCGGAAGGTTTAAGAAAATAGCAAAGGTATAGCCTGACAGCCGTATCGTCCAGTTTGCCCGAAACGACCTTCTTATCGCGCATAACGGCTTCTTATCTGTTAAACCTTGTATCACTCGATACGAATGTCGCGCAACGTACCTTTTATTCACGTTTGCCCGATACGCCATATCGGGCGATATCCGTGTCACCCATCCTTGCACCACCTCGCTCATTTTTTTTGTCGGGTGACACACTGCTTTCCTTTCAGAGAACCCTATCGGGTGTCTTATCTCTCACGACCGTATCGCCCGACACACCCATGTCGGGCGACATACCTGACGCGTATTTATCACCGTATCGTCTTGTTCTTATCGCATGTATGATCTTCTGACGTGACGGGAGATACCCATATCTCATATTGGGCACAAAACTTCACCTCGGAAAACCTCATATCACCTGATACAGTGGTGTGGGATCATATTTTTTGTAACGAGGCATATCTTATCAAGCATTCATTTTAAATTATTTAAAACATCGACACATATTTGATCAAAGAATTTGTTTAATGATTAACAGAAATGGACCGCATCAAGCAGACCGTTGTCCGGGTTGATGAGCACGACAGAAGGATCTACACCGAACCAGCAGGTGAAGCACCCACTGTCGGGCAGAAACGCCCGAATCCAGAAGCAGCTGGGCCGTCAACAGCGGAAAAGAGGACAAGGGTAGGAGAGGTGGCGGCTCCAACACCAACAGCTGTGGCAGGACCCCAGGAATACACGCCAGGAAGGTTCGTGCTGAGGGACGACGAGCACACATACCGTTATGTAGAACTGGCACCCAAGGTCTACAGGCCGAGCCGGTTCTGCCACCAAGCCTCGTTCGTTGAGCTGGGAATCTTTGCAAGACTAAAGGACGTCCTCACCGAGGCGGGATTAAAGAAGATTTGCCTTAGCAGATCTTCCTCCTACACTGAGCTCACGAGGGAGTTCATGTCATCCTTCCACCAAGTGAAGAATTCTGCTACAGAAAAGGAAGAATACGGCGGAGCAGATAGACTCCAAGCCCGACTATACAACTCGGAGCACGCCATCTCCAAGAAGCTGCTGAATGAGATCTTCTCCTCCAGCGAGGAGGAGAAGAATCGGATGAATAACGGTGAGAGAATCACCGAAGGAGACAGGTTCAACCCCGTGGAGCTCTGGAACAGGCTGACCGGCGAATCATCATTTAAACCGGGAAGCAAGGTGATAGTGGTGCACTCCTGCTTTTGGAGGATTGTGCACAAACTGGTGGCATGCTTGCTGTTCAGCAAGAACGAGTCCAGCAATATCTACACGGAAGAACTCCATGTCATGTGGCACATGATGGAGGGACGCGTGATCAACTTGGGGCGGTTCTTGCTGAACAGACTTCACCCAAAAAAGGATGCCACCAAAGAATACTGTATGGGTGGCATCATCAATTTGATTACGACAGGGCTCGGGTACTCGAAGGAGCCGCACAACCACTCGAGGACAAAGGGCGATGAGGTAATCGACATCAAGTATCTAATGAGGACCAACATCATAAAGAAGGAGGAAAGAGATTACTTCTACAAGTTTGCAAGAACGAACATCCTCCTCCCGCTCCCTCGCTGTGCCACCTACGACGCAGAAAAGCTAGTCTTCACTGCCGCAAAGATTGAAGCCATAGCGGCAGACATAGCCTACGCCGCCGCCACTAGAGTCCAAGAAAGGGCAGCCATGAGAGAAGAACCGATTCCTCTCAACCCAAGGCGGGAAAAAGCATCGACGACCCGCACCGAGCCAGCCATGATTCCAGAGCTACCGAGGAAAGCTACTAGTAGAGCTGTCGTCGCTTCTACTATACCAGCCACAACCACAACAACGACGGTGGAGGCTGAAGAAGGACCGATGATCGTTGAGATCACCGAGACAATAACTACGGGAGATGCCGTGGAAGAGACAGCCGTAGCCCCCGACATGCCTATAGAGGCAGAGGAATCACCTCAGCAGGACACCAGTAATGGGGTGTTCGACGAGATCCTAAGAATGGAGCTCGAAGGTGCACAGCTGACGCCGCCACCGCCACTGGTGTCCCCTGTTGCAGTTGCTGAGGGGATCGTCGATAGTGTAGAGGTGGACAAGCATCCGCCCACACCACGACCATCTCCACCACGATGAGAAGGCAAGGCGGTGACGACTGAAAGAGCGCCGTCGCCTCGCCCGACGACATCTGCATCGTGAACGATTGAGATAGACTCTACCTTGCCTGGTAGACCATCACGCGAGCAAGGTGTCGCGAGGACGGAAGAAAGACCCGCAGGAACCCCTCCATCGCTCGGAAAGATGATCGGGAACGAGCTCGACTACTTGCGGGAGGTAACAGATAACAACTCAGCTACCTGTATTTCCTTAACCCGCAAGTTTGCATCTTTCTAAGACAGGCTGAATAGCCAAGAATGAGAGATGCTGACTCTAGCTAGCCTTCCCGACAGACTAGAGACTTTGAATGCGACGCTTCAGCAAGTTCTCCAATGCCTCGACAAGATCGAGGAGAGGCTGGATAGAGGGGACGACCATCCACGCCGAAGGCATCCGAGAAGGTCCCCGTCGCCCCCTGGACATGGCTCTCCACCTTCTTCGTCAACATCCTCCTCGACATCAGTGTCCTCCTCCTCCTCCAGCGGGCGATCCACATCGCCTGAGGAGGGAACGCCGCCTAGCTCGACCTACGGAGCTCCAGCAGGACAGGAGAGCTCCCTAAGCTTGGAAGAAGAAAATCCCTCGACCCCCCTAGACGAAGCTGATAATGACAATGAAGACATCAGCGTCGAGGATGACTCTTTTGATGAATCAGAGGGAGAAAGGGGGGACATTTATGCAGTCAATGAAAGACACCTCCCCCGAGGGAAACGCTTGATGGCGGATAAGTTCCGTGAGCCAGCCGAGATACCCTCCTTTGAGATGGCCGACTTCGACAGAAGGGTCATCTGATACCTGACGATCAGAGACCAGAATTTGCTGAACAAGGTCTTAAGATCGTAGGCAGATGAAGAAGACGTCGTCTGGAGCGATGACTACTTCTCCATACGACGGGAAGCTCTTCGAAGTATGTTCCGCTCACCGACCATCGTCAGCAAAAGACTGTTTAGGGTCCTTGAAAATGCGATAATAGAAAATATCAACAGCATGACAGGTCGAAAGACAATATACAATGCCACCCTGACCTTGGCAAGAAGACTAATGAAAGGAGAACCAGACTCCAATGCGGTGGCCGACATGCTGCACTACATAGAAAAGCATAGACCAAACATCGTGTTGGCCCCGTATAAGCACCGCAACGTGTGGTTCCTCTGCGTGGCAGACCTCAGGAACCACTACGTCCAGCTGTTGAGCTACAGCAATGACGAGGTGCCACGCTCCGGGAATGTTTTCAGCTGCCCAGAGGACAAGCAACTGAGGCTCCTGCCGCTGCGTCTTCTACGAGTTATCAAGCAAGGAAGCCAACGTCACAAGGGCGTTTGGCATTTCTTTTCTATCCGAGACCTCCCCATCCAGGAAGAGGGGGGAAGCGGAAATAGCGCCTTCTCCATCTTGAGTGCCATGGAGGTACTCAATACAATTGGAAACTTTGGGGCCCTTAGGGGCACATGCTTCTATCACCGCAGGGGCATATACGTCATGCTACTAATAAAAGACAAGTGCTATTTTCGAGACGTAGGGGTACCAGAGCAGCTACAGGACAGTGACCTAGAAGAAGACTCTTCACAACCCAACAGCTCCTCAGAGAAAGAAGCCGAGATGGCAACCGACACTTATGGGGCAGGCAAGCAGTTGGAGATCATGCGAAAAGTACACAGAATGGAAGACCCTGCTTCGCCTGAAACTGCAGAAGGGCTGATAAGGAATTTCGACCACTTCTTGTGTGCTACACTCACGCAGGAGCAGGTCAACAAAATCCTTCTGAGGTTGGCCGATTCAACCCCAACGGATGTCATCTATGAGGCAGGCAATGTCATAGTCCCGGTCGATGACTTAAGGGACATGGTAAAAGAAGGAGGATGCGTGGCTGTATCTGTGGCGGCAGCTTACATCCAAACAATACAACCAAGGCTCGAACACGCATACATAACTCATCCTATGCTGTTCAATGACATTTGCCTCGCCGATGAAACAGGAGCGAAGTAGGCATTTATGGAAGAGTTGGAGAACGAGCTTCCATGCACGATCTTCCTGCCCATCCTACATTATAGCCATTGGATGCTCCTAACAATGTACACTCGGCAACGAGCAGGAATCTTCTACAACAGCTCGGATAGCAACAAAGACCATCCAGTGCCGTGTATATCAGAACCGTTGACATCCGTCGAACGCCTAGTTCGAAAATACTATGATGAGGTGTCAAAGATGGTCCAACCATTCTTGGACACGCAACCAAGAAAATGGCATGAACTCCAGTTCTGCCACCGCAGTCTGCAACAACTTCCCCTATCCAACGACTGCGACATCTTTGTCCTGGAATGGATAGAAAATGAAGAGATGCCTGACCAGCTCCACCACATCGACTATCACAACAAAAGAGGAGAATATGTGTGGGAGCTTCTATCTGACGCAGGTGCGCTCACCATCTAACCTCACTGGTGTAACATTACCTCACCTTATCTACCTCACAACTCTGGGACAGAGTGTGGAGTAAGTTTGGGGGGGGTACCTTGTACCAGTGGGGAGGTATAAATTTTTTTTTCTGAATTTTCTGACTCAAATTCTTTATTCTTTTGTCCCAAATTCTTTATTCTTTTGTTCTTCTCTATACTATGTGTACATATATATGTTCATACCAAAATTTTGAATTTTTTTTTGCTTACCTTACCTCAGCACATATGTACACAAACAATGTATAGTAAAAACCTGATGCGACTTCTTGTCAGTTTGTTTTTATGTGCCCTAGGTGATGCGAGTTTTGTTATATCTTTCTGATAATGATGCCTCAAAGAACAAAAGACTATGTTTTTTCGTGCCAAAAATTTTGAAAAAAATAGTAATCTCGCAACAGCTAAGAGATGAGTATGGAGAAGGAAAAAGCTACCCAAACAACAAAAATCTCTCTTGTTCCCCTTACCCAACAAAAATCCCAAAAAAAGAGAAAGTAGCCTTATGAGAGTGAATAAAAGCATGAGATTTGTGCCCAATAAAAGAAAAGAAAAAATACATACACACTTGTTTTCCAAAAGTACCAGACTTTAGGTATGGTAGATCCGGGGTAGTGGTACGTAGGATGTGAAATCACTGCTCTAAATCCAACTAGCTTGGACTGCAGGGACCACTTGCCCGCTAACGGACCATTACCTGGATGGACTGATGGGAAATAAGAAAAATCCCAAAAAGCCTTAGCCTACCCTATACACAACTTTCTGCCCCTAAAGCTGTTTGGTGTGAAAGCTAACTTTGGAATCATACACCAAAGTCTCGCTGAAGCTGTAGAGAAAATTTTTACTGAAATAATAAGGCAGGAAACACAAGGTCTTTTGTTCGTAGTGGGGCATCATTATCTCTAAAGTCATCGCGATTCTTATTTTACCTCTTGAACTAAAAACTACACCGAGCAAGAAGAAGCATCACAAAATAAAGTTTAAATTTTGATTGAGTACAATCAAAATGCTAAGTTTAGGGGAGTTGACAACACCAATTTTTGTGATGTTTTTGACCCTTATTTTGTTATCAAAACTGCCCCTTTAAACTGCTTTCCTCTCTTTTTATATGTACTTTTGCAATAACAGGCCAAACTACGCTCTTAAATCTAAATTTCCATCTTTTGCAGAGTTTTCCTCTATTTTTGATACATTTATCATCAATAAGGTCGTCTCGACCCACACACATGATTCCACCTGCATCGGCCTTCCAGCCGACCGATATGTACACTTCCCGGCAGGGTAGCACAATACACAGACGCACGACATGAGGATGCCGCACAAGAAGGGACTAACGGACGATACACCTATCTACCCGACAGGGAGTCAGACTCGCCACGAAAACCAAAGCTTGTCGCGTGACACAGGCCACCCACCGGCAGGCGCCGCTCGTCACGTCCACTGACCGCCGACTTCCTTGTGTCGGGCGATATTGACATAGGCCGACTCCGCAATAATAAGGAGGACACATGGCACCCTGAGCACCATAACTTCTCCAACCGCTGCCTATAAATAGAAGCTACAGGTCGGAACCCTACGTAAATCTTCCCAGGAAAGCTGCAAAGAGAGAGTGTATCGTGCCCCAGTGATCGTGCTGGGCAATCCTAGGTGAGCACTTCCCCATCCCAAGAGGAAGGGAATGATTAATCACTTAGGGTCGTCCCGAGCACCACAGCAGGCCGATATCGGCCGACATAGGATACCCGACATAAGTGACCAACACTAGATGCATCGCTCTAGTCCGGCACGATACCGAACCCCGATACGCATTGCGCGTCACGGTGTGTCGCCTAAGAGGGTGCCACCTGACATGATCATATCGGGATAGGGCGTCTCGCACGATACAATCCTCCTGTCACCGCGTGTTGCCCGAGAGGGTGTGCTGCCCGACACGGTTGTATTGGGCTAGGCTCCTTCCCGGTATCGGGCTGGAGGGTCCGCTGTAGTCTGTCGTCCTTCTATACCAAGAAGGCGGCATCTATCTTTATTTCAGTCATTTATTTCTTTACTTATGCAATGTAAACAAACCTTTATTTGTTTATGGAAATAGAAGAGCTTAATTACTTGCTGCTTATTGCTTGGTACTCTTGTGGATGATTGCTATGTTTAATATCTGAACTCTAGCTTGTATGTTGGATCGTGTTTCGATTAGCTACCGAATCGTGTTTTCCCGTCGCAACAGCCTCGAGAGAGGTGTTGTGGCTCTAGTGTTTGGTCCGATTGTAGAGTACGAGAGTGCCCATAATCGGAGTTGCTTTAGTAACCTTTCCACTCTAATTTAAGTCCAGCAACCTCGAGAGGGGTGTTGATGCTTGGTTAAAGGTACCCGCTCTGAGAGGAGGGATACATGATGTTTCTTATGCCGCTTGTTTTAACGAAGTTTTCTCCTTCATACCTTGCTTTAGCTTTAGTATTATCTCTCTGTTTCAATTGCATGAAAACCCCTAAAAACTGATAAATGCCTAAAACCTTAAATCTTTTTTGTAGCTCCAGTTGGAGATAGATTTCTTTGCTTTGATGATATTATCTAGTTGTTCGCTTTGGGGAATTTTACTACATCTTTATCCTTGCCGGAGTCTAGCGTGTCGATTCAGAGTTCTCAACACTGCCACCCTTGTCCCTGTGTTCGACCCCGTATATCTACTTCGACCCCGTAAGCAAAGTTGCGGGGGCCTAGAAGGTTTCGGGTTATAAATGTAAAAGTCCGACTACTTCAAATCCACCTCCATTTTTGGACACACGATTTAGGCCGGTCAGGTATCTCACTCCTTTTCCATCAATGGGGACCGTACCAGGAAGACTCAACCATCCGGAGGACTGTGCCAGGCTGACCCTCTCTCTCCATATCTTTTTATTTTATGTGCTGAAGCTTTTTCTTCTTCACTAAATTTGGCAGCACAACAGAATGATATCCACAGAGTGCGGGCTAGCCGACATGGGCCACACATTTCTCATCTTTTCTTTGCAGATGATTATATTCTTTTTGTAAGGGCGACCAAAGTAGAATGCCTAAAATTAGCTGCGATTGTCAGCCAGTATGAACGGGCATCCAGACATAAAATTAACTTATCAAAGACTGAGGTGGCCTTTAGCAAAGGAGTCTGCAGGGAAAGGAAGGACGAGATATGCTAAGTGCTACAAGTCAGAGAGGTGGAGAAGCATGAGAAGTACTTAGGTTTACCTGCAGTGGTAGGAAGATCCAAAAAACACGCCATCTCATACATACAGGAACAAGTGTGGAACAAACTTCAAGGATGGAAGGAAAGATTACTGTCCAAAGCGGGAAAGAAGGTTTTAATCAAGGCAGTGGCTCAAACGATCCCATCGTACCTGATGAGTATTTTCCAACTTCTGGCATATCTCCTTGACGCCATTAATAGTTCCATTGCTAGATTCTGGTGGGGAGCCAAAGACAATGAATGAAAAATTGCCTGGGTCAGCTGGGAGAAACTTTGCAGACCAAAAAATCAAGGAGGTATGGGATTTCGAGACATTAGTATTTTCAACCAAGCTCTTCTTGCTAAACAAGTGTGGCATATTTTTCACAAGAGAGAGACATTGGCTTACAAAGTCCTCAAAGCTAGATACTTCCCATCAAGCAATGTCCTCAAAGCCCACAGGGGACATAATCGGAGTTTTACCTGGCGGAGTATATGGAATTCCAAGAGTATCATCCTAGAAGGCATGCAATGGAGAGTGGGAGACGGAAAAGACATCAACATATGGTCAGATAATTGGATACCAAATCTAGACGGCAGCATAGAGTCTAGATTGGGTATCTCTTCACCGACAGCACAGCAGGTTCACCAACTCATTGACCAGGAAACACGAGATTGGGACTGAGGGAGGGTAAACGAGCTGCTATCACAGAACGTGGCTGACTTGGTGCTTGTCATTCCGATAGGGGTAACAACGAGGATAGATGGGATTTTCTGGAGACCAAGCAGAAGCGGGGAATATACGGTGAAGTCAGCATATTGAATGGCCTCCCAACAACCGAATAACACCGAGCAATCAACCACACACGTGAACAAGGAGATCTGGCGGGCAATCTGGAAGACAGGTCTAGCTCCCAAAGCTGTGCATTTCCTATGGCACTGCGTCACCGGCTCACTGGCCATGGTTGGACGGCTGTTCGATAGATATTGCCACCATGACGGAATTTGCAACATCTGCCGAAGGGAGAAGGAGGACATAACCCACATGATATTCAGATGCGAGCAGGTGTGGGAACTTTGGAAGGAATATCTGGTGGGCGTGCAAGGATGCATCTGACAACTGGGCACAAAGCCCATAGACGAAGCTATTATGGCAGCGGTCTGGCCGGAAAATGGGACTGTAAATGAAGATACGGTTGCATCCCTATGGGCGATCTGGACAAGACGAAATGACATCACCTTTGGGAACAAGGTGAGCCATCCACTTGTACTGAAGAACTCCATGATGCCATTAGTTAAAGCCTACAGGGACACGACCAAAAAAATGGCCAACACAGCAGCATGGGACAAACACGCACGATGGAGCAGGCCACCACAAGGGGTTATGAAAGTTAACTGTGACGCTGCGGTGGCAATTCAAGGATCGGATGACCTTGGGCTGGTTTGGAGGACGGCTGAAGGTAATGTCATCCGTGTAGTAGGAAGAAGACAACTGACGCTCAATGATCCTAAATGCACTGAAGCACTAGCTATCCGAGAAGGCCTCAAGCTATCCAAAGAAATGAACCTCACCACTGTAATACTGGAATCGGATGCCGAAGCAGTGATCAAGCTCATTGCGGCCGGGACTAGAAGGACAGATCTCCTGGGAACCATCCTCGAGGACATAGCCTATCTTAAAGTTTTCTTCTCCAGCATATCTTTTGTTTCTTGTCGTAGACAGGCTAATGGGTTGGCACATAAGTTAGCCCAGATGGCCTCTAGTAGTAGCTTTTCATTCAGTAGCTATAACTCATTTCCTCCCTTTGTAATGAACTGCATTAGAGCAGATTTGGTTAGCTAATGAAAGTAGATCGTTTAACCTAAAAAAACAATATATTGTAATATTTTATACTCATGTGCTATGTTAAACCTACAATCATTCTTTGATGGGACATTCTAAATGTGTTTCAATTGAATGTTTGAATCCTTCTCATGAAAATATCTAGTAGGTGTGAAATTCAACTTGTTTAGCATTTTTTGTCTCAAGATGAGAGTTTTTTTTTAATTTTAAGGAAACAACATTCGACCAATAATAAATATCCACATTGATTTGGATGTTAAATTCGTTCATAGAGTGTACAATGAAATATAATTGTTGTATAAAAATATATTTTAACCAACAAAAATTTCTAGTGTGTAACTATGTGTGTAATTGTTGCATAATACATGCAACTCAACATTTAATTTCCATAACCCTACAAGTCCAACTTGGTTATGTTGGATTGACTTTTACACTTGAAAAATATCTAATATAGAATCAATCCCAAAATCACCCTTTGTGTTTCCATAATTTCTTAATCCCTCCTAGTTTCAAAAATCATTTGTGTCTCCCTCTACAATTACCTCATTCAGCTACCAATAACTTTATTTTTTTGGTCTTTTTTTTGAAACCCCAGGAGATTATATATCCATCCTGCACTCCCATTACATGAAAAAGGGACATAGGGGATCTATTGTGGTGTAGTGTTGCTTCATCTCCAACAATCTTAGACTTGAACTTGGGGCACTGTCTCTACCTACATGACTTGCTATCAAGGTTCAAAGCCCATTTGGCAACTATATCATCAACTTTATTATAGACTCTTCTACTGAATACAAATTGGACTAATTCTAATTGTTTGGTGTTCTTCTCGATTAGCTTGCAACATGGTTTAAACTTCATCGATACCTCATAATTCCCTATTATCATGTTGATTGCTAGTTGATTGTGCGATTAGAGTATCACTCGCTTGGATCTCATCCATCGTTCATGTAACCCAATCAAGATAGCTCTTAGTTCCCTAATAGGGATATCATGCCCTACCGCCTTATCACTTCCTCCCCATAGACAATTGTTGGTATCATCTCAGATCATAAATCTTGTGGCCATGATGTTCCTTTTTCCTTTTAACAGTTGCATCCATGTTGAGTTTCACCCATTCCTTCTCCGACAGGTTCCACTTAAGCTCTACTAGATTTTGAATTTGGTTCATAGTTCTAGTTCCCTAGAAGACAGTAAGGCACACACTCACTTCTTTTTTTGTCTTGTAAGTACAAAAGATGATGCTAATTGGTAACTCCCTTTTTATTTTTATTCTTCTTTGTTTCAATTTGACGCATCAGTACACTAACCTATAGAATATGTTAGTTTAATAAAATAATACTTTCATATCTATTCACAAAAAGAGGTATGGTCATATTTTTGCCAACTAAAACTAGTCATTATTTTCTCATAAAATTATATCTCTACACCTGATTAGTTCATTATCAATGTAAATTTGAAAGGATGAGTATCTAGTTGATTCACACCAGATTTTGACATGCTCGTGCAAAAACCTATATTACTTAGTGGGTTACTAATAAGGCCTAGTATGCATAATGATTGAAAACTAAGGGTTGGGTCATTTCCATGTCAGAAAGGTAGATCGGATGTTCACACTGTGAGAATCAAAATGGACGTTGAATTCCATCACTATCCTATCCAAAAGATACGAGGATTGGTAAATTTGGAGCTATATCTTGATCAATATTTAACCAAAATTGATCCAACTTTTCAAAATTCATTAGTACATTTCTGACCTCTAATGTCACTTTTTCTGATGTAAGTTCCACTGATAAACTGATATAGATCAAACAATGTTGGTTGTAATGTATAAAGATCACCATTGATCAAGTCCTACCGATTAAGAAAAAATACGGGTATCGCTTTTTCAGTAACGTAAATTTGTTTCTGATAAAAACCTACATCTAAAATAACTCACAAAATATAATTTTTGGTAAAAAATATTTGCCTCCAAAAACTACAAGATACACACTAGTTCTCTGGGAACCAACGACATACACCTTCACGCGTAACAAAATTTGTCTCCAAAAAATACATGTGGTTTCCATTGTTTCTCTGCAAAACTATCATTGATTCACAGGAAAGCTGTGAAAATTGGCACAATAGGTTTCAGTTTTAAGTCAAGAAAGGGGTCAGTTTTAAGTCAAGAAACTGACGACAAAGATTTCATGCCATGTCCCTGTGAAAATATTTTCCCCTCATTGGTTTTTAGTCATCAATTTTATATACCTAACCGACAACTCAGTCCCCTTGCTGAGGCAGAATTCTTTTGTTTGGAGAATGGTCTATGTCATCAATTTCTAATTCTTAATCTACATCTAAGTGCTTACTTAGTCGTTATTTGAAGCTATATAAACCTATGACTAAGTCCCCTTACTGCGGTCTACTTTTTTGTTAGGATAAGGAGTTAGTCGTCAGTCTTATTAGTGAAACTGAAGACTAAGTGCTAATTCTATTGTTAGTGTGTCTTAAGTACTTAGTCGTTAGTTTACTCCAACAACTAATGACTTGATCCAATTAAGTTCACCCACAAAATTTCTTTTCCCTCATTCTATTTCATCACTCCCGTGATACGTAGCATAGGAGATTCTGCCCCATTCGTCGATGTCAAGTTGCTCTGCCACTACTACTCTCTATCGCCACTGCTGCTACTGATCTCCACCGTTGTTGTTGCTACTCTTTTCTATCACCGCCATCTTCCTCCATAGGTGTCGTCATCTATATCATATCTGATACTTTACTTTGGCCGTCAATGACCATCCATTGACGCTGCTTGGGCCGCCAACCACCAGCCACCGATGTTGCTTGGGCCGCCAACCACCAGCCACTGGAGCTGCTTGGACTGGAGTTGCTTGACTTCTTCACCTACTAGTAGTGCTTCGCCACCACCGAACACCTTGTTCCTATCAACTTCTTCATTAAGGTAGTTTTCTTTTTCTAATTTTTTACATGTAGTCACTGATTTTCTACAAAAATACAAGTATTTCATTTAGGTCATTAAATTCTACATTGTATTGTGATTTTCTATGAAAATGCATGTATTATGTATTATTCTAGGTCACTAAATTCTAGTTGTATATCTAATTATAATTTTTAATTATGTTTAGAAAAATGAATGATTCATGATGTTTCACATCTGATTGATGATAAAAATGCCTAATAATAAATCAGTTAGTTCTTGATGATATACATTGATTTAAAATTCTTCTTAAAATATATGAGGTCAAAAGACTTCTCAAATTGAAATGATGAAATGTAACTAGGGTTTTAATATGGAATTGGAGAAATTATTTGGGTGCATTGTTCAATTTGGGTATAAGTGCTTGTATATTTGGGCACATTGATCAATTTGAATGATGTTATGGATAAATAATTAGTGTGTTTAACTATGTTGGATATGATGTATCTATGATCTACCATGTCTTGATGAATCTGTTGGCCTCGAAACCCATCCGACTTTTACTCATTAGGAGTAAATCTTGGATAACTCCCAGTTTGAGATTGTTCTTGAACACTTAATTTCACTTAGGAAGTAAGTGTATATTGTATATTCAGCTTTCTAGATGTTTTGTCGACACTTCCCCATTTGTTCTCTAAGTACATATGTTGGTGGACATTTTCCCATATACATTGGTGTACTTGGAGAACTATGGGAAAATGCTTCGGAAATTTCTTGAAAACTGAATACACATTATACACTTACTAATGAGATTTGGTGTTAAAGAACGGGATAGGTGGTACACACATTCATTACTAAACCCTAAACCCTAAACCCTAATTTGTAAACCATAAATATTAATCTATAAACCCTAATTTGTAAACCATAAATCCTAATATATAAACCCTTATACCTACACCCTAATTTGTAAACCATAAATCCTAATCTATAAACCCTTATACCTAAACCTAAATGATAAACCCTAATTTCTAATTCCTAAATCCTAATCATGTAAATTCGAAACCCTAATACTTATTTTCTCTTTGATTATAGAATAAATAGACCATGGATGTTTATTCTAAATCGTTGCAGACCAGAGTTTGTTGAGGGTTACGAAGGATCTAGAATGGTACCACAATGATACTATTCAAATATCCATAGATTGGCATCAATGAAGGATCTGAGGCTGATAGGTCTTAAATATCATGATTGTCACACTCTAATGCAACAAATATTTCTCATGGAAATTCGATCTATACTATTTAAGCATGTAAGGTTTGCAATCACCCGACTTTGCTTCTTCTTCAACACTCTATGAAACAAAGTTATTGATCCTGAGAATCTCGATAAGTTGAAAAGAGAAGTGTTTGTTACCCTATGCTAGCCTGAGATGTGTTTTCCTCGTTCATTCTTAGATATCAAGGTACACTTTGTTGTCCATCTAACTAGGAAAGTGAAAATGTTGGGACCAGTTTTCTTGCACTGGATGTATAATTTTGAATGGTAAATGAGTGTTTTTGAAGGTGATGTTAAAAAATAAGAGGCATCACCATGATGAAAAAGTTACTAGAGAAAAGGGGTATAAGACCAAAGTAGTTTGTTGAGTTTGATGATCAAGGAAATCTTATTGGGAAGAAATGTAGTTCTTTTGTGTCATATCTAGGGGTTCTAACTTGTAGCAAAATGGATGTAAATGTAGAATCTTGGCATAAAGTTGATCAAAGCAAGAAAGAATTATTATGGAAGGAACTATGTGAGATATATTATCATTTATAATTCTATTTTTAAATCTATATATAATGATGTTTTTAAGAACATTCCATTAAGAATATTGAATGTTTGTAGAGCATATTTGAGTTGGATGAAAAACTACATCAGAAAAAGGTGATTATGGACTTTAGAGTCAAAAATAGTGCTAAGAAAGGTTGCATCAAGCTTGACTTAATGAAAGCATATGACTATGTGAATTGGGATATTGTATGGAGAATCATGAAGTCTATGGGCTTTAGTGAGAGATGAATTGCCTTGATCCAACAATGTGTACAAACCACATAATTCTCCATTCTTGTGAATGGGGCTCCTGGTTGCATGTTCACTGCTAAGAATGGACTACGATAGGGTGACCCCCTATCCCCCTCCTCTTCACCCTTATAATGGAGAGCCTAACTATGCTGATTAGTGAGGCTAAGGATCGTGACACGATCAAGCCTTTCAAGGTTAGGGGAACCAATGTGATGTTGCATCTCATCTTCACGGACGATGTCCTCCTCTTCTCTAAAGGACATGCTAAAGGCTTGACGGAGTACAAGAAGGTCATGGTTAAGTTCGGGAGACTAAGAGGGTTGTACATGAGCAATGTCAAATCCAAGATTTTCCTCTCTAAATCCTACGATTTGAGAAGAAAGAGGTTGCGTATGGAGATAGGAGTTAGAAGAGGACAGTTCCCTACCAGATAACTTGGGGTTCCCATAGCTGGTGATGAAGGGTTCTCTAGAGAGTATAGCATGTGCCTTGACAAGACCAGATCAAAGGTTGATAGCTGGTCAGGGATAAGGATACCTATGACTGGTCGAGTTGTTCTCATTAGATCGATTCTGTAGAGCCTGATTCGTTTTTGGTGTGACCTCTGTATTCTCCCAACACCGACGATGTCTAAGATCAGATGCTTAATCTCTAATTTCCTTTAGGCAGTGAAAGGGCATGGTGTCACGTGGCACACTGTAACCAAGGCCCTACATCATGGTGGGCTTGGTATTTGGGATGTGGAGGACATATAGAGAATTGCCAACCTCAAGAGGATTGATCTTTTCCTTAGGCAACCCTCTGGAGCTTGGTCGGAATGGATGAGTAGGAGATAAACCAATGGGATTGGGGGATCCAGTACCAACACCATGTATGATTCTCGTTTGTGGAAATATATGAACATAGGGTGGAATGAAGTGATTACTATGGACCATGGTGGATCCCGAAGATGTCCCATGGAATCTAAGACATGGTAACCACATTTCTTTAGGCCTCTCTACTATGGGTAAGGTGCTTTATTCCGGAATGGAGTACCCTTACCTATAGAGCTATCCTTGGGAATCTACCCACCAGAGATAGGATGACCCGATGGGGGCTGAATACTGAGACCATCTGCCCGTTATGTAGAGAGGAGGAGGAGTCTCATAGACATCTCTTTCTTGAGTGAAAATTGGCTTGTTACCTCTAGAGTTGCATATGCTTGAAGAACAGATGGGGACACTCTCCACTATTCCAAATATAGGAAGTTATCATGTGGACTAAGGATAGAACCCCTTCACAGTTTTCCAACATCTTCCTCATAGGGTCTATGCCACTTAATTTGGAGCGAAAGGAATAGAAGGATCCATGGGCACAAACACATGGACGAGTTACAACTTTTTGATAGTTTATGCATGGAGATTGGTCTGATTGTTAGAGACAAGACTCCCATAGTGACTAGTTTGACCTCACACATTAAGTGTTGCTGGGATTTTGTAGACTAACCCACTGTACATGGTCAGACTGATACCTTGACACTCCTCTTATGGAGTACACTTTTTGTAATACTTTTGGGGATAATATATTACCATAATCCAAAAAAAAACACTATGGTAGGGTATTAAGGAATTATAGGAAAAATCTAACAAGAGAATACATACAGAACATTGAGAAGAAGAAGTCAACCATTGAGCAATAGAACTATCTTGACCCAAAGGTGTAGGAGGTGATTGTCGTTAAGAGACAAATCGATCAATTCATTAAGCCTCACTCCTCATTTTCAATACATTCTTATGAATTCATTGTATTAGATATTTAACATATTTTTTGGACTAACCAAGCTATAAGTGATGCTCAAAGAGAAAGGCGTGCAAAGAATGTGCACAACCACACAATGGGTCCAGGTGGCTATGCAAATCTTTGTAAAAAGCTAATGTAGGTGTCTTCTTCTCAGTAGCCTACTCATGTGAATATTGAGTCCTCTACTACTCCTACACCTCTACCTCGCCATGATCTGTGGATAGCTGGAAGGAAAACTAAATTTGGAGAAATACCCAACCCCGCAACTGTTGAAGCGGCTGTAAAAAATGGTAAAATTCAACTCTCAGAGCAATTACTATTGATGATTTTTATGTTTTACCTTGACCTTGAATGTTATGTTTTACCTACCAATTACTATTGATGATGATTAGCGGGAGCTCCATGAGAAATGGAAACAAGGCAAGTTCATCCCTCATGGCACAAGGAATGAATTGGTCGTTGCTCTAGGTAACCCAGAGTATTTTGAGTGTGTCTGGGCTACTGGTGCTAGTGTCAGTATCAATGCCTTATTTGGGCCATCAGAGCATAAGCACAAATTTGTTCAAAAAGGAGGATACTCAGAAGGAAAGGTACAAGAGATGACTGCAAAGTGAATAGACGAAGCAATGAGACAATATCATGCTTCTCATTCAGCTGCTCAAATAGTACTTATGTCACCTGACTCTTCATTCGTGGTGGACCCTCCTACGACAGAGTTTGTTGGGAGTCATCTTGTGGACCCACCACCTAGCACATTAACTATAAGTATTTTTAGGACATAGTAGTCTTTCATAATTATTTGTATAATATGTTTGTATAACACTCTATGCAAATTTTTAGGGGTTGAGGTCATGTCATCTTTTATTATAAAGATATGTCGTTGCATTGGGCATGACTTACTCACTCCTTGAAGATGACATGATTCACTATGCTCTGTTGTCTTCCGATGCAGTTCATGTGATAGTGAGGCTTGTCTACGACCCTTTCTAGCATACTACACTTCCATATGACCACCCTGAGCATGACATGATAGACGATGCAGAAGGTGGCGTGGTTGCATGGCCCAAAGTAGGAGTTGTGTATACCAATGTATGTTGAATTTACATTGTGTTTGTATTTGTATATACATGAAAATTGACTGAGATTATATATATGTAGGACACAATGCCTAATTGATTGAGATTATATATATGTAGGACACAATGCCTAAGAAACTTCCTATAGCTTGTCCTCCACCTCCACCTCCTCCTCAATTACCTGGTTGGCTTAAAAAGGACCTATATGACTTGCAAGGTCCTCATTGTAGGGTTATGTCAGTATGGATCAACAACTTTGAAGAAGGGTTGCCTATGATGGTCCATATTAAGGAGGACATTGTAGGCCAACCTCATGATACTAGTATATTTTTTTAAGATGTTTTGGAGATGTTTAGTTATACTTGGTTGAATACATTTGTACTAGAACTTTGGATATGGTGAGACTTTATATAGATAAATACCTCATTTTATATATGTTGATATGTTTTCTTATATATTAATGCATACATGATATATGTTTTTGCATATACTTACATAGGGTTTGTAAGGAGTTCACACTGCACCATGTGGAATTTTTAGTTCCATCATTGATTAGCCGTATAGTTAATGACCCTAGCTACATATGTTGTCAAATACTATCATATTTAAATATTTTGGTAAAGAGAAAAAGAGTGTGATGTTAGCTCCGTACAAGTTGAGTAATTTTAGTTACTTTGCTTATAATTTTGACTAATGAATTATATTTCATTGTGGATATTGAGTTTTATTTTATTTGCCTTATTTTTACTCAGGAATAATCATTGGGTGTTGTTGGTTATTGTCTCCATGATGATAACTATGTATTATCTAGATCCAAGGTTGACGAAGTAGACAGTGGGGGACACGAATTCAACAAGGCATTATTCATGTGAGTAAATTTATATATTTATATTAGTTAACATATATTATTATATGATTATTTACTAATGTTATTCAATATGTTACATTAACGTAAAGAGGTATATAAATTTCAAAAACGATGGAGGAAAAGTGAAAAATAAAAAGAAAGTGCTAGCTTGGCTGAATGTTGATGTAGTTTTCTGACTGCAATACATATTTTGTCAATTATGCTTACTTTTATTTATTAACATTTTGTACGTTGAAATTTATCATGTGTTGTTTAAGACAATGGTTGGGCATACAGATATTATGTGATGCAGTATATGGAGATGATTCTCAGATATGGGGTACTAGACATCAACTGCATACAAAATATAGTCTATATATAATATTAATCATCATAAGTAATAGTCTCATTTGATAATATGAAAATACCAAACTTTTTAATTACATGTGTCATTCTCTTTGTAGGTGTTTGACACAAAAAAGCCCTATATTACAAAACTGCTAGATGAGATACGAGAAAAGTGGGCACAAGCCTTCTGTAAGGAAGTGAACTTTGAATTGGTTGTGATGAAGATTAAGTTTTCTAATCTTTGATGTAAATATTTATATATATGTAAGGTGTTTATGACTTCATGCAACTTTAAATTTGATGTGAGTAAATTATAGGTACGTATGTACATGATGATCTATATAGATGTGTGTGAATGTGAAGATGAAAAATGAATGAATACAATGAGATTTGTGTTTCTACATGTCATGAGAAAGGAATTAGTGCATATGTGAATGAAGTATCATGTGTATGAATGAATGTGAAGATGAGTGAATAGAATTATGTTTACACATGTGATGAGAATGGAATTGGAGAATGGATCTTGTATGTGGGTGGATTGTGTTTGTTATTGAAGGTTTGTCGGCCTATTGTTAAGTGGAACTCATAGGATGTTGTTAAACTACAATTCAGAACTATAGGTTCTACATCTTGCTAAACATCCAGACAACATGTCTAGAGATGTGCTATTTTAATAAAACAAAACTTTTTCGTCGGTTGTTACAAAAGAAACAACATCATAGATTTTAGTCGTCAGTTTTAGGCCAAAAACTGGCATTATAGGACACCCTAAAACTACCATGTTGGGCAACACAACCTATAGGATCCTAGTTATCAGTTGTTATTATATAACTGACATTGTATAACTTAATTTTTGGTTTTTCTTGACCTAACCGAAAACTAAGATTATAAAATGATGTTGGTCTATGGTAGAAACGATGACTTAGAGACATTTACCATTTACAAATGTGACCTGGTATGTCAGTATGATGTCACTTGGAGGGACCTGAACTGACAACTTAGACTCTAAATTGTATTGTTTTCTTTTATCATAGCAACCAAGGCTAGATCTCTGGCATCGATTTGCACATCCCCAAGTAATTGACGTTGTAGACCTATGATTGTACCATCTCCCACTTAGGTGTCAGTGTGAAATCGACATTATTGGCTGGTATTGATCGACACTAAAGGTAGTTTTTGTAAGGGTGATTAGCCCCTATAAGCTAGTTGTGTCAAAATTATGGTTCCACACAACTTTAGTTTTTTTTCTAGTCTAACTTAGAGTTGAGAAAGACCTAGATTTTTTCAAACGTAAAAATAGCCCAGATTGAGAAGATGAGAACCAAAATATGGCATGGACACAAATTTAAATTTGTTTAACTAAACCAAAAAATGACCTGAATTATCAAAAAGGGAAACTGAAACCCGCTTATTTTAGTTGGATGTGAATATATTCATGGCATCTGAATTTCAATTAGCCCATCTACCTACAAGTAATCCAAATTTGTTAATAATAGAGACTACAAGTTAGGTGTGTTGATATTCTAGTCCAGTATTACATAGATACTTTACTTACATGACACACAACTGACATAGGCCCTAATTTTTCCAAACTCAAAATTGACCCAAATAGTAAAAATTAGAACCCAAAATTGACATGGAATCAAACTTCAGTATATTCGTGAAAATTGATAATTGATTCCAAAGTGTGAAAATTAGAAGCCAAAACCAACATGGACTTAGTTGTGGTCTATTTTTATAAGCCCAAAACAAACTCAAATTGACTAAGGTAGAACCCACAATCAGTTTCTCTCAGTTCAGATAGGATAATGTTCACATATTCATGGTATCATTGACAACCACAACTATGTAACAATAGAAAAGGATCAAATATGCATTGATTTAGGTCAGAAATGTATATGAATTTTGCCAGTATAGTTGAACTTAGACCGACATCGATCTGTATTTTAAAAAATTAACCTTGTAGCCATACACAATCTTATACATTGCTACCAAACAAACTTATATTGTCTCATTGACATTTTTTAACATTGTCTATTAATAATTCTAAAAGCATTCAAGTTTCACTTTATTATATTAGGAATAATTGAAAAAGGTAAAGAAAATTAGGTTCAATGAGTTGATTGAAATTTAGGATATGATCGAAGTTGGTTTTTACATATGACAGTATTGGTATTTCAGTTTAGGTAGAGTGAAAGAACTCTGGGTCTGTTTAGGACTTATATACTAGAAAATCTGATCTATCTTTTCTAACATGAAATTTAAAAACCCTACACAATATATGAAATATTTATAAAATAAAAAGTAAAATAAAATAGCCAATCTATAAAAGAACATAAGACAAAATTATTTTTATAAAGAATGAAAAATATATCCATCAAATTTGATGAGCCCATGAATAACAAGGTGAATGGAGCAGTCTACTAATTTATTAAACTCGGGGACATTTTCCTAATTTTTGGTAAATGACATGGGGATTCTAGAAAAAAAAACATACAAAGAAATATTGAAAATGGGGATTTTAAATTACATATTTAGGAAGGAGTTCATCCAATACAGACTAAAACCATACTACATGTTCAATATGACATACCCTTTATATGATCCTAGAGTTTAATCTTTAATATGTCCAAGAGCAGATTGAGGGGTAGAAAATATGAAATTTTTTGATGGATTTGATCAAACTTTTTCAAACCTACATTATTCATGAGACCAATTACTAACTCATCAATGACGATGAGTACCTTCACCGTTGGTCTTGTCTTGGGCATGGATCAATGCACATTACACCCTTCTAAACAAAATTGACGGGTTCCTTATACATGTCTACCAAGGTTTACCTGAGGGGAATGCCTTGGCAACATTGAGCATATCAACATGGATGTAGATTCTTGTATGCTACATGTTTGAATCATATTGTGATGGTAGTGATGTGGGTAGGGTACAACATGGCTTGAGGAGTCTTTCAACACAAATGAATATGATGCAGATAGAAGTTCCCATGGTGATTCCTCTAAAGGAACTGATGTCAGACTTAGCACTCATAGCATGAAAGCACTCCTTTCTAGTCATGAAGATCAGCAAAGTGTTGAGCAATCACAAGTTCTACCAGAGTTTATAGTACCTAATAGGTGTGAAGCTCGACAACATCGTTGGCATTTAGAAACCATATCAATGTGGATACAAATTTAGTTTGATTACAAGGTGAGGTTGATTTGTAAAAAGAATCATGATGCATAGAAAACTTGAAGGACTACAACATCAACAAAGTTGTCATTGACTTTTCCTAGGTCAAAATCCTTCTTTGAGATGTAGCAATACTTAAACCCATTAAATGGATGGTTCAGGATGGGTTAGTTCTGGTCATTGCAGGTGCAAATTACACGAGAGTGGGTTAAGGAATTTCTACTTTCAGTTGGGTCATAAAAGTACATCAAAATCTGACCCGACGGGTCATACATCAACAACATGTACCTATATGATTTTTATTGAGTGGTAATATTCTTTCAATAAACAAATCCAATTTATCCTTTCAATATTTGATTCTTATTTTTAATTGAAATAAATTTGAAACAAAATTACATGTTAACATTTCATACAATATATAATAGAAAATATCTCTTGTTGTAAACTAATTTTAGTTCACCATAAACTATATTAATCTCAAATATTTGATGACATCTATACTATAAAACACTTACTATTGCCAATTATGTTTTCAACACCAAAAGTGTAACTAGAAGACTATTCCATTCAATCATACAACCATACATCAAAATATCCAAAAAGCACACAACAATACAATATAATGTTTGACAAGAATGCTACAAAAATATATACCTACCATTTCATTACAAAATTGGTTGTGTAAATGCAAGATTGAGCATTGTCATGCCTGAGTTATATTCTATAATTGTTGATCACTTTGGCTCCAATACTTAACCCAAATTCTAAAGAATTTGTTGTAATTGAAACCGACAAAATGTATTTAGACATGGTAGGCAAGATAGGATATGTCCTTAGACTAAACTCCCAATATCCTAATACATTCATCTTAGCATGTCACTTTCTATAATGTCCTTTTTCATCTAAATACAACTCTAACTCAGATATATCATTGGAACATGCATCAGGAGGATTAATGAAAACATGGGCCAAATATGGGCACAACTTTATAAATAAGATAAATTTCACAAATAATCACATATTACCATGAAATCTTTAAAGTGAGCCATGGAATTTCCATTAATACCATCTTGGTTTGTAGAATGAATATTAACGTCAAAAATAGATACATATCCATCAAAAAGTTAATACAAATCACTCTTCAAAGAATACTCCTTCCCCTTAACCTTTTTTGAATCTAGATTCGAGTAGATGAACTCCAAAAAATTAGCTTATATCTAGGAACAAAAACAATGTTAGATGAAAAGAATGTGAGAGTATGAATAAAACAATTTTAATATTTTAGATTAGTTTCTATAGATATAATTCTCATATCAGATCATCACCCTTCATGTTATTTAATTAAACTCATTTGTATCATTTGTATATATTAGAGAAATAGATTAAATTGGGATACTATGATCTTGAGAACAATGTGTTAATAGTCTCAAATGTTTTTAGGAACTTACAAAACCTATCAATGTTGCCCCTGTCTCCAGCTGTTTGACATGTAAGAAAACCTTGACCCACTAGAAAGTATCAGAAAAATGAATGGTGATACTTAATTCCACTATAAACAATAAGAAATGTAGATTTACAATGAGTAACATAATCCAATTGAAGTCCCATTGTGGCATGTATCCACTCATTTTTTATGCATTTTGAGAAGTTTAATATAGTCTTCATAGTTCCTTTAATGTACTTAGCAAAACTCTCTAATCATATGCAATTAGTCTAACCCAATCTTTAAACCTCTTTTACAATAAAATTTAAAATATGTGAAAAGCAACTAATGTGAAAAAACTTCCCACTAAAATATGAAGTACCATGTAAAGAGTGTTTATTTCTTAAAAAAGGTTGCATGTTGTCATTATTGGTTGCATTGTCCAAAGAAACGGAAAAAAAACTTATTATCAATTTTCCAATCTCGTAAAACTATAAATATAGCTTCTGAAAATCTTATTCCAGTGTGTGGTGGATGAAAATGAGGGAAGATAAGAACTTTGCTGTGTAATTTTCTTGTCTTGTTGACATAATGAGTTGTTAAATAAAGATATCCATATTTTTAGTAGAAGACCACAAATCCACAGTAAGACAAATTATACCAAGAAATGAGCTAAAGATTTTTAAAGAAGTGCTTTCTTCTTGTGGTATATTTTATACAATAGCACCTAGTTATGTTCCAAGTTGTGTTTAACATTACTATGTAGAAATGTAAGTGTATCACAAACCCCTTTATATTTTAAAACATGTAATGAATATTGTTTTTCATGATGGAAGATGCTAGATTTATGAAGCGTTTTTTGTTCTATCTTATTTTTCCTTAACTTCAATTCACGGTCAACGTGCATTTGTTTTTGAATTTTTAGAGCAACGATAGAAAAATTATTTTCATCATCAAGATGTCTTTTCAAGTTTGCTTCCCCATGAGTACTAGATACCATGTCATAGTCATTTCCACAATATTTACATTAATTCTGTTATTTTCCATTTTTATCCTTATATAAAACAAATAAATTCCAAACACCAAATTTCAATTTTCTACTAGTATGAGAGAATTTTTCTTGATCAATATCTTATGTTGGTAGAGAAGAAGAAGGAACATCTAATGTAACGATTCACAAAAAGGTGTATGTGTATCTCTATGTGAACCAACATCATACTCAAATTCCAAGTTTGTGATTTTTTAGTAGTTCTTGATGTCGACTCCAATTAATGAATAACCTATAAAAATTTGAGAAAAACACACACCATTGAATCAAAACGTAGAAATTTTTTATGTACCTTTATTTATTTAGCAATATTGGGCCCCATCGACAAATGTTTCGACACACAATGTCATAGAGTGATGGTGAGTCAGTGATTAATCACTCTTTTTCGTCGGTAAAAAATGTCAACACAATTTTTTAGTTAAAATATATCAGACTTTAAATTTAAACTCAACTAGAAGATATGTCTGCAACTCAATACAAAGTCTATTGTAGTAGTGTGGGGTCAAACACAAGGATAAGGAAAATAATAGAATCAAAATGAATGACTTAGTCTAGTCGAACCTATTAAGTAAATTTGATGGTGTCCCTATAAAGGAACTGATAACATCCAATTTTGCGGATATTATATGCCTAATTTTATCCATATTTCTCTACTATTTAGGCAAATTCATATCCACTTCTCTCCTTCCTTGCATATATTTTCCTTACCTTATTTTGACAATGACAATGACGTCAAATGCATGAAAACAAAGGACTAGAAGCTTGATTATCAAAAGCAAAGACATCACCATTGACAACCAATAGTCCTTGAGTAGACATCAGTTCACCCTCACTGGATGTAACCTAGAAACTTCCTCTTGTGTCATTGGTTGATAACAGTAGCAACCCATCACTCTTAGACGCACTTGTGGGCATCACCCAATGGCATGTCTGTGTCCATCAACTGATACCACACCTATGGGAATCACCCGGTGGTGTGTATGCATCCGTCAATCCAATGGCGCACTTGGCGGAATCACCTGGTGATGTGTCTACATCCATCAATCAGTGACACTGAGCGCCAACCAACTAGGGGTGCGTCTGCGCCCATCAACCAATGGTGCACTTGCTACTGACACTCGATGGCAGCCCTAGCAAGTACCTTATTATGGACCATTGAGCATGTGCCCTGAGGGAGGGTACCTGGGAGGCTTGGTGTGAAAGTAAAGGACCCTAGGCCAATGCCTATAAATAGGAGATGACCAATTGCGTAAAAGGGGTTGTTGTCACGTACCTTGCTCCTGAGCTAGCTCTACTGACTATACATGGAGCCGCCAAAGGAAGAAGCCACCATCGACTGATTTCCGCCACCACCGACTGATAGGAGTAGTATAAGAGAGTCCATCAGTCTTATCCCCCGACCTCTGACTGCTTGCCCCGATCCATTCTCAGAGTTCCTCCTTCGACATGAGGAGGAAGGAGGAAATGAGATCACCAACATTGTTGCTTTGATGCAAGAGCAACATAACTAGGCCATCGGTTGTGTCCATCGCCTGGTCACCATCATTGTATACTCTAGTCCCTTGCTTCGACTTTCTTTTTCTATTCTCTCAATATCTTTCTTCCTACAGCTCTCCATGTCTCCATCCGTTTGTAAATCCAGAGTGCTACTCATGAGAATGAGTGGATAAGCACCTTACTTGGGTTGGGAGTAGCCACTAAGGCCATCCTAACATGTATATACTTACATCCTTTTAAATATATATTCTTGGAAAAGATTATCTCCATACTCTTGTTCTTAATGCTTCACTTGCATGATTAGCTACCGTCTTGTAATGTATGATTGTCAGTGCCTCTAAAGAGTAGTACTAGCCTTATCTTAGTGTTATGGAGTAGTATGAATGCATTAAAATGTTGAAATACTAAATCTAATGGTCATAAGGTTTGCTTAGTGGTTGTTTGTTTGTTATATTGAGAGAGAGGCAACCTTATAATCTAGATCTAACCTAAGCTCAAGAGAGGAGGGAATAGACGTATATGATGATTGCTTGTAATCTTGCTAAGGGTATACAAAAGGGGTGTAAGTATTACATGTTGTGAGAGATCTTAGTAGGTGAAACCCGATCTAAGTTCCCTTCCATACCTTGGTTACATATTTCTTTATTTGACCTCATTCTCTTGTTTTGCTTTCTTACTTTGTTTTTATTGCCTTTTTGGAGTGACACTGTTCCATAAGGAACACCATTTTTAATCTACCCTCTTGTTTGGTGTATATGAGTTTGAGGCTTTACGTTCCTAGAACTTACTAACCTTGTCCATGTGGTTCAATCCTGATCGACTACATCAGACCTCGTATAATAGTTGCGTGGGCCTGAGTGTCGGGTTATAAATTTAAGAGTCTGACTACTCAGATCCGATCCATTTTGGATGTGTGATTTAGACTGGTTAACTTTTTGGCACCATTGTTGAGGACAAGGCAAAATGATATTGTTGAGAATGCAAGTCAACTCACTATTCACCCGTGCCTCAAGCTTAGCAATAAGCTTTAATGCACAAAAACCCTAAATCTGCTACATTTTGATTACTTAGAATATTTTGTTTTACACATCCATTTCTGTGCAATTTACTTAAGTAGCTAGAAGGGAAGCAGATTTAATCAACACCTCACACCCTTTTCAAGACAACATGCCGCCTCATGTAGATGGTAGTCTTACTGGAGAAGATCAGAATGTAAGAATCCAATATAATCGACCACCACTAGAAACCGAAGAAGAGTTAGAAGAACACAACTCAGATGGTCGACTCCGTGACAATCAAGAACAACATCATCATGAGCACTACCACCATCGCAACAGAAGACATAGAAGGAATCATTGGGACCACAAATTTGATCATGATAACACTGAGGAGGAAGATGACAAAGAAGATAAAACCCTTAGAGAATTGGCTACAACCAAGGAAAATGAGACAAGATGTCCAGTCATCATCCTGTGATTTGATGCAACTAATTTTTATCTAAATCAGTAGTGATATTGATGATCTAGAACAAGCCCTTCTGAGGGAAATCTAAAAATGAGAACATGTACCATCACCTGGATGCCTTTAAAAATATTTGTGACACCATCAAGATGAGGGGAGTGCCTCAAGAAGTTATGTACTGCAAGGGATTCATATTCTCTCTTGAAGACAAGGTCCTATCTTGGTACCTTAACCAACTTCACCAGACCATTAATGGATGGGGACCCCTTGCTGATGCTTTTGTCACTAAATTCTACCCCATAGTGAAAACCATTCGAAATAGGAAGTAGATCACTTCCTGCATGCAAAATCCTAGATAAAATATTCATGAAGCATGGGAATGATATTAGGAGTACCAAAGGGACTGTCCCCACCACAACTATTGTAAGGGATTTATGGTGACAATGTTCTATAATGGGCTAACTCCCTCAGAGAGAACTTCATTGAATGTGGCCTCCAGAAGTGACTTTCTTGGAAAAAGCCAAGTAGAACTATGAGGATCATTGACAACATGGATGAACTACAAGAAGGCATGGAGTATGAGAGAAGTGATAGAGGCCCAACCAAGAAGGCTGACTCTAAAGGACCTTCAGCCGAAGCCAAGGCTGTGGAAGTTGTCAGGGCTCAAATTTAGAATATTTCCACAGACTTCAAACAACTAAAAGACATTGGAGGCAAGGGAAAGAAACATATCAAGAAAGTCATGTAGTGTGTCACATGTGGTGAAGGAGGCCATGGAATTTACAAGTGTGTCTATACACAACTGGAGGATAGTGAAGGAAGTGAAATTTATCAAGAAACATAGAACATCTCTTATGCAAATTTCAAGCGTCCAAAACATCTAGGATTTAATTATGGCAACAAAGACGCTGCTGAGAATTCACATCAACTAGGTGGTTTGTCTAAGACACCCCTAGGATTTGAGAAAAAAGGTGGACCAACTCAGTATATCAGGACAACTAGATATCAGTCAAATAAGAACAACTATCAATATCAAAACAAAAATGTGAGTCACCAAAATCAAGGACAAAAACTAAAGTCAGAATCAGACTAAGGATAGCAGCCATCCTGACATGATCGTTCAACTATTTGATTTTGCAAAAAGGAAAACTTTTGTTAATGACCAACTTACACAAACTGCCATCACCGACTCAGGGGTGTTAACCACGATGCAAACCCAGATGGTGGACATGTAAACACATCAAAGGAAGATTGATGAACAACTAGACAAGATGGTAGATCTAGTGAAGAATCCTTCAGGGAAGATCCCATAAAAAACAGAGACTGCGAAGATGGCCACCCTTCGATCTGGGAGGATAGTTGAAGATAATGGTGCCAAGAATGCCACTAAGGAAAGAGTCTGTAACCAGTCACAACATGAAAAAGTAATTGTGCAAGAAGAATTTGAAATAGAAGAGCCAGCTAATGAGGATAAGAAAAAAGAAAAAGACAAAAAGAAGAAAGGTGCAAAGGCTAAAATACCAGATCCTGAAGAGGAGGCCTTTACATAGAGAAATCCCTATGCCTTAAGGGCATCGTTTCCCTACAAACTTATAAAGGCTCATCTGAAGAAGAGATATGAGGAGTTTATGGAGGCAGTTAAGAAAGTACACCTGGATTTCCCATTTCTAGATGCAATTTAAGAGATGCCTACATATACTAAATTCTTCAAGGACATAACTACAAAGAGAAGGAGACGAGACCATGTCAAGATAGTACAATTGGCCAAAATATTGAGTGCCTTTGTTCAAGCCGAGTTACCAACAAAGAAGAAAAATACAGGAGCACTCAATATCCCCTTTTGTGTTGGACACAATGTGGAAAGGATGGGGTTATCCGACCTTGGAGAGAGCATCAATATTATGCTCTTAACTCTAGCTCAAAGGCTTGGATTGACTGATATGGTGAAAACTAGAATGAGAATCGAATTGGGTGATCACACCTTTACAAAACCAGTGGGAAAAGTAGAAGATGTTCCAATTTAGGTCGGGCAATTCTTTATACCATGTGACATAGTGGTGATCGACATTGTTGAGGATCCGAAGTTCCCAATGATATCCGGGAGACCTTTCCTTTCCATAGGAAGAGCCTTAATAGACACGACATAAGGGATAATTACTTTGGGTGTTGGTAAAGATCACATAAATGTTTTTGTACAAGATGCAATGAGGGGACCCTCTCTATTTGAGTCATCTTACTTCATGGATAGTGTGGTCTCTGATCTCCAAACCACGATATAATCACGATTTAAACTTAGCAGAAGCGATTCGATAAACAGCGGAAGACAAAAATCACGGGAAATTAAAACTTTTCGAGACAAGAGCTTGAAACCATAAGAGCTTCTTTCATAACAAGAGATAACTGTTTACATCTCATGATAATTACTTCTTGAGTAATTATATACATCAAAATCTCAAGAACTCATAACAAAAGACTCCAAGACCTGAGAGTACAGAGGACACATAGGACTGACTCTAACTGCACCACATGGCAGGCTAAATCTCCACCTGAGATTTCACTGCTGCTCCTGGTGCTGCTGCTGCTGAGACTGGTCACCTGTAGACCGGTTCCTCTGTCTCCGACGTCCACCTAAAAAGTTGAAGTCTACGGGGTGAGACAATTTTACATAATTGTCCCAGCGAGAGTTATAACTCTCCGCCAGAAGCTTTATTATAACATCAAAGAATAACTTAAACAATAAGACTTTCAAAGTATTCAATAGCAGTTGCAGCTATAACAAGAGCTCAACCTTTACAAAATATGAAGAAATATAAGCACTATCACAGTGTATCATCAATCAACTAACTCGTAGTTATCTCTAACAGGTATTCTACGTGGTTGATTATGTTTTACAAACAACATTATGCCATGTGGAGATGAGGCATACCACTCATACTCTAACTGATCGCTAAGAAGTCACATCAGTATCATACATAGGTCATTAAGAGAGCCGGATTCTCATGACCTTCACCTTCCTCAGTCAGTAAGAGGATTACTTGTAGGACATCTTGTGTCTCTACTATTATAGCTCACCAGGGTAAATTGGTCCTTCGCTATTTTAGAGTTACAGTGGCGTTCTGTACTCTCTTCGTCATCAGGAGATTTCATGTTTATCTCCACTGATACGGATATCTATGTTTTCTTCATCATCAGGAGGTTTCATGTTTACCATCCACTGATACGGTAGGGTTTTGTAGTGAAAGGGTTGACGGATTACACATCTACATCAATCACCTACACTAGGATGTAAGGTTCTACACATCCATGTACCCCACATACTCAATAGTATGTGATCCAGGAGTTCCCTTAGGAAAACCTGTTTCACCATCATTTGATCTTTGACAATGATGGATCTATGATCAGGGCTCTACATTATACTTGATTAGTTAGGTACATTCAGTATTCTTTTAACATCATACATTGTTCTTCAAACAATAACAGTAGCTTAACAGCTATGAAAGGAGAATACTAAATGTAACAAACCTAGCTCACATCAATCATCATTTCTCATTATATTCATCACAAGTCATCTCTAAAGCATGACCTTGATGGTATTCATGACTCTCACAGCCCATTAAGTCATAGGTTGACACTGACAAGGCATCAAGATATCTTACTTATTCATAAAGCTTTTAACATGCTTTTAATGAATACAGTATCATCATCCATACCTGGATATGATCACCTTCATATCAGGACCTCCATGGTTAGTTCAACTGATAAAGGTAATTCAAAACAAGAAATACACTTCCCACTCTTGTCATAAGAGTTAAGTCCTCTTATTATCATCAATTAGAGTTTAATACTCATAATGCATGTCATTACCCTTGAATTAGGGTTTACTATTCACATTAAGGTGAATTGAACTCATATCATCATCTTGTATGAGGAACATCATCATTGATGCTCTCAGATTGGCTTAAGATTCATCATATATCATAATTAGGGTTTCCATGATCTCACATAGGTGGATCATACCCTAATCATGCACATCTATGTGTATTGAAGGTTCTTTACTTAGGTTTCCACCCAAAAAGGGGTACTTTCTCTCTCTTAAAGTACTTTCTCTCTCTAAAGTACTTTCTCTCTCTAAAGTAATTTCTCTCTCCTCATACTAGTAGATGATGATAACACCACTCTAGATCAGGTTGGGTTAAGTCCTCTTTGGTTAACATAAGCCAACAGATCACTATCATGTGATTAGGGTTTGATTTGAACAAGGTTTTACTCAATTGAATCCTTCAGGGGTATTTTGGTAATTTACCCCATTGATCACATCATGGTTCAATTCATTATTCACTTAATCCCCTAATGTCCTAGGTTATCATTAGGGTTTAGATTTGATCATCATAGCACCATTTACTCCTTCAAGTAGTTAAGTGAATTCAGCCTTTGAAAACCTCAAACGGTTTCAACCTTCATCCTCCAAACGGTTTGAGACCGTTTGGATGGGTTGAGTGTTTGCTAGGGTTGACTCCAAGACCATGTGACCTTCAAGGTCGAGAGAGGGTGAAGACAATTTAACAACTTTTACTTCAAGACCGAGAGAGCTCACATGGCTTGAGACCGTTTGGTGTCTCTCGATCTTGAGACCGTTTGAGTCCAAACGGTCTTGAGACCGTGAGACCTCACACGGTCTTAAGACCGTGTGACCTCAAATGGTCTTGAGACCGTGAGGTCTCAAACGGTCTTGAGACCGTGAGGCCTCACACGGTCTTGAGACCGTTTGGATGGGTTCCAAACGGTCTTGAGACCGTTTGCCCATCCAACCTTTGGATTCTAGTGAAAATTCTTCAAGGTTGGATCCATTGAGTGGATGATCATATCAAAACTTAATTGCAATGTAATTTGGTATGTTTGTACCTTCAATTGGTCAACTATACTTGACCCCAGACCTCCATACGGTCTTGGGTGATCCCCCACACGGTCTTAAGACCGTTTGGTTGATCCCCAAACGGTCTTGAGACCATTTGGGTCAATCAACCCAAAAACACTTAATTAATTCATTGAGATTTCAGTACTGATTTCAATTAAGGTTAGCCCTAGTAATCACCCTTCAACTCTTAGCTCGTTTGGAATTAGTCCATCAAATTTGGTGAGTTGTTAATCAACATTATTTTTAACAGTAATCTCATACGGTCAACGCATGGTAAACGTCCTTACACGGTCTTGGGACCGTTTGCCCAAAAAGGGCGATTTCAACAGATTGGAGATCAGGACTAAATTCAATTAAAGTTGTTGAGTAAAAAGGTCATATCTCCCGATTCCGTTGGAGTTATCTTCTCAAATTTTGAGGGTGATTAGCCTACATAATTTTGTACAGAAATCTTATACGGTCCACGCTCGGTCAACGGGTTTAAACGGTCTTGAAGACCGTTTGCCCTCACTCGCTCTTGAGACTGTTTGCTCACCACACGGTCTTGAGACCGAGAGAGCCAAAGGTAGAGACCGTTTGGTAAAGTGAAAAGCGGTGGATTAACCTTGGAAATAACGCCTTCATCACCTAGCTCAAGAACAGCAAGGATTTCCCACAGATTTGCTTGCAAAGTAGCAAAGGAAAGTAGAGAAGAAGAAGAACTATCATCTACATCCATAAACAAGATGTATATAACAAAGCATGGGTTTAGAGTTATAAAACCCGCCTAAAGCTTGCTCCTTGAGCTCCAAGCTTTCGAGCTCTAAGCTTTAATGGCGTCCTTGAGCTTCCACAGGTCGGCCAAGGTGAAAACTCCAGGGAAAGTCAAGAAGAGATGGCTAAAAAGGTGGAGCTTTGTGAGCTAGTCATCAATTTGACCTTGAATTCGAGTTCTAACCATGAAATTAGGCAAGAAGAGGAATCCAAACCTACCTTGCACACCTTGGGTCGTCCTCCTGAGCTCCAAGCTGTTCCTTAGTCGGTCAAGCAAGGGGAAACAGTGAATTGCACGAAGGAAAGGTTCCTTTGCTTGAGAGGTAAAGTGTATATATACTTGGGTGAGATTTCATTAAAGGCCCATAAGTGTTTCCAACTAAGTCCTTCCATATTTTCTTGCTCGTCCCTTCTTATTATTTCTAATGACAAACTTCTTTTAAGGTCAAGAAATGAGAGCAAAGAAGATCAACCTATAACTTAAGGTACATACATAAAAAGGGCTATAATACATACACCCTGATTATTCAATCACAAAGGTGTTTTTCATAACTTGATTAATCAATTGAAGTGACCTTTCATCATTTATTCCCTAAATGATGATAAGAGTCTTAAAAGATACATTAGATGATGTATTTTACAAATTGCATCCCTAAATTTGGGTAAATTGCATTTTACTCCAATTTAGGGTTTTCAAGCACAGGGATTGCTTCCACAGCTGCACCTTGGTGCCCAAGCTTGGGAAATCCCTCAAACCTTACCATCATCATTCTCATGATGTCTCAATATCAGAGAAACATCTCAACATGTGAAAATTGCAAGTTAACCCTTCTAACTGGGTAATTTGCACATAGGTCCCTGTATTACAAAACAATGCTACAACTTTATATAAAAAGGAGAAAAACTGTAATGTATGTTTCTGAGAAACTTAATTACATGCCCAAAGTTAATCACAAGGATTTAATTACATATTTAGGCAAAACATCTAGGGTTAACTCATAACCCAGGTCAGGAATGTTACAAATTATCCACCCCTTACAAGGATTTCATCCTCGAAATCAATAAGACATATTAAGAGAAAAGGGCAGGATACTTCCTCCTCATCTCATCCTCTAGTTCCCAAGTGGATTCTTCAACACCACGGTGATTCCAGAGGAATTTCACAAGACTTATATCTTTCTTCTTTAACCTTTTAATCCTATTATCAAGGATTGACATTGGTCCCTCCTCATAGGATATATCATCATTCAATTCTACCTCCATAGGTTGTAGAACTGACTCGGTGTCTGGATGACATTTCTTCAGCATAGAAATGTGAAACACAGGATGTAACCTTTGTAACTCTAGTGGCAGCTCTAGTCTATATGCTACCTTTCCAATCCGTTCAATGATTGGATAAGGCCCCATAAATCTAGGAGCTAACTTCCCTTTCCTTCCAAAACGAAGGACCCCTTTCCAAGGCGAGACCTTGAGATACACTCTGTCTCCAACCTGGAACTCTAAGGGTCTACGACGCTTGTCAGCATAAGATTTCTGCCTATCCTGTGCAGTCTTAATCTGTTGTTGTATTACCTTAATCTTTTCTGTGGTCTGCTGCACAAGATCAGGACCTAACAACTGATGCTCACCAGTCTCATACCAGCACAAAGGCGATCTACATCGTCTACCATACAAGGCTTCATAAGGTGCCATATCAATACTATGTTGATAGCTATTGTTATAGGCAAACTCTATCAAGCTTAGGTGTAGATCCCAACTCCTGGTAAACTGGAGAACACATGCTCTCAATAGGTCTTCTAAGGTTTGTATAGTTCTTTCCGACTGTCCATCAGTCTGCGGATGAAAGGCCGTACTAAACCTTAGCTTGGTGCCTAAGGCTCTGTGTAACTGTTCCCAAAAATGACTTGTAAACTGAGGACCTCTGTCAGAAACTATTGTGACAGGAACTCCGTGCAAACGCACTATCTCTTGTACATACAACTGTGATAACCTTTCAGCAGAATAGGTTGTTTTGACAGGTAAGAAATGCGCTGTCTTAGTCAACCTATCAACAATTACCTAAATGGAATCATGTCCTTTGCTTGTCCTGGGTAGGCCAACAACAAAGTCCATGGTCACATGATCCCACTTCCACTGTGGTATGGGTAAAGGTTGCATTGTTCCTGCAGGCTTTTGGTGTTCAGCTTTAACTTGCTGACACACGGGACACCTCAGAACAAACTCTGCAACATCCTTCTTCATTCCAGGCCACCAATACAGATCTTTCAAATTACGATACATCTTGGTGCTCCATGGATGCATAGCATACATGGAAGAATGAGCTTCTTCCAGAACTAACTTCCTTAAGTTATCCACATCCGACACTATCATCCTTCCATTATAACAGGCTACTTGGTCATCTGAGTCATGGAAACCATCTCGCTTCTCATTTCCATACTCAGATCTAATCTGCTGAACTGCAGCATCATCTAGCTGTGCTTCCTTAATCTGCTCTCTTAAGGTAGGTTTAATATGCATCTCAGCCAAAAACCCGGCTAACAATGACACCTTCAACTGTACATTGTCTTGCCTTAAAGAGATAAGCATATCTCTTCTAAATCATACTAAAGAGTTTAGTTGTGCCCTATCCATGGTTGATGTTGCTGATTTCCTACTCAAGGCATCTGCAACAACATTGGCCTTGCCCTGATGGTAATCAATTGTACAATCGTAGTCCTTGATTAACTCCATCCAATGACGTTGCCTCATGTTAAGCTCGTGCTGAGAGAAGATATACTTAAGGTTCTTGTGGTCTGTGAAAATATGGAATGTTTCTCCGTTGAGATAATGTCTCCAGATTTTTAAGGCATGAACCACAGCAACTAACTCCAGATCGTGTGTCGGATAATTCTCCTCATGTTTCTTAAGCTGTCGAGAAGAAAAAGAAATCACTTGCTTATCCTGCATCAACACACATCCAAGTCCATTCTTGGAAGCATCACAGAAGACTACATATCCTTTTCCTTATTCAGGTAGCACAAGCACATGTGCACTTGTCAACCTCTCCTTCAACAACTGGAAAGATTGTTGACACTTATCACTCCAAGAAAAAGGAACATCTTTCCGGGTCAACTTGGTCAAAGGTAAGGCTATAGAACTAAAGTTCTTAATGAATCTTCGATAATAGCCAGCTAACCCTAAGAAACTTCGAATCTCCGTCGGTGTCTTCGGTTGCTCCCATTGTAGAACGGATTCTACCTTTGTAGGGTCAACACGAATTCCCGAGGCAGATATTACATGTCCAAGAAAGGATACCTATGGTAGCCAAAACTCACACTTGCTAAACTTAGGATACAGCTTATGTTCTCTTAGCAAGGCCAAAGCTTGGCAAAGATGCTGCTCATGCTGCTGAGCATCCTTACTATAGATCAGAATGTCATCTATGAAGACGACAACACATTGATCAAGGAAAGGTCGAAAAACTCTATTCATGAGTTCCATAAATGCAGCTGGTGCATTGGTTAGTCCAAACGACATAACCGTGAACTCATAGTGACCATACCTTGTCCTAAAGGCAGACTTGGATATGTCACTATCCTTAATACGGAGTTGATGATATCCAGACCTCAAGTCTATCTTTGAAAAGACTGTTGCACCACGCAACTGATCAAAGAGATCATCAATCCTTGGCAGAGGGTACTTATTCTTTATTGTTACTTTATTGAGTTGTCTGTAGTCGATGCACAACCGCATTGGCCCATCTTTCTTTTTAACAAACAAGACTGGAGCACCCCAAGGTGAAGTGCTCGGTCGAATAAAACCCTTCTCAAGTAACTCTTGAAGCTGTTGCTTGAGTTCTGCCATCTCGGCAGGCGCCATCCTATACGGAGTCTGGGCTATGGGTTTCGTATCTGGAATCAGATTGATTTCAAAATCAATCTCCCGAGGTGGTGGTATACCAGGAAGTTCTTCAGGAAACACCTCCTCAAATTCCGTGACTATGGGAACTTCAGTAGGATTGGACTTTTCCTTGGTAACATCTACCACATGGGCTAAGAATGCATAACATCCTTGCCTCAACAACTTATCAGCAACCATAGCTGACACAAGACAGGTGGGCAGAATCTTTCTTTCTCCTTGAAAGATCCATGTGCTGCTTTCATCAGCAAACACAGCCAACTTGGACTCACAATCCAAGACAACTCTATACCTCTCTAAGGTATCCATCCCGAGGATTATATCAAATCCTTGCATATCAAGCGGTATAAGATCCACTTGAATGCGATGGTCAGAAAAGAAGAGGATGCAAGGAGAGCATACCTCCTGCAAAACGACAGACCCACTCAACGGAGTCTCCAACAACAAACTATCTGCCCTATGACTAACAGTCACATTACAGTTACGAATCACTGTATGAGTGATGAAAGAGTGCGTAGCACCTGGGTCAATCAGAACAGATACAACACAGGATGTAGACAAATCAGGATATACAAGTTTCATCTGACCTACCACTACCCGTGGATTGACCACTGCATCAGGTGGGTTCATAGCATAGAACCTCGTTGTCGCCTGGTGTTGAGGTGATGCTGATGATCCAGCTTGAGACGCTTGTCCACATCCTCGAGCTGCTCCTTGAGATTGCATTCTCTGAGATCCTTGTTGATTCTGTCTCGGAGGCTGTGTCACACTGACAGGCCTAGAACGGCAATCCTTCATCAAGTGTCCCACCTTACCACAGTTGTAGCATCTCCTCTCCTGTTGTTGTGGTCGGGGTGGTCCAGTAACTGACATCGATGTAGAACTGTGAGTTCCTTGAAGCGGTTGACTCTGTCCTCTACCTCTGCTTGGTGACCACTGAGTTTGAGAACTCGATCTGGGTAGTGGAGGGTTAGGTGCAGAGAATCTAGGTTTCTTGAAGTCCCTAGATGAAGAACCCTGGAACTGTGGATATCTTTTCTGGGTTTGCCTCTTCTCAACCACAGATCTCTCTATCCTTCGGACTGACTCAACGAAGGTAGAGAATCTCTCTCGGTTTTCTAAGGCAGACACAGGGGTTGACATATCAGCATTCAAACCCTTCTCGAATCTCCTGATTCTTTCCTCATCTGTGGCAGCCATGTGCGGACAGAACCGCAGCAATTCCATGAACTTAGCTTCATACTCGCTAATGTTCATCATGCCCTGCCTCAATCTCTCGAACTGAGAGATCTTCTCATCTAGGAAGGTCTTTGGAAAATATCTATTGATAAATTCCGGACGAAACTCTTCCCACAAGAACTCTATTCCAGGTCTCTTCTACTCTTCCATGTTCCACCAGTGACCAGCACTGCCTTTGAGAAGATAGATAGCATGTCTAACCTTCTCAGCCTCCGGGATAATAAGAATCCTGAAAGCCTTCTCCAACTCTGTCAACCATAGGTCAGCATCTGCGGGGTCGGCAGTCCCAAAGTACTTGGTAGCTCCGACACGACGAAGTCGCTCGAACGTCTTACTGATACCTTGTCCTTCAGGCTGGACAGGTGCCCTCAGTGCAGGCATGGGCATCCTGTCGGTTATGTGTGTCATGGCAGTCATGAACTGCCCGAACATTGTCTGTGCAGCTGGGTTACCCATGTTGGCTGGGTCAAACTGGGGTGGCTCTCTTGGGGACTCTGGTGCAGGCTGTTCTATTTCTGGAACCCTTGCACTACCTCGAGGTGCACTAGCACTACTCTCTGCCACGTACTCATCATGTGGCTCAGCCATCCTTATGTATCTTCTTCTCCTGAGGAGTAGAAGATTATATTAGATAGGGAAAGAGTACTAAAGATAGACTCGACATTCTAAGTCCTATGCCTCTGTAGACTCAACTGACCTAGAGCTCTGATACCACTAATTGTTGTCTCTGATCTCCAAACCACGATATAATCACGATTTAAACTTAGCGGAAGCGATTCGATAAACAACGGAAGACAAAAATTACGGGAAATTAAAACTTTTCGAGACAAGAGCTTGAAACCATAAGAGCTTCTTTCATAACAAGAGATAACTGTTTACATTTCATGATAATTACTTCTTGAGTAATTATATACATCAAAATCTCAAGAACTCATAACAAAAGACTCCAAGACCTGAGAGTACAGAGGACACATAGGACTGACTCTAACTACACCACATGGCAGGCTAAATCTCCACCTGAGATTTCGCTGCTGCTCCTGGTGCTGCTGCTGCTGAGACTGGTCACCTGTAGACCGGTTCCTCCGTCTCCGACGTCCACCTAAAAAGTTGAAGTCTACGGGGTGAGACAATTTTACATAATTGTCCCAGCGAGAGTTATAACTCTCCGCCAGAAGCTTTATTATAACATCAAAGAATAACTTAAACAGTAAGGCTTTCAAAGTATTCAATAGCAGTTGCAGCTATAACAAGAGCTCAACCTTTATGAAATATGAAGAAATATAAGCACTATCACAGTGTATCATCAATCAACGAACTCATAGTTATCTCTAACAAGTATTCTACGTGGTTGATTATGTTTTACAAACAACATTATGCCCTGTGGAGATGAGGCATACCACTCATACTCCAACTGATCACTAAGAAGTCACATCAGTATCATACATAGGTCATTAAGAGAGCCGGATTCTCATGACCTTCACCTTCCTCAGTCAGTAAGAGGATTACTTGTAGGACATCTTGTGTCTCTACTATTATAGCTCACCAGGGTAAACTGGTCCTTCGCTATTTTAGAGTTACAGTGGCGTTCTGTACTCTCTTCGTCATCAGGAGATTTCATGTTTATCTCCACTGATACAGATATCTATGTTTTCTTCATCATCAGGAGGTTTCATGTTTACCATCCACTGATACGGTAGGGTTTTGTAGTGAAAGGGTTGGCGGATTACACATCTACATCAATCACCTACACTAGGATGTAAGGTTCTACACATCCATGTACCCCACATACTCAATAGTATGTGATCCAGGAGTTCCCTTAGGAAAACCTGTTTCACCATCATTTGATCTCTAACAATTATGGATCTATGATCAGGGCTCTACATTATACTTGATTAGTTAGGTACATTCAGTATTCTTTTAACATCATACATTGTTCTTCAAACAATAACAGTAGCTTAACAACTATGAAAGGATAATACTAAATGTAACAAACCTAGCTCACATCAATCATCATTTCTCATTATATTCATCACAAGTCATCTCTAAAGCATGACCTTGATGGTATTCATGACTCTCACAGCCCATTAAGTCATAGGTTGACACTGATAAGGCATCAAGATATCTTACTTATTCATAAAGCTTTTAACATGCTTTTAATGAATACAGTATCATCATCCATACCTGGATATGATCACCTTCATATCAGGACCTGCATGGTTAGTTCAACTGATAAAGGTAATTCAAAACAAGAAATACACTTCCCACTCTTGTCATAAGAGTTAAGTCCTCTGATTCTCATCAATTAGAGTTTAATACTCATAATGCATGTCATTACCCTTGAATTAGGGTTTACTATCCACATTAAGGTGAATTGAACTCATATCATCATCTTGTATGAGGAACATCATCATTGATGCTCTCAGATTGGCTTAGGATTCATCATATATCATAATTAGGGTTTCCATGATCTCACATAGGTGGATCATACCCTAATCATGCACATCTATGTGTATTGAAGGTTCTTTACTTAGGTTTCCACCCAAAAAAGGGTACTTTCTCTCTCTAAAGTACTTTCTCTCTCTAAAGTACTTTCTCTCTCCTCATACTAGTAGATGATGATAACACCACTCTAGATCAGGTTGGGTTAAGTCCTCTTTGGTTAACATAAGCCAACACATCACTATCATGTGATTAGGGTTTGATTTGAATAAGGTTTTACTCAATTGAACCCTTCAGGGGTATTTTGGTAATTTACCCCATTGATCACATCATGGTTCAATTCATTATTCCCTTAATCCCCTAATGTCCTAGGTTATCATTAGGGTTTAGATTTGATCATCATAGCACCATTTACACCTTCAAGTAGTTAAGTGAATTCAGCCTTTGAAAACCTCAAACGGTTTCAACCTTCATCCTCCAAACGGTTTGAGACCGTTTGGATGGGTTGACCGTTTGCTAGGGTTGACTCCAAGACCATGTGACCTTCAAGGTCGAGAGAGGGTGAAGACCGTTTGGCAACTTTTACTTCAAGACCGAGAGAGCTCACATGGCTTGAGACCGTTTGGTGTCTCTCGATCTTGAGACCGAGAGAGCTCACATGGCTTGAGACCGTTTGATGTCTCTCGATCTTGAGACCGTGAGACCTCACACGGTCTTGAGACCGTGTGACCTCAAATGGTCTTGAGACCGTGAGGTCTCAAACGGTCTTGAGACCGTGAGGCCTCACACGGTCTTGAGACCGTTTGGATGGGTTCCAAACGGTCTTGAGACCGTTTGCCCATCCAACCTTTGGATTCTAGTGAAAATTCTTCAAGGTTGGATCCATTGAGTGGATGATCATATCAAAACATAATTGCAATGTAATTTGGTATGTTTGTACCTTCAATTGGTCAACTATACTTGACCCCAGACCTCCATACGGTCTTGGGTGATCCCCCACACGGTCTTAAGACCGTTTGGTTGATCCCCAAACGGTCTTGAGACCATTTGGGTCAATCAACCCAAAAACACTTAATTAATTCATTGAGATTTCAGTACTGATTTCAATTAAGGTTAGCCCTAGTAATCACCCTTCAACTCTTAGCTCGTTTGGAATTAGTCCATCAAATTTGGTGAGTTGTTAATCAACATTATTTTTAACAGTAATCTCATACGGTCAACGTCCTTACACGGTCTTGAGACCGTTTGCCCAAAAAGGGCGATTTCAACAGATTGGAGATCAGGACTAAATTCAATTAAAGTTGTTGAGTAAAAAGGTCATAGCTCCCGATTCCGTTGGAGTTATCTTCTCAAATTTTGAGGGTGATTAGCCTACATAATTTTGTACAGAAATCTTATACGGTCCACGCTCGGTCAACGGGGTTAAATGGTCTTGAAGACCGTTTTCCCTCACTCGCTCTTGAGACTGTTTGCTCACCACACGGTCTTGAGACCGAGAGAGCCAAAGGTAGAGACCGTTTGGTAAAGTGAAAAGCGGTGGATTAACCTTGGAAATAACGCCTTCATCTCCTAGCTCAAGAAAAGCAAGGATTTCCCACGGATTTGCTTGCAAAGTAGCAAAGGAAAGTAGAGAAGAAGAAGAACTATCATCTACATGCATAAACAAGATGTATATAACAAAGCATGGGTTTAGAGTTATAAAACCCGCCTAAAGCTTGCTCCTTGAGCTCCAAACTTTCGAGCTCTAAGCTTTAATGGCGTCCTTGAGCTTCCACAGGTCGGCCAAGGTGAAAACTCCAGGGAAAGTCAAGAAGAGATGGCTAAAAAGGTGGAGCTTTGTGAGCTAGTCATCAATTTGACCTTGAATTCGAGTTCTAACCATGAAATTAGGCAAGAAGAGGAATCCAAACCTACCTTGCACACCTTGGGTCGTCCTCCTGAGCTCCAAGCTGTTCCTTAGTCGGTCAAGCAAGGGGAAACAGTGAATTGCACGAAGGAAAGGTTCCTTTGCTTGAGAGGTAAAGTGTATATATACTTGGGTGAGATTTCATTAAAGGCCCATAAGTTTTCTATATTTCCAACTAAGTCCTTCCATATTTTCTTGCTCGTCCCTTCTTATTATTTCTAAGGACAACCTTCTTTTAAGGTCAAGAAATGAGAGCAAAGAAGATCAACCTATAACTTAAGGTACATACATAAAAAGGGCTATAATACATACACCCTGATTATTCAATCACAAAGGTGTTTTTCATAACTTGATTAATCAATTGAAGTGACCTTTCATCATTTATTCCATAAATGATGATAAGAGTCTTAAAAGATACATTAGATGATGTATTTTACAAATTGCATCCCTAAATTTGGGTAAATTGCATTTTACTCCAATTTAGGATTTTCAAGCACAGGGATTGCTTCCACAGCTGCACCTTGGTGCCCAAGCTTGGGAAATCCCTCAAACCTTACCATCATCATTCTCATGATGTCTCAATATCAGAGAAACATCTCAAAATGTGCAAATTGCAAGTTAACCCTTCTAACTGGGTAATTTGCACATAGGTCCCTGTATTACAAAACAATGCTACAACTTTATATAAAAAGGAGCAAAACTGTAATGTATGTTTTTGAGAAACTTAATTACATGCCCAAAGTTAATCACAAGGATTTAATTACATATTTAGGCAAAACATCTAGGTTTAACTCATTACCCAGGTCAGGGATGTTACAGATAGCTATAATACTGTGAAGAAATGTGAGAGGATAAGGCCATTGTTGATCTGCTCATGCGATCCTAGAACAACCTTGACTCCAGTCTGGAACACCCAAAAGTGGTTGAGATTATGGATTATTTGAATCAACCCAATGAGGAGGAGTTCAGTGATGAGGAAGAAGTAACCTTCAAAACTATGAAGTATGCATCGCTCGAGCTAACCACTAAAGAGAAGGAAGCACCGAAATCGAAGACAAAGCTAAAGACACTGCCTGAAGGGTTGGAATATGAATTCCTTGATGATGAGGAAATGAATCCGGTGATAGTTAAAGTAGATCTAATAGATGAACAAATGGAAAAGTTGTTAAAGGAACTCAGATTTCATAGAAAATCTATAGGTTATTCTGTTGAGGATACCAAAGGCCTTACTCCAGCCTTATGTATACACAAAATCAACCTTTAAGAAACCTCCAAACCTCTAGCTCAGCCACAAAGGAAGTTGAATAAAATGCTAAAAGAAGTATTGAAGAAATAAGTGATTAAGATGTGGGATGATGGAATCAAATACCCTATAAGTGACAGCAATTGGGTAAGTCATATTCATGCAGAACCAAAGAAAGGTGGAATGACCATTATAAGAGGTGTGGATGGAGATCAGGTAGCAATTTGAACTGTAATAGGTTGGCGTATGTGCATCGACTATTGGAAATTGAATGTTCGTACAAGAAAAGATCATTTTTCTCTACCCTTTATTGATCAAGTTCTGGAAAGATTAGCTCATCATGAATACTTCTTTTTTTTATGGGTATTCAGGATTCTATCAAGTACTGATTCATCATGATGATCTAGAGAAGACAACCTTTACTTGCATCTATAGCACATATCCTTTTAGAAGGATGTCGTTTGGGCTGTGTAATGTGCCCACAACCTTCCAACGTTGCATGTTCTCCATGTTCTCTGATTTCCTAGAAGATATAGTGAAAGTTTTCATGGACGTTTTCTTTATATGTGGGACAGACTTTGATGAGTGTCTGAAAAACCTCTCCCTAGTTTTGCAATGTTGTGAGGAAAAACACCTGGTTTTGAATTGGGAGAAATGTTATTTTATGGTACAAGATGGCATCGTCTTAGGGCATAAAATTTCTAAGAAATGGATAGAGGTTGATTTGAGTAAGATTGAAACTATATCTAAGCCCCCACCACCTAAATCTGTCACATGAGTAAGGGGTTTCTCAGGACATGCAGGATACTATAGGAAATTCATAAAAGATTTTTTGAAGATCGCTAAGCCCCTATCGAACCTCCTCATTAAAGATTTTGAATTTGAGTTCACTAATGAATGTTTAGAAGCCTTCAACAACCTCAAAGAGGCCTTGACAATAGCCACAATTTTTCAAGCTCCAGATTGGGAGATACCCTTTGAAATTATGTGTGACACAAGTGATTTCACTATTGGAGTTGTTCTGGGACAAAAGAGAGACAAAAAGTGTCATGTGATCTGCTATGCAAGTCGAACTTTGGATGATGCCCAAGTGAATTACACCACCATGAAGAAAGAGATGCTAGCGATAGTGTTTACTTTCAACAAATTCAGATCCTATTTAATAGGGTTAAAGGTAAAGGTGTATACAAAATATGGAGCCATTAAATATCTCATTCAGAAGAAAGACATGAAGATGAGACTATTGTGATGGTCCCTACTTCTACAAGAATTTGATCATGAGATCATTGATAGAAAAGGGACATAGAATGTGGTAGCAAACCACTTGTCAAGAATAGTCCTTACTGAAGAAAACCAGAAGCCTATGAATGAAAATTATGCTAACGAGGCCTTAATGATGGAAAACTCAGCCGAACCAATTCTGGCTTGGTTCACTGACATATGTAACTACCTGGACTGCAAACAGTTAACCCCGAAGATCACCTACAACTAAAAGAAGAAATTGTTCTCTAATATAAAAAATTACAATTGGGGAGATCCCCTCCTTTTCAAAAGATGTGCCGACAATCTGTATCATCAATGTGTGTCGGAGGAAGAGGTACCCCAAATTCTGAGGGAGTGTAATTCTTCACCCTACGTGGGACACCATGGAGGAGAAAGGATTGCAACAAAGATTTTGCAATCAGGTTTTTATTGGTCAATCGTTTTTAAGGATGTTATGTCATTTGTAAAGAATTGTAAGGAATGCCATCTCATAGGAAATTCAACAGAAGGAATGAGATGCCTACGGTCAACTAGGTCAAAGTAGAATTTTTTGATGTAAGGAGGATTGATTATATGGGACCATACCCATCGTCAAAAGGAAACCAATATATTCTTGTTTCTTTGGACTACATCTGAAAATGGGTAAAGGTTGTTTCTACCCAAAAAACCAATAGGTACCATCCCCTATAGATTGATTTATGGAAAATCTTGCCACCTCCCAATTGAATTAGAGCACAAGATTCTTTGGGCTATCATGTTTCTGAATTTAGATCTAGACAAAGTAGGTGAGAAAAGATTTCTCCAACTCCAAGAACTTTAGGAGTTGAGGCTGTATGCTTATGAAAATGCGTGTATCTATAAGAAAATAACTAAGGTATGGCATGATGCTCACCTAAAAAACAAAAATGTGCATGAAGGGGACAAGGTTCTTCTATTCAACTCCAACATCAGATTATCTCCTGGGAAGCTCAGAACTACATGGTCTGGCCCTTTCTCTATGGTGAATATCTATCTATATGGAATGATGGATATCACCAGTGACAAGACAAGCACTTCAAGGTAAACATACATAGGGTAAAGAGGTATTATGAAGATGAGGCCTTTATAAGAAGGTCAGAACTCAGATTGGAGGAGCCCAACCTAACTATAGATGAGATACACAAGCCACTACCAACTCAGGCTGAAGAGGGATAAGAACTAAATGGGAGAGTCAAACTAAAGACTTTAAACTAGTGCTTCTTGGGAGACAACCCAAGGATTTTAGTTCTTTTCTTTACCTTTCATATCCTTTTACTCTTTCTTTTATAGGTTTAAATTTAAGGTTCTAGTACCTTTCTCCCTTCAATTAATAATATAAATGATTATCTATAAAAAGGTTGCAAGCTTGGTTATTAGGTTTTACTGTGCACATAATGAATTTAATGAAACTCATGTATATAGAATTGTAGGAGTGACATTACAATACCATCGGTTGACCTCATTCATCGTTCATCAATTGCATGCAAACCAACAGCTGATGGGTCTAGCACAAGTGTCGGATGATCACAACACCTACCCCGTCTACTAAGCCTTCGACTGTCAGATGGAGGAACATCTTTGGCTATTAGATGCAGGAACGCCTCCGGCTGACAGATGCAGAAGCGCCTTCGGCTATTCAAGATGTCTGCTAGGTTGTTGGTTGGTGGCCGAAGGAGCCCAATAGGCATGCCTAATGCTCAGTGTTAGACCAAGCAAAGAAAACCTATAAAGGGAGGGTGACTAGTCACTTTCTTTGTTTACCATGTGATAGAGCCAAAACCAACTCTAGCACATAGCCACAACCATGGAGAAGAGTGCCAGAGCGACAAGGAGCTACACCCTCCCAGATGGTCCAAGCCGAAAATGCCAAAGAAATAGTAGAGAAAGCTCAAGCAAGGCTTCTGTAACCTTGATGACCTCCGAAACCAGCGACAAAGAGATACTTAGAGTATCTTCAAGCTCAAGATGACAGGGAAGTAGGGAAAAACCCAAGTACACATGTTTGAATACACCAAGCAGGTGAGAGCCTTGATGACCGCATAAGAAATAGAAAGAGTGGAGGTGCTAAAAGCTGAACATGCAAGATACATAGAACATCATGAAAAAACCACCCATGAAAGCATCAGAGCAAGGCTGGAAGCAGAAGAAAAAAAAGATCTTGTCCGAATCAATTTTGGAGGAATTGGAAGAGGAAGAAGAACATACAAAGATAGAATTATTTGAGTACACACCATCTGAGGAGGTGCCAAATCCCAAGAAGAGGATTGCGTCAGAGGCTGATTAGGAGAGGCCCAAGAAAGCGACCAAGATATCTGAGGAGAAGGCACCAATCAAGGCCACAACTCTAGAACCTATTGTACCCACAAACATCCCTAGCCAACCAGCATAGGCCAAAAGAAGAGAGCAACCTGACATTAAGATAGTGCCCAAAGATGAAGAACACCATGAAATATGGTGTGACATATTCAACATGAAAAATTATAAGGCAACCAAATATGGTGAGTTATACACCTTAGAGAAACTAGGGATCTACCAGAGGGTGAAACAGAGCTTCACGTAACTAGGAATATACAAAATCTATTTCACAAACATGACCTCTTATGATGATTTGACACAAGAATTCATGTCTTCCATCATAAAACTACACATGGATAGCACTAAAATCTCATAGTATGGGGGTGATTACAAGCTACAAGTTAGAATTATGAAGAAAGACTACATCCTAACAGAGAAGTGGATTAGAACGGTCTTTCCGCCAACTCAATTGCTTTGCTTGTCCCTGCTACAACTTCACCTCCAGGGGCTTGACGACATTCCATTCATGAAGCCCCTACTCCCCACCAGTTTTTGCACATGCCAATAAGGCCACAACAGAGGTTTTGGCCTACTTGGTGCTGCCTAATTGCCAAAATGCCACAATGACAACCTTCAGAGAGAGGAGCTAAACATTTTCATGCCAACTAGGTACTACGAAAAGCTCCATACCAAAGGTCCCGATGTCACTCCTTACTTTAATACCATGTGTAGCTCCCTCTCCTGTGCAAAGACTAGGAGAACACCCACATCATTGGAAGGGTGTGGTTGTCAGGATGAGAACCCCTTGAGAACCTAATAAAACCCCACTATCTGTGAAAAA
>OY856413.1:310000-497500 GCA_963693085.1 Alisma plantago-aquatica
TATTAATGTATGTATGTATATATATATACTTATATGCATATATATATTAATGTATGTATGTATGTATATATACTTATATTCATATATATATTAATGTTTGTATGTATGCATATACATACATATCTGATGGATGTAACTATTAAGGTCACAAGATATACAATCATGATAATAAAAAACCCGCCTTGAGGCTTACGCCTCTTGGCGAGGCTATCCCAAATGCGCCTCGAGGCTTACACCTCAGTGTCCAAGATTGAGGCTTACACCTCACAATATCCGAGGCTCACCTCAAAGCACTGAGGCTCTGAGGCTTAGCTGAGGCACACACCTCAATTCTGGAGGATAACGTCTATGTGAACCACCAAATTTCCTACTTTTAAGATTATTACAAACACTTTCTTAAAAAAAATCAGAGTCCTTGTAGTTAATTGTTATTTTTCATAAATAAACATTTAATCATCATTTTTTGAGTGACATCTTCCAGTCTTCCATATTAAATTTCTCTTTGTTTGCTACCTTCTTATTCACTATGTCGGCAAATTTCAATCATTGTTAACTAATTTTGGTTCCTTGTTCCTACTAATTTGAAATTCTAGCTCATTTATTTTTTCTATCGACATCTTTTATTCTAGTAGTATAAGAATTGGCATCTCGTTATTTTTTACCTATTTTTTTGGTATTGTGATGGGTCTTAAGTCTCTATTATCATTATTAAGTTTCAGAATTAGTTTCTATTTCATAATGTTGTGCTTGTATTTAAATACCTATTTTTGTTATACACACATTCACATCATAATACATATAAATATATATGTAAATACATTTATGAATTTATTCTTTATGACTGCCTCACATATTTTGACACTTACACCTCTAATGCCTCGAGGCTTATGCCTCGCCTCATGAGACAAACATGCATTATTATGCCTCACACATTTTACAACCTTGCATACAATCTTAGAGAGTGGAAAAGTAGGCAGGAGTTTTGTGTAGATGGTTTGGTAAAAAAAAGAGCAAGCGACTTAAAAGAGAAAAATCACAAAAAATTGTGAAAAGTCATGAAGAATCGTGAAAAATCGTATAAATTGTAAAAAAATAGGATAAATTGTGAAAAGTCGTGAAAAATCGGCGATTGGCGCATTAATCATGATGAACATTCTGGAGAGGGTAACATAGTGAAAAACCATGGATTTTTTTTGTAAAATTCATAGACTTGTTACTATGGTAATTAATCGTGATGAACATTCTGGAGAGGGTAACGAGAATATCCCTTACAATCATTCTTAAGGAAGGAAATTTTATTCCATTAATCCTCCATCCCAATTTGTCAAAATCATACATTCTTGGAAGGTTTTGCTCTTCAAGGTAACGATCCAATTCAGCTTTTGATTCATCATCATAACCAGGAGAGATCGTATTCATGAACACATCAAAATTCTTAATTGACTTCATTTCGTATTCATTGTTTCCAGACAAGCTACTAGAAAATAGGGACCCAAATCGCCTCTTGATTTGCTTGATGTTGAACATAGGATAATTATCTTGGCGGGATCTTTTCTAGCGGAGTTTTGATCAAAAAAAATATTTTGACGGATTATCTTCTAATGAGATTTGTTACAGTGGTTGGTCAACATTTGACTGACATCCTTTTGCTTTCTTCTCCGATATCTCCATAATGTTGTCGCAGGTTACCTATACCATTACTTGTATTTCCTCCAATGGTTTTTTGCTTTGTAATAAGAGTTGTATACTCCTAAATTGTCTTTCTTACTAATAAAATAGCCTTACACATCTGATGTCATCCTTTTACTTTTTGCACTTTCACTTAAAATCTTCTATATTTGCCTCTATTTTGTAGTTTATCTCCCTCAAAAACATGCTTAATCAAATGAGTTTCACCCATAGCTCCAACATGTTGCAAGTTTCTTAATTCAACTTTTGTTAGTGGTAGGGAGGCATGAAGAGCAGATTAATCAATAGAGTTCGAGCATTGACTAGACATCTTTAACATGAGTGGAAAAAATATCGAGGTCTCTAACACATCTCTCATTCACTGGAGATGGAAAAAGGAGAAAAGAAGGAAAGTGAAAACAAGTAAAGTCGTGCTTTCTGGTTTGTATAGTTGGTTGGAGTAAATAAGTGGAAAAAATATTGATGTCTCTCACACACTCTTTGTAACAATCTAGATCACAACATTTTCTTTCCTTCACCGGAGACAAAAAGGTGAAAAGAAGGAAAGTGAAAAGAAGGAAAGCCATTCTTTCTATTTTGTATAGTTGGTTGGAGGAAAATTTTGTTACTGAGGATCTAATCTGGCAGTCCCGTGTCAGGCGCCTCAGTTCCCATGAATCAAACATTCACTAATATATACTTATATAAAAATACTAAGTCTGTTGAAGAATATACTAACATGAAACTTTCAATCCTTTGAAAACATCCAACAATGAACGTTTTGACATTTTACAATTTATGCATCTTCCTTGATTATCTTTCTTCTCACATTTTCCCCCTCAGTTTTCACTCACTTTCAGTTACAACTTCCATTGATTCTCTCACTAATCACCACCCTTACGTTTCCAGCTATACATTCTTTCCTATTCAAAATTCAAACATTATCCTCATGTAAAACAGTCTCATTAAGTCTCTCTCCTTTACTACCATACATTCTTTCCTTTTCAAATAAAATTTTCCTATTTGAAATTACTCAAGTCTCCCTCCCCTTCTAAGTTGTCGTCCTTAACTTCATAGTTTAATTTTCTCTCTTTCTCTCCGTTTCCACTTCTCATCATTATTATTAAGCACATAACTTATGTTTTTTGTCTCTTTCTATTTGTATGTGTTTGTAATCGGATAAGTAAGATAATATCAAGAATTAAATGTAATAATCTCTTCTAAAAGAGAAGGGGAGGGGGTCAAAATGATTCATATAGGAAGGTGATAGAATTTTTGAATGAGTTATGGAGACAGAGTGACTATTAATAATGGATGTAAGTATAAACCCAATTCCCACCTTCATTATCTCTCTCTCATCTAATTGTTGGGCGTTTCTATATAAGATCTGCATAAAATAAAATAGTGAAAAATAAACAAAATACATTAGATGATTCCTCCTATGGCCCCAACACTCTCTACCACCATTATACAAATGAATGCATAATTTTGTTAAAATACCCATTGTATCTGACAAACAAAATATATCAACATATAATTAGTTTAGTTATATTTTCACGTGCAATTGGTTTGTTTATGCTTACGAGTTATACAAAATAGACAACCTTGTTTACTAGTTATGTAATAATGAATTGTTTTTTTTTTGGTTGGTAAAACACCCTGTTACTATTAAATGAAATCCAAATACTTTGGGTGCATAAGTACTCCCCTTACAACTAGGTTGTAAATCCAGACATGTCAACAGAGGCCTAATATAAGGACCTCCCGTGAAGCAGAAGGAGAATAAGATGAAAAAACCACTATCCTATGCTAGCAACTACCACGCAGTTGTAGAGCCGCTTACAAATGACTCAATAATCACTGACAGTATCACCACCTTCAATGTGTGACATCAAGCCGCCCGAAGCAGCCTTAGACTACTTGGGAAGATAGCATCATCAAAGGGGTCAGCCATCAAAAGACTCAAATCTATAACCAGGCGTGTAACCGAATAGCAGAGATAGTACCAAAGAGCACATCCAATGGTCATGACAAGCGACTTATGTCCATGGAGAGGATGCCCCCCTGTCCTCCATATGCATTATGCTCATCTGTATGAAAGAATGGATTTCAAGATCACTTTCAACCATCTTCATCAGTCACCATCACACCCATCTTAGGAGCCTTTTGACAGCAATTTGCAACCATCCAGGAAACATGCGGCTCAGGCTTGCAAGTCCGATGAGCACAATCAGCACTCAGCTAGTTTCTTTCTGCCTGACTTCTTCTTTCTCTTTGACCAGACTTGATCGTAGTCCATAGAGAACGATTCTCAGTGTTATGATTCGTAGTCGGAGGCGTTGGACGCCTTATCTTCACCGAATAGATTCCCCTTATAGTGGCTCGAGAAGCCACAACTGTTCCAGATTTTGTTCAACTGAAAAGAACCAGAACCAGAGGCTTCTTCACCCCTCTTAGAGATTTCCAATTCCCTATCGAGGTTCAAACTACCTGCATTGCAAAATGGCGTACCCCCAAACACATCAGGTTCCTCCATTTGACTGTTGGAAGTAGGGCGATGGGCTTGGTGAATCTCTCGTTCACTGTCAATGACAATGTCTTTAACTTGTTGGAAGATCAGGTCGCGTAGGTTGTCATCCACATCTGAGTGGATTTCACAAGCACTGCTCGATGGTTGCTTCACAGACTTATTAGCCTCGTTGGCATTATTTCGAACAGTTGGCTTGCCTAGCTTGACTTGAACATCCTTTTCAGGTGGCGGTTTCCTTGTCTTCAAAGGGTACGAAATCCCCCTATGCCCAAAGTTCTTGCAGCTGGGGTAGATCACGGGACGAGCAATCGGCTCCGCCTTCAGGGTCTTCAGTGACGAGTCGAACTCCACCTTTGTGGCTCTAGGGAGCCTATGTTCACAACTGACTTCAATGCAAGCGAGTGCATCTCCAAGGCAACCAACAACAATGGATTGCTCATCGACATCGACTGGAATGCCAATGGTGCTGGCGACATAAGCAACATGTCATCTGGTCCACGAGAGACCAGGATTCACGATCTTGAACCAAATCGGAACCCGCGGGAAGGAGAGGGGCTGGAGAGGCGAACCTGGCTGCCACGCGTGGACGATGATAAGTGATCCGTCCATGAACCACGACGCCTCGTCTAGCACTCGGTCCTTCTCACTTTCAGTCGACATCTTCACAATGAACCCATCACTCTCCTTAGTGATTACTTCGACCGGGCCGCTAGGTCGCCAAAGTTGCCGCATCCAACCACTTAGCTGGCCGCTAAATGGTTTCCTACCCACAAATCTCACCGAGAGGTACTCGTTCCAGTTAGGAACTGAGCAATCTTGGCTAGAGATTGTAGCACACTTCTCCCCATCACGCAGACTAGGCTCGAAGTAATCTATCTCCACTTCGATTTCTGCCCTATCCAGCCTACTAGCGGCGAACCAGTCTGCAAGGCGGACATGACTTGAAGCCTCCGCGGATTTGCCCAAAATCGGCTTCGAGGGGCTGGCGGCGGCGCTTTCAGCCCTAGGTGATTGAGGAGGGAACAGTTTTTTCCTGCTTCCTTCTCCATCTGCCTCTGACAACCGAGTTCAAGCCTGTATCCCATTCCTTGCATTGGATACTTGAGGACCTAGAAGGGGAAAAATCCGTCATCCAAATGCGGTGTCTGTTGCATAGTAGACTGTCAATGTAGATCCGACCATTGCATGCTTGAAGAGTTTCATGTACCCGACAAAATGCTCTGGCATCCATGACTGGCGTGACCTAGACCATAATGTGTGAAACCGGACATATTCATACCACTTGCTTTCCAATGATCTGGTGCCAAGCAGAGGTGGCAGGTCCCAGATTCCAGCTGTCAAGCCATAGAGGACGTAGCCGCCCAGAAAGCCCCCTGGGCCCTTCCTCCTCACGTCTGACTATTTGCCAGCTCCATCCTTCATATCTCCTTCAACGTCAGCTCCCTCCCAATCCTCTCCTGTCTACATTTGTCTCTGCCCAAGGTTGCCAAGACACCTGCTAGACCACGTTCCTCATCGCACAGGCCACCTCTCGAAAAATCCTTGTTGGCAGCAGTGTGTACCTCCTATCCTGCTGAACCCTCCTCAGAGTCCCTTGTTCTGTTCACCTTCCTACCTTAGTCCAAATTTACCAGCACGACACCATGAGAACTGCTCAAACTCCTGGAATCCCAGTAGTGGTGGAACCCCAACTCTAGCAGACCAGACCTTGTCGATGTAGATCCAACCATTTGCATGCTTGAAGGATTTCATGTACCCAAGCGGCAGAATGCCATCAGGTATCCATGACCTGCGTGACCTACACTGCAATGTGCGAAACAGAATGTGCTGCACGCCTGCCTTCCAGTGACCTGGAGCCAAGCACAGGTGGCAAGTCTTGAATTCCAGCTGTCAAGCCATAGAAGGATGTAGCCGCCGACAAAACCCCCTAGGCTCCACCTCACGACTGACCATTTGCCGGCTCCCTCCATATCTCCTTCAACATCAACTCCCTCCCGTCCTCTCTTGTCCAGATTCATCCCTGCCCTAGGTAGCCCAAGAAACCCTTGCAAAACACGTTTCTCATCCCACGGACCATCTCTCAAAAAATCCTCGTCGGCGATACAGTCCACCTACCGTCTTGCTGAACCCTCCTTACCTCGTTCTGTTCACCTTCCTGTCTAGGTAGCCCAAGAAACCACTGCAAAACACATTCCTCATCCCACAGGTCATCTCTCATAAAATCCCCTTGGCAATACTGTCCATCTCCTGTCTTGCCGAACCTCCTCAGTTCTGTTCACCTTCCTGCCAAATCCAAATTTACCAGCACGATCACCCTGAGAATTCCTCAAACTCATCAAATCCCATATCCGGTTGTGGTGGAGCCCCAGCCCTATCATACCCAACACCTCGGCGAGACCTGTCCTCTACAGCCCTCCCAAAAAGAAACTCTGCTTCTTTCTTTCCCAGTATTTCTGGATATACTCTCCATTCATTTCTAGACTACTTGATACACTCTTACTAGAATCGTAAAACTTAGCATTATGTATGTCAAAAGCATAAAAATATATACTCTTACTAGAATTGTAAAACTTAGCATTATGTATGTCAAAAGCATGAAAATATATACACTTTTACTAGAATTGTAAAACTTAGCATTATGTATGTCAAAACCATGAAAATATAATTCATAACCATGAACATATCATTATTAAAATGCAAGATACTGGAATCTGCTGGGCCCGATGACTGGTTGTGTCGGTAAACAATTTCAGCTCAGTAAATATTGTAGTAATTTGGGCAGTTGACACCAATCAAATTAGTTATTATTTTATTTGTTTTAGATATTGCTATTTTCGTTTTCCAGTACTGGACCTGGCAATATGCACTTAAATATTTTTTTCTCATACACACTATCTTTGTTGGTTTAGAGCTACTTGGAGGAAGACTTTGCAGGGATGCAGGTGTCTGCTGGTCCAAGGTCTTTAGCACCTGGTGGAAGAGTTCCTTCACATGCTGCTGCCAGAGGACAACCGTTCAATAGGGGAACCTACTCCGCACGCTATGGGAGGTGGAACTGAGGAATAACTTGCCTGAAGTGTACATATAGTCAGTGCAGACAGCAAAGCTCGTTCACCACTGGTTTTATTAATACCAGGGGTTGTGTGCCTACTACCCTCTTATGGCAATAATGAAAGTGTAGTGACTGTCTCTTAGTAATTATGCGGACTGTTTCTGACCTCACGTAGCCTCTGCATACTGTGAACTCTACGATTAGTTGCAGATATTTGGTTACCAGTGTTCATACTATAATATTGTTGGGCCATTTGTTGGTTGGAGATGGTTCATGTTATTCCTTCAGTTGCTATTGACATGGGCAAATCTATTGTGAATGCCTGATTGGGTTCCCTTTCAATTTTATTCTTCTGTGGAGAAAGAGTTCTTCTGGTTGTTGCTTCACAGAGAAGTGTGATGTCCGCGTCCGTCTATTTTTATCCTTCTAACTTGATTGTATTTCAGGAAAAAAGAGCTATAAAAAACCCACATGGTTTGTTAGTATCAATCGTAGCTTAGGTTTTGCCACCTTCAATATATGTGTACGCGCACACTATGTATGCGCAAGCGCGTGAGCACACTTAAGATACATAGGGAACCGGTCCACAACGGATTGAGGAACTGTGCCTGCAATCTGGTCCGGATTGAGCGTGCCCTATATCGGGTGTGCCACCTTCAATATGTGTAGGCGCACAATATGTATGCGCGTGAGCACACTTAAGATGCATAGGGAACTGGTCCACCATGGATTCAGGAACTGTGGCTGCAGATAGAGCTGGCAATCTGGTCCGGATTGAGCGTGTCCTATTTTGGGTCAATTTGAGACATTCAATATACCTGACCTACTGTTCCGAAATAATTTTGAGTCCCAACTTTCTCGACCCGAACTTAAAATTCTTATTTGCAGGTCTAATCCGATAAACTCGATGAATTTGAAAATATTACATTATATGTGAATTTGAAAATTTTGAATTATAAATTTGAAAACTTAAAATACAAATTTTAAAAAATTGAAAAATACAAACCCAAAAAAATTCAAAATACAACCCCGTCAAACTCAAATTGCTGTGTGCAGGTTAATTGTTATTTTCAAACAAAGATTTGTATAAACTATCATAAATTAATAGATAATGACCATATTTCTCCTTAGTAAATGAAGATACGTCTATACATATTAAGATTTAATATGAGAAAATAATATATATATGCTAAAAGAATTGTACACATGAGTATATGTAGCTTGGTTCCCATCTTCATTTATGATGATTTAAAATACAATATATATGTAATATTTTATAATTTTGAGTTGAATGTGTTTTTTCGGGTGGAGAATTACAAATCAGGTCATAACCTGTAAATAATTTGGAATTTTCAAGTTAGTTTTATTTCGGGGCGAGTTGAAAAAATCAAGATCTGAACTCGCTTTAGTTGGATTGAGCATGTCAGATCAGGTTTTACCAGCCACACCTGCAGGTTTCCTCGAGATTGAGGGTTAAGTCAGTTCACAATGCTAATCAACTTTGGACGTGTTTAGAAGGGTGTACGATTTTCCTTTTCCCGTGCTTTCATTTCCCAGTTAATTTATTTATCTACCTAACCTTTCTCGCCATGCTTGGAAGGGCGGTTCAATGGCGGGAATGCTCTTCGGTTTGTTGTCAACGCAGATGGTTTGACGTAAAAGCTCTTTTTTACGGGCATACAACCCTCTGCCTGTAATTGCTATAAAACCCCAACGCACATGGACTACCTACTCGTTCTCCTTGATGTCCTTGCGATCTCAGACTAGCCCCTTCTTCTTCCTCTTTAAAAGTAAGATGAGCTAGAACAGGTTATACAAGACATATATAGCTGGTCCCATGTCTGGGTAAAAGAGGAAGACAGTCATAAAAATTTTGTTACTCTTTCTATGACATAGATCCTTATAAAAATTTCATAGGAGCATTTCCACAGTCCTACCTAGTGGCACACTGCATCGACATCCAGGTGCAGTGATAAAAATGCAAGAGGTTTTGAACACAACGAATGTTCGGTTGTGTTGAAGGACAGAGAAGAGTTTTTAATCTTGGACGAGTGTGGGTAAAGAAACTAGTTCCACTGCATCACTCAGATTTAGTAAAAAATTATTCAAATGTTACTACATATTGGATAAGTGTAGGTAAAAAAGCTAATCTAGCCACATCATTCCAGCATACAGTGAAAAATGTTGGAAGCAACATTTGCGATGATGATTCAAGTTATTCTTTCAGTTGCTATTGACATGGGCAAATCTATTCTGAATGCCTAATTGGGATCCCATTGAATTTTATTCTTATGTGGAGAACGAGTTCTTCTAGTTGTTAGGTCGTTGCTTCAAAGAGAAGTGTGAGATACCACGTCCATGTCTATTTGTATCCTTCTAATTTGATTGGCTTTCAGAAAAAAAGAGCCATAAAAAACCCACATGGTTTTTTAGAATCGGTGTTGCCACCTTCAATATATGTGTACGCGCACACTATGTGTCTGCGTGAGCGCACAAAGATACATAAGGAACCGGTCTACCACAGACTGAAGCACGTAGAGCTTGCAATCTGGTCCGGATTGAGTGTCTTATTTTGGATCAATTCGGGACAGATCAAATATATCTGACCTACTATCCCGAAAATAATTTTTGGTCTAATTTGCTCAATTAGAATTTAAATTTTTTTATTTGTGGGTCTGACCCGATAAATTTGATGAATATGAAAATACTATATTATATGTGAATTTGAAAATTTTGAATCATCAATTCAAAAAATTTGAAATATAAATATGAAAAACTCAAAAATACAAACCCAAAAAATTCAAAATACAAACCGTCAAGCCCAAAATTGCTGCAAATGTTGTTCGTTAATTATTATTTTCAAGCAAAAATTTGTATACACTATTGTAAATAAAAAGATAATAACCATATTTTCTAAGGAGTTTAACATGGGGTGTATATATATATATATATAGATAGAGAGAAAGAGAGAGAGTCAGGCTAGAATACACTCGAGTGTATCCGGAGCGGAATACACTCAAGTAGTTTTTGATGATGCAATATTTTTTTTGAAAATCTAATCCATTGATCTTCTTAAACATCTCGTAAACAACTCATACGCAAAATTTGAACACATTTGGATATGTATAGCTCAAGTTATGAAGACCGCAAAAATTATACATTTCAAATTAGTTTCGTGCGTCGATTTTGTTGCCCTTGGATGAGTGACTTACACTCATCCAAATGGGCTCAAAATTTGTATGTAACCTAATTATAGTATGACTGTGAAGATCAATAGTTTACATTTTGCAAAAAATAGTCTTGATAGACAAACACACTTGAGTGTATTCGTGTGATCCGTACCCTCGAGTGTATTCTAGCCTGACTCTCTCTCTCTCTGTCTCTCTCTCTCTCTCTCTCTCTCTCTCTATATATATATATATATATATATATATATATATATATATATATATATATATATAGTCAAGCTAGAATACACTAGAGTGTATTCAGAGCAGAATACACTCAAGTAGTTTTTCATGATGCAATATTTGTTTCAAAAATCTAATCCGTTGACCTTCTTAAACATCTTGTGAGTAGATCATATGCAAAATTTGAGCATATTTGGACATTCATAGGTCATGTTATAAAGACCACAAAAATTATGCATCTTAATTAGTTTCACGCATCGATTTTGTTGCCCATAGATGAGTGACTTACACTCATCCAAATGGGCTCAAAATTTGTATGTAGCATAGTTATAGTATGACGGTGAATATCAATGGTTTACATTTTGCAAAAAATAGTCTTTGATATGCAAAAAAGAGTCTATACTGATAGTTATAGGAAACTCTCAATACCGGTGTCTATTTAGCTTGGTTAAAGTGGTAATTAATCTAATTCAAGTGTATGGATGAAAAATATATGATTTGGATTAGATGCTATTAAAATTTTAGGATGATCCCAGTTTTATTTTAGGAGATATAAATGAAAATATTTGAGTGGTAACTGCTGATTTCAGCTGATTTTTAGAGTTATCATCCATTTGATTGAGCGTAAAACTTCAAGATGAAGGTTCTACATATATCAGATTTGAATGATTTTTGATACACAACTCATGTACATGGTATATTTTAAATGCATATAGTTGGATCATGTAAAAAGTGTTAGGAAACACACCAAATAATGAATAAGTATAGGAAACTTCCTATCCCTTAATGATATGCTCCCTTTTCTATATGTGTGTGTGTATATATATATATATATATATATATATATATATATATATATATATATATATAGTCATGCTAGAATACACTCGAGTGTATATATCACGCCATCCACCCCAATGATGTTTTCCTATCTAGACCATGTTTTCCCAAAATCTAATCCATCAATCTTCATGGTTACAATAATAATAGGTCACGTATAAAATTTGAACTCATTTGGATGAGTGTAGCTCACTCATCCAAGAATAACAAAATCAACACACAAAACTAATTTAAATACATGATTTTTGCCTCCTTTAGATGCACGACCTATAAGTGTCCAAATGTGATAAAATTTATTATATAGTATGTTCTTATGATAATTAAGAAGATCAATGGTTTATATTTTTCAAAAACATTCTACATCTTCAAAAATGACTGAGGTGTACGGTGCCTCCGGTACACTCGAGTGTACACTAGCCTGACTCTCTCTCTCTCTCTATCTCTCTCTCTCTCTATATATATATATATGTGTGTGTGTGTGTGTGTGTTGGGAAGTGTGTAGCGGATGGTACACATAAGTTATGTGTACCAGCCACTAAAATGATGCAATGTGATACCTAAATCCAAACATATAGATTGAATCGACATTGTTTAGATAAGATATTTAAAAAATCACAACCATATCTCATATGTATCATGAGATACAGCAAAAAGTTATCCAACAGTTTCTGCAATTTCAACAACTTACCATTGATTAGAAAATATAAATCTTCTTTCCTTAAATGATCTAGGTATGTCAAAATGAGGTTATTTTCATTGCACATGTTATCGAAGGGGTACACTTCACATCTGTAAGGTTAGATTATTCTATAGGGTTATCAAACCATCTTAAATGATGATGGGTACATGTACTCAGGCACACAATTCTTTTAGCTATATATATATATATATATATATATATATATATATATATATATATATATATATAGTCAGACTAGAATACATTTGAGTGTACCGATCACACTGTATGCTCAAGTGGTGTCTACACATCTCAACAATTTTTTTTGACAAATCAAAATAGTTGATATTCATTATTATAATTAATAAATGCTACATGCAAAATTTGAGCTCGTTTCGAGTTTTCTAAGTCACACTTTATTGAACAAAAAATTTGACGTATAAGACTAATTTGAATTGCATAATTTTTGTCACGCGTGACCTATAAGTGTCCAAATGAGCTCAAATTTTATTTGTAGTATGTTCATATGATATTTAAGAAGATCAATAGTTGAGATTGCAAAATCTCCCAATAAACTTGATTTGATATTTGATATAGACAAAATCATAGCCCTTTCTCTAACCAAAAAATCCAAAATTTAAAATAAATGTTGTATGATAGAAAACGACTTGAATGTATTCGATGTCCGGTACACTCGAGTGTATTCTAGCCCCCCTATCTATATATAATTTTGAGTCGATCATATTTTTTTGAGTTGAGAATTACAACTCGGGACAAGACCCATAAGTAATTTGGATTTTCCAAGTTAGTGTCATTTCGGGAAGGGTTATAAAAAATATCTGAACCGCTTCAGTCAAGTTGAACAGGTTGGATCAGGTTTTTCAAGCCATACCTACAGGTTTCCCCGAGATTGAGTGTTAAGTCACAATTTATTCAAAACGCTAATCAACTTTGGATAAAAACTAATATGTCATACTTAGAAAAAGAGATTACAAAGAAATAGAAGGGAGATGGGAAACTAATATGTCATACTTTGGAAGTGTTTAGAAGGGTGTGTGATTTTCCTTTTCTTGTGGTTTCAATTTGCAGATCATTTATTTATGAGGTTTGCTATCTAGACCCATTTTGGAACCCATAATGAAACCCCACTCATTCTCCACCACATATTTGAGGGTATAAAAAATAAAGTACATATTTTATTTGTTACACCCTAAAACATGTATGAGTGAGGTTCCATTTTGGGTTCCAAAATGGTGTCCACTTAGCATATTTCTTTATTTATCCACCTAACCTTTCTCGCCATGTTTGGAAGGGCGGCTCAGCGGTGAGGATGCTCTTCGGTCTATTGTCCACGCCGTATGGTTTGAGGTAAAAGCTCTTTTTTACGGGCATACAACCCTCTGCCTGTAATTGCTATAAAACCCCAACGCACATGGACCACCTACTCGTTCTCCTTGATGTCCTTACAGTCACAGAACAACCCCTTCTTCTTCCTCTTTAAAAAGTAAGATGAGCTAGAACAGGTTAAGCAAGACATATATAGTTGGTCCCATGTCTGGGTAAAAGAGGAAGACAGTCGGTCATAAAATTGTTGTTACTCTTTCTATGACATAGATCTTTATAGAAATTTCATAGGAGCGTCTCTACGGTCCTACCTAGCGGCACACTGCATCGACATCTGGGTGCAGTGATAAATATACAAGAGGTTTTGAGCACAACAAATGTCCGGTTGTGTTGAAGGATAGAAAAGAGTTTTTAATCTTAGATGGGTGTGGGTAAAGAAGCTAGTTCTACTACATCACTCGGATATAGTAAAAAATTATACAAATGTTATTACATATTGGACAAGTGTAGGTAAACAAGCTAATCTCGCCACATCATTCCAGCAAATAGTGAAAACTGTTGGAAGCAACAGTTGCGACGGTGATTCATGTTATTCTTTCAGTTGCTATTGACATGGGAAAATCTATTGTGAATGCCTAATTGGGCTGAGCATGTCGGATCATTTGCGACGATGATTCATGTTATTCTTTCAGTTACTGATCCTGATCTAAACCCGCTTTAGTTGGACTGAGCATGTCGGATCAGGTATTACCATCCATACCTGCAGGTTTCCTCGAGATTGAGTGTTAAGTCAGTTCACAACGCTAATCAACTTTGGACGTGTTTAGAAGGGTGTGCAATTATCCTTTTCCCGTGCTTTCATTTCCCAGTTAATTTATTTATCTACCCAACCTTTCTCGCCATGCTTGGAAGGGCGGCTCAGCGACAGGAATGCTCTTCCGGCCGTTGTCCACGCTAGATGGTTTGACATAAAAGCTCTTTTTTACGGGTATACATCCCTCTGCCTGTAATTGCTATAAAATCCCAACGCACATGAACCACCTACTCGTTCTCCTTGATGTCCTTGCGGTCTCAGACCTGCCCCTTCTTCTTCCTCTTTAAAAGTAAGATGAGCTAGAACATGTTAAGCAAGACATATATAGCTGGTCTCACGTCTGGGTATAAGAGGAAGACAATCAGTCATACAAATTTTGTTACACTTTTAATGACATAGATCCTTATAAAAATTTCGTAGGAGTGTTGCTACAGTCTTACCTAGTGGCACATTGCATCGACATCTGGGTGCAGTGATAAATATGCAAGAGATTTTGAACACAACGAATGTCCGGTTGTGTTGAAGGACAGAGAAAAGTTTTCAATCTTGGACGAGTGTGGGTAAAGAAGCTAGTTCCATTGCATCACTCAGATATAGTCAAAAATTATACAAATATTACTACATATTGGTTAAGTGTAGGTAAAGAAGCTAATCTCACCGCATCATTCCAACATTTAGTGAAAAATTTGGAAGTAACATTTGCGATGATGATTCATGTTATTCTTTTAGTTGCTATTGACATGGACAAATCTATTGTGAATGCCTAATTGGGATCCCATTGAATTTTATTCTTATGTGGAGAACGAGTTCTTCTAGTTGTTAGGCCGTTGCTTCAAAGAGAAGTGTGAGATGCCACGTCCCTGTCTATTTTTATCCTTCTAATTTGATTGACTTTCAGGGGAAAAAGCCATAAAAAACCCACATGGTTTTTTTTAGAATCAATCGTAGCTTAGGTGTTTCCACCTTCAATATATGTGTACGTGCACACTATGTATCCACGTGAGTGCACTTAAGATACATAGGGAACCAGTCTACCACAGACTGATGCAGGCAGAGCTTGCAATCTGGTCCGGATTGAGTGTGTCTTATTTTGGATCAATTCGAGATAGATCAAATATATATGATCTACTGTCCCGGAAATAATTTTTGGTCTAATTTGTTCAATCAAAATTTAAAAATCTTATTTGTGGGTCTGACCTGATAAATCTGATGAATCTGAAAATAGTATATTATATGTGAATTTGAAAATTTTGAATTATAAATTCAAAAAATTTGAAATATAAATATGAAAAACTCAAAAATACAAACCCAAAAAAATTCAAAATACAAACCGTCAAGCCCAAAATTGCTGCAAATATTATTGGTTAATTATTATTTTCAAGTAAAAATTTGTATAAACTATTGTAAATTAAAAGATAATAACCATATTTCTCCTTAGCAAATGAAGATATATTTGTACATATTAAGATTTAATATGAGTTTAACATGGTGTATATATATACATATATATATATATATATATATATATATATATATATATATATATATAGAGAGAGAGAGAGAGAGAGAGGCTAGAATACACTTGAGTGTATTCAGAGCTGAATACACTCAAGTAGTTTTTCATGATACAATATTTTTTTTCAAAAATCTAATCATTTGATCTTCTTAAACATCTTGTGAATAACTCATATGCAAAATTTGAGCACATTTGGACATTTATAGATCATGTTATAAAGACTGCAAAAATTATGCATTTCAAATTAGTTTCACGCGTCGATTTTGTTGCCCTTGGCTGAGTGACTTACACTCATCCAAATGGGCTCAAAATTTGTATGTAGCCTATTTATAGTATAACAGTGAAGATCAATGGTTTACATCTTGGAAAAAATAGTCTTGATATGCAAACACACTTGAGTGTATCCATGCGATCTGTACACTTGAGTGTATTCTAACCTGACTCTCTCTATCTCTCTCTCTCTCTCTCTCTCTCTCTCTCTCTCTATATATATATATATATATATATATATATATATATATATATATAGTCAGGCTAGAAAAGCCTCGAGTGTATTCGGAGCAGAATACACTCAAGTATTTTTTCATGATGCAAGATTGTTTTCAAAAATCTAATCTGTTGATCTTCGTAAACATCTTATGAATAGCTCATATGAAAAATTTGGGCACATTTGGACATTTATAGGTCGTGTTATAAAGACCGCCAAAATTATGCACCTCAAATTAGTTTCACACGTCAATTTTGTTGCCCATGGATGAGTGACTTATATTCATCCAAATGGGCTCAACATTTGTATGTAGCCTAGTTATAGTAGACAGTGAAGATCAATGGTTTACATTTTGCAAAAAATAGTCTTGATATGCAAACACACTTGAGTGTATTCATGCAATCTGTACACTTGAGTGTATTCTAGCCTGACTCTCTCTCTCTCTCTCACTCTCTCTCTCTCTCTCTCTCTCTATATATATATATATATATATATATATATATGTATAAGGATCGGGAGTCTATACTGACAGGTATAGGAAACTCCCTATACCAGTGTCTATTTAGCATGGTTAAAGTGGTAAATAATCTAATCGAACTATATGGATGCAAAATATATGATTTTTATTAGATGCTATTAAAACTTTAGGATGATCCCATTTTTCTTTTAGGAGATATAAATGAAAATATTTGAGTGGTAGCTGCTGATTTCAACTGATTTTTAGAGTTATCATCCATTTGATTGAGCATAAAACTCCAAGATGAAGGTTCTACATATATCATATTTGAATGATTATTGATACACAACTCATCTACATGGTATACTTTAAATCCATATGGTTGGATCATATAAAAAGTGTTGGGAAACACACCAAATAAGGAACAAGTATTGGAAATTTCGTATCCCTTAAGGATAGGCTCCCTTTTCTATATATGTGTGTGTGTGTATGTGTTGGGAAGTGTGTACCGGATGATACACATAAGTTATGTGCACCAGCCATTAAAATGACATATGTGCAATGTGATACCTAAATCCAACCATATAGATTGAATCAATATTGTTTAGATAACGTATTTAAAAAATACAACCATATCTCATATGTATCATGAGATATAGCAAAAAGTTACCCAATGGTTTTTGTAATTTCAGCAACTTACCGTTGATTAGAAAATATAAATTTTCTTTCCTTAAATGATCTAGGTATGTCAAAATGAGGTGATTTTCGTTGAACATATTATCTAAGGGGTATACTTCACATCCGTAAGGTTAGATTATTCTATAGAGTTATCAAACCATCTCAAATGACGATGGGCACATGTAAGATACATGTACTCAGGTACATAATTCTTTTAGCTACACACACATATATATATTATATATATATATATATAGTCAGATTAGAATACATTCGAGTGTACCGATCACACTGTACACTCAAGTGGTGTCTTCAAATCTCAACAATTTTTTTGACAAATCCAAACAGTTGATATTCATTATTATAACTAATAAATGCTACATGCAAAATTTGAGATCGTTTAGAGTTTTCTAAGTCACACTTTAATGACCAACGAAATTGACGTACAAAACTAATTTGAATAGCATAATTTTCACGCATGACCTATAAGTGTCCAAATGAGCTCAAATTTTATATGTAGTATATTCATATGATATTTAAGAAGATCAATAGTTTAGATTGCAAAATCTCCCAATAAACTTTATTTGATATTTGATATAGTCAAAATCATAGCCCTTTCTCTAACTAAAAAATCCAAATTTCAAAATAAACGTTGTATGATAGAAAATGACTTGAGAGTATTCGATCTATGGTACACTCGAGTGTACTCTAGCCCCCCCTCTCTCTATATATAAGTATGAGTTGATCATATTTTTTCAAGTTGAGAATTACAATTCGGAACATGACCCATAAGTAATTTGGATTTTCCAAGTTAGTGTCATTTCGGGGCAGGTTAAAAAAAGATCTGAACCGCTTCAGTCAGGTTGAACAGCTCAGATCAGGTTTTGCGAGCCATACCTACATGTTTCCCCGAGATTGAGTGTTAAGTCACAATTTGTTCAAAATGCTAATGAACTTTGGACAAAAACTAATATGTCATACTTAGAAAAAGAGATTACAAAGAAATAGAAGGGAGACGAGAAACTAATATGTCATACTTAGAAAAAGAGATTACAAAGAAATAGAAGGGATACGAGAAACTAATATGTCATACTTTGGGCGTGTTTAGAAGGGTGTGCGATTTTCCTTTTCTTGTCATTTCACTTTGCAAATCATTTATTTATGAGGTTTTCTATCTAGACCCATTTCAAAACCCATAATGAAACCCCGCTCATTCTCCACCACATATTTGAGAGTATAAAAAATAAAGTACATATTTTATTTGTTACACCCTCAAACATGTGGTCGAGAATGAGTGAGGTTCCATTTTGGGTTCCAAAATGGTGTCCACCTAGCATATTTCTTTATTTATCCACCCGACCTTTCTTGCCATGTTTGGAAGGGTGGCTCAGCGGAGGGGATGCTCTTCGGTCTGTTGTCCACGCCACAATGTTTTTCATAAATGATATTTTTTACGGGCATACAACCCTCAGCTTGTAATTGCTATAAAACCCCAACGCACATGGACCACCTACTCGTTCTCCTTGATGTCCTTACCATCTCAGACTAACCTCTTCTTCTTCCTCTTTAAAAGTAAGATGATCTAGAATAGGTTAAGCAAGACATATATAGATGGTCCCACGTCTGGATAAAAGATGAAGACAATCAGTCATAAAAAATTTGTTACTCTTTCTATGACATAGATCTTTATAGAAGTTTCATAGGAGCATTTTTACAATCCTACCTAGCGGCGCACTGCATCGTCATCCGGGTGCAGTGATAAATATGCAAGAGGTTTTGAATACAGTGAATGTCCGGTTGTGTTGAAGGACAGAGAAGAGTTTTCAATCTTAGACGGGTGTGGGTAAAGAAGCTAGTTCCACTGTATCACTCAGAAATAGTAAAAAATTATACAAATGTTACTACATATTGGACATGTATAGGTAAAGAAGCTAATCTTGCCACATCATTCCAGCATATAGTGAAAAATGTTGGAAGCAACATTTGTGACGATGATTCATGTTATTCTTTCAGTTGCTATTGACATGGGTAAATCTATTGTGAATGCCTAATTGGGATCCCATTGAATTTCATTCTTATGTGGAGAACGAGTTCTTTTAGTTGTTAGGTTGTTGCTTCAAAGAGAAGTGTGAGATGCCGCATCCCTGTCTATTTTTATCCTCCTAATTTGATTGGCTTTTAAAAAAAAGAGCCGTAAATATCCCAAATGTTTTTTTAGAATCAATCGTAGCTTAGGTGTTTCCACCTTCAATATATGTGTACGCACACACTATGTATCCGTGCGAGCACACTTAAGATACATAGGGAGCCGATCTACCACATACTGGTACAGGTAGAGCTTGCAACCTGGTCCGGATTGAGTGTGTCTTATTTTGGATTAATTCGCGTCAGATCAAATATATCTGACCTACTATCCCGGAAATAGTTTTTGGTCTAATTTGCTCAATCAGAATTTAAAATGATTATTTGTGGGTCTGACCCGATAAACCCGATGAATAGGAAAATACTATATTATATGTGAATTTGAAAATTTTGAATTATAAATTCAAAAAAATTTGAAATATAAATATGAAAAACTCAAAAATACAAACCCAAAAATAGTCAAAATACAAACCGTCAAGCCCAAAATTGCTGCAAATGTTGTTGGTTAATTATTATTTTCAAGAAAAAATTTGTATTAACTATTGTAAATTAAATGATAATAACCATATTTCTCCTTAGCAAATGAAGATATATTTGTACATATTAAGATATATTTGTACATATTAAGATTTAATTCAAAGTGGATACTCTGGTACGAATCTTAGCAATTACTTGTTCTGATTCTACATATTGGAAACTTCCAAACGAATAATTTCAACAAAAAACATCTCAGAGATAGATATAGAGGTAGATGAATTTGTCGAACGAACCACACTCCTTATATATATATATATATATATATATATATATATATATATATATATATATATATATATATATATATATATATATATGATCAGGAGTCTATACTCATAGGTATAGGAAACTCCCTCTGTCGGTGTCTATTTAGCATGGCTAAAGTGGTCAAAGTGGTAATTAATCTAATCCAACTGTATGGATGCAAAATATATGATTTGGATTAGATGTTGTTATTATTTCAGGATGATCCCATTTTTATTTTAGGAGATATAAATGAAAATAAATGAGTGGTAGCTACTGATTTTCAGAGTTATCATCCATTTGATTGAGCATTAAACTTCAAGATGAAGGTTCTACATATGTCGGATTTGAATGATTTCTGATACACAACTCATCTACGTGGTATATTTTAAATCCATATAGTTGGATCATGTAAAAAGTGTTGGGAAACACACCAAATAAGGAACACGTATAGGAAATTTCCTATCCCTTAAGGATAAGCTCCCTTTTCTCTCTCTCTCTCTCTCTCTCTCTCTCTCTCTATATATATATATATATATATATATATATATATATATATATATATATATATATATATATATATATATATATAGATATATATATATATCTGTGTGTGTGTGTGTGTGTGTTGGGAAGTGTGTATCGGACGATAGCCATTAAAATGACATATGTGTAAAGTGATACCTAAATCCAACCATATAGATTGAATCAATATTGTTTAGATAAGATATTTAAAAAATCACAAACATATCTCATATGTATCTTGAGATATAGCAAAAAGTTATCCAACAGTTTCTACAATTTCAGCAACTTACCATTGATTAGAAAATATAAATCTTCTTTCCTTAAATAAACTAGGTATGTCAAAATGAGGTGATTTTTGTTGCACATGTTATCTAAGGGGTATACTTCACATCCGTAAGGTTAGATTATTCTATAGAGTTATCAAACCATCTTAAATGATGATGGGTACATGTAAGATACATGTACTCAGGTACACAATTCTTTTAGATATACATATATATACATATACATACATATATATATACATGTATATATATATTTATTTATATATATATATATGTATATATATAGTCAGACTAGAATACATTCGAGTGTACCATTCACACTGTACACTCAAGTGGTGTCTACATATCTCGACAAATTTCTTGACAAATCCAAATAGTTGATATTCATTATTATAACTAATAAATGCTACATGCAAAATTTGAGCTCGTTTAGAGTTTTCTAAGTCACACTATAATGACCAACAAAATTAAAGTACAAAACTAATTTGAATTGCATAATTTTTATCATGCATGACCTATTAGTGTCCAAATGAGCTCAAATTTTATATGTAGTATGATCATATGATATTTAAGAAGATCAATAGTTTAGATTGCAAAATCTCCCAATAAACTTGATTTGATATTTGATATAGACAAAATCATAGTTCTTTCTCTAACCAAAAAATCCAAATTTTAAAATAAACGTTGTATGATAGAAAATGACTTGAGTGTATTCGATCTCTGGTACACTCGAGTGTATTCTAGCCCCCCTCTCTCTATATATAATTCTGAGTCGATCATATTTTTCAAGTTGAGAATTACAATTTGAGACATGACCCATAAGTAATTTGGATTTTCCAAGTTAGTGTCATTTCAGGGCGGGTTAAAAAAAAGATCTGAACCACTTCGGTCAGGTTGAACAGGTCGAATCAGGTTTTGCCAGCCATACCTGTAGGTTTCCCTGAGATTGAGTGTTAAGTCACAATTTGTTAAAAACACTAATCAACTTTGGACAAAAACTAATATGTCATACTTAGAAAAAGAGATTACATAGAAATAGAAGGGAGACGGGAAACTAATATGTCATACTTTGGATGTGTTTAGAAGGGTGTGCGATTTTCCTTTTCTTGTGGTTTCATTTTGCAGATCATTTATTTATGAGGTTTGCTATCTAGACCCATTTTGGAACCCATAATAAAACCCCACTCATTCTCCACCACATATTCGAGGGTATAAAAATAAAGTACATATTTTATTTGTTACACCCTCAAACATGTGGTGGAGTATGAGTGAGGTTCCGTTTTGGGTTCCAAAATGGTGTCCACCTAGCATATTTCTTTATTTATCCACCTGACCTTTCTCTCCATGTTTGGAAGTGCGGCTCAATGGCAGGGATTCTCTTGGGTATGTTGTCCACGCCATATGGTTTGACGTAAAAGCTCTTTTTTACGGGCATAAAACCCTTTGCCTATAATTGCTATAAAACCCCAACTCACATGGACCACCTACTCATTCTCCTTGATGTCCTTGTGGTCTCAGACTAGCCCCTTCTTCTTCCTTTTTAAAAGTAAGATGAGCTAGAATAGGTTAAGCAAGACATATATACCTGGTCCCACACTTGGGTAAAAGAGGAAGAAAGTTAGTCATAAAATTTTTGTTACTCTTTCTATGACATAGATCTTTATAGAAATTTTGTAGGAGTGGTTCTACAGTCGTACCTAGCGGCGTGCTACATCGACATCCAGGTGCAGTGATAAATATTCAAGAGGTTTTGAACACAATGAATATCCAGTTGTTTTGAAGGACAGAGAAGAGTTTTCAATCTTAGACGGGTGTGGGTAAAGAAGCTAGTTCCACTGCATCACTCAGATATAGTCAAAAATTATACAAATGTTACTATATATTGGACAAGTGTAGGTAAAGAAGCTAATCTCGCCGCATCATTCCAACATATAGTGAAAAATGTTGGAAGCAACATTTGCGACAATGATTAATGTTATTCTTTCAGTTTCTATTGACATGGGAAAATCTATTGTGAATGCCTAATTGGGATCCCATTGAATTTTATTCTTATGTGGAGAATGAGTTCTTCTAGTTGTTAGGTCGTTTCTTCAAAGAGAAGTGTGATATGCTACATCCCTATCTATATTTATCCTCCTAATTTGATTGTCTTTCAGAAAAAAAGAGCCATAAAAAACCCACATGGTTTTTTAGAATCAATCGTAGCTTAGGTGTTGCCACCTTCAATATATGTGTACGCGCACACTATGTATCCGCGTAAGCGCACTTAAGATACATAGGGAACCGGTCTACCAAAGACTGATGTAGGTAGAGCTTGCAATCTGGTCCGGATTGAGTGTGTCTTATTTTGGATCAATTCAGGATAGATCAAATATATCTGACCTACTATCCCAGAAATAATTTCTGGTCTAATTGGCTTAATCAGAATTTAAAATTCTTATTTGTGGGTCTGACCCGATAAATCCGATGAATCTAAAAATACTATATTATATGTGAATTTGAAAATTTTGAATTATAAATTCAAAAAATTTGAAATATAAATATGAGAAACTAAAAAATACATAACCAAAAAAATTCAAAATACAAATCATCAAGCCCAAAATTGCTGCAACTGTTGTTGGTTAACTATTATTTTCAAGCAAAAATTTGTATAAACTATTGTAAATTAAAAGATCATAACTCGAGTTTGGGGACTGAAGGGGCGATGGCCAAGAAGACAGCGACGTTTGACCCTCCAGATCCAGGTCGTCTAGACATCAATCTAAGATAGAAGAATGGAAATGCTGCTCCATCTGGTGTTGCAGTGACTAAAGAGGTGATTGATTGGTCAGGTCTGTTCAAGGATAAAAATGTTACAAGTCCAGTTCATCTGAGCAAAACGAAGACATAATTAGTTGACGGGAAGCTGTTTTATCCTTAAGCTATCTCAGAAAGGAATATAGCAAGATGTAGTAGGATGACGACCAGATATGTCATTGGACTTAAACCTCACTAGCCTGCGCTGGTAAAGCATCTTGCAATGTTATGGAAGGTCAAAGGTTCGATTGAAATAAGATCTAGAGGGAAAGGGTTCTTCATTGTTATGTTCGATAATGATGAGGATCTAACAAAGGCTATAGATGGGGGACCCTGGTTCATAGTAGGTAAGATATTGATCATCAAGAAATGGGAAAGGGGTGAACCCCTAGAGAAGATGAAGTTGACAGATATTCCCATTTGGTTGAAGATTTATAATCTACCTTTAGAGATGTGGGATATGGAAATGTTCAACAATATTGGTTCTGTGTTGGGACATCCTCTTTGACTGGACAAGTTGACTTTTGAGTTTTGTAGACTGGATTATGCTAGAATCCAGGTAGTGATATCGTCTGACTTTTCATATCCAGAGGAGATGCACATTATGAGTGACGATGGACAGATGGATACTATCCTGTTTGAGTATGAATGGGAGCCTAATAAGTGTTTGACATGTGGCCTATATTGGAATAATCCTCTCTGTGTGAAAACCAAAGAAAAATGTAAGGGAGATCTCCTAAGAAGAAGGTTTTGAAAGAGTGGGTCCCCAAAAAGAATACAGAGGATGATGAGGGTGGTCTTCATTGATGCTGGAGATAAAATAGTAGAGGGAGATGTGGGTAATGTCATTACTGTTGATGAACCTTCTATTCAACCCCTAGTACCTGACACCTGTTGTGACTCCAAATATGGGATAGGAGATGAAGAAGAAGAAGGGTAAATCTGCTCCAAAGGGTGTCGCTAAAATCACTACTAGAACTATCCCTGAGTCATTAAACAAGTACTCACCTTTGTCAAACTTTGATGAAGGAGAGATAATTAATGAGAAGATTATTACACCGGTGGCTGCGACTGAGGTGGTTGGGGGTCCTCCTTCCCTTCCTCCAAATAGTTGAACCTGTAAGTATCCTTTCTTGGAATGTGAGAGGAGGTAATAAGATTCCTCACATTTGGGATGAGATAAATAGAAATAAAGCGGACATCTACATTATTTTGGAGTCCAAGATTCAGAAGGAAGATCTAAATGGTTTTATTGAAAAAAATTGGCTCAATGCTAGTTTCGTGGAGAATTCTGATTACTATTCTTATGCTCGTATTCTGGTCATTTGTATGAATAAAGAGATTGATGTTAAGGTCTCAATGAAGAATGAGCAATGTATTCATTGCATCATTAGTAGAGATTTGGTTAATTTTCATATGTCTGCAATCTATGGAGCTAATCAGGATGTGGAGCGTGTTTTTCTCTGGGATTCCCTTCTCACCATTAGCAGTTGGAACCCGGTAAACTAGTGTGTTTTAGGGGACTTCAATGGAGTTCAGTTGATGAAGGAAAAAATGGGTAAACAACCACCTTCTAAGCGTAGTATGGTTGATTTTAATAAAGCTACTGCTGATGCTAATCTTATCGAGTTACAGACAAATGGATTCTTCTTCACGTGGGATAGCCATAGAAAAAATGGTTTGAGCACTTTCTCTAAAATAGATCATATTTTTACTATTGTAAACTTCCTTTCTAAGTTTCCTTTCTGTTGGGGTGAAGCCATTTCGACAATGGTGAGTGACTATAAAATACTGATGTTAAGGCTGGGTTTGAAAAAAAAGGTGGGACTCCTTTTCACTTCATTAACTCTTGGGATAATCAAGATTCTCTTAAAGAAATTGTTACTGAAACCTGGCAGAATACTGATGTCCAGGGTACACCCATGTATCGGGTTTACAGAAGGCTTTATGCTGTCTCGTGTGCTCTTAGAAAATGGAATAGAGAGGTTGTTGGTAACCTTTATTCTAAAGCTAGAGAGCTTGAAAGGGATTTGATCTACCTCCAGGGAGAAGTTGATGCAGACCCCCTGAATGAGTGTAAACAAAAAAAACTGGCTCTGTTAAGATCGGATACTATTAAAGCTTTAAAAGATGAAGAAGCCCTTCTTTGCCAAAAAAGTAGAATCCAATGGCTCAAGTTGGGGGATAGAAACTCAACATTCTTCTAAGCTTCTTTAAAAACAAGGAGGATTAATAATAATATCAATGTGTAGGAGGATGATCAGGGGACCAAATTCTATGACGTAGATGTGATTCATGATAGTGTCAAAAGCTTATACAACAACCTTTTTAATAGGTATTTGAAGGATGAGTTTTTTGGAATGAAGAGTGGGTCTTGCCAAAGATTTATGTGAATCAGTTTGACATGCTTAGAAGTGTGGTGACTAAAAAAGAGATGGAAGAGGTTTTTATGAAATTGAGTGATGATAAATCCCTGGCCCAGATGGCTATAATGCAATGTTTTTCAAGTCTATGTGGGATACTTTAGGTGATGACATTTCCTCAGCTATTCTTTACTTCTTTAAGTCAGGGAGGATTCTAAAGGAATGCAATAATACTATGATCACATTCATCCCTAAGGTTCTTGGTGCGATTAGTTTGAAAGATTTTAGACCCATTTCTTTGTGTAATACTGTTTACAAAGTAATTGTGAAGATCTTAGGTAATCGTTTAGCTATGATTCTGCCCTCTATTATTGATATCAACCAAATAGCCTTTGTTAAAGGAAGGAGAATAGGAGATGCTATTTTACTTGCTAATGATATCCTCAGTTCTTTTGGGGGCTCTCAAAGAAGTATGTGCATTAAGGATGATTTAGCGAAAGCTTATGACACTATGAGGAGAGACTAAATTATGTTCTTATTAATGAGAATGGGATTTCCTGAGTGCTGGCTAAGATGGATTCAATAGAAGTTTGACACTGCTTCTTATAAAATTCTTGGAAATGGCTGCCCAACTGATGATTTTGAGGCATCTAACGGGGTCAGGAAAGGGGACCCCCTTTCTCCCTTATTGTTTGTTATTGCTATGCATGGCTTGTTTGCTGTTACTGATGCTGAAGTGAGAGCTAGTTGATTGAAACCTCTTTGTGCTGGTGAAGTGAATGTATCTCATATCATTTTTGCCGATGATTTTATTTTGTTTTCCAAGGCTGATGAAAGTAGTGCCTACTATTTTAAAAATATTCTAGAGTCGTTCAGCAAGATGTCCGGGTTGCAGCTTAATAATAGTAAGAGCCAAATTTTTCTGAGCAAGAATGCTGATAAGCCTATTGTGGGGCGTATTCTCAATATTAAGATTTGTAATTTTCTAGTGCATTATCTTGATGTTCCTCTCTTCATAGTCCGGTTGACTAAAGAAATGTGCCATCCCATTATTGACAAGTTTAGAACTAGATTAGAGTCTTGTAAAGGTAATGTTCTATCTCAAGCGGGGAGAATTGAACTGATCATTTCTACTCTCTCAGCTTATAGAATCTTTTGGACCTCTACTTTTCCTCTGCCCAGATCCGTGATTATGGGATTGGAAAAGTTGATGAAGGATTTCATTTGGAAAGATTCTGAAGACAAAAAACACTTGCACACTGTCTCATGGGAGGCTTTATGTAGACCCAGAAAAGAGGAGGGTCTTGGCATACGCCTTATTGATGATTGGTCTAAGGCAGGTTTGATTAGAAATATGTGGAATATTGTGGCTAAGAAGAGCAACTTATGGGTAAAGTGGGTAAATGGAAGATATATTAAAGATGAATCAATATGGTCTGTTAGACCCAGAGCAAATTCCTCTTGGCTCTATAAAAAGTTGCTCAAGAAAAGGGATGTTCTTCTTAAAGAGATTAGCTTCTGTCTGGGCAATGGTAAAAGATTTTTGTTTTGGAGAGACCCCTGGCTTGAGGGGAAGGAAAAAATGATTGATCTGGTTAATTCAGATCTTGTTTTTAGAATGGGTAAAGGCCTATACTGTCGAGTTGATGTTTGTATTGATGATGACTCGTGGAAAGTGCCTACTTTTAGAGGTTCTTATCAACTTGAGGAGATTCTTTGGGGCACAAACCGACAAGCTAACTCTAAAGATTGTATTTCATTCAGAGGGAAAAAAGATTGCTGTTTGAAAGAATGTTGGAATGTGATTCAAAAAAAGCATCTGGATGTCAAATGGGGTAGCTGGATTTGGTCAGGTGTATCGAGGAGGTGCTCTCTTCTGCTCTGGAAAGGTTTTCTTGGTAAAATCCCAACTATTGACTATCTTCAAAGGGTTGGTTTCCAGTTGGTATCTAGATGTGCAATGTGTGAAGATCACAAAGAGAATGTTGTTCATATCTTCTTTGAGTGCTTGTATACTCGTGAGATCTAGAAGTTTTAGAGAGCAGATGAGGGCAGTTCTTTACATGTGAGATCATTTGAAGATTTATTGAAGCTGAAGAAAGGTCTCTGCTTGCTATATCATTCACATGCTAGGAGAGAGAGAAATACTAGAACCTTTAGAGGTTTCTACACAGATACAAAAAAGTTTTGGTCGTTATGTCAAAAGGATATAGTAGATCTATATAGCTAGCCTTTCTTGTTTGTTCCTTTGTAAAGTTCTTTTCCTTTTCTTCTCTATGGCTACACCCTATAACTGCTAAATTTTCATTACTAGTAAAAGAGGCAACACCCTTCGTTCACCAAAAAATAAAGATAATAATCATATTTCTCCTTAGAAAATGAAGATGTATTTGTACATATTAAGATTTAATATGAGTTTAACATGGTATATATATGTATATATATGTATATGTATATATATATGTATATATATATATGTATATATATATATATATATATATATATATATATATATATATATATATATATATATATATATATATATATATATATATATATATGATCGGGAATCTGTACTGACAGGTATAGCAAACTCCCTATACTGGTGTCTATTTAGCATGATTAAAGTGGTAGTTAATCTAATCCAACTATATGGATGCAAAATATATGATTTGGATTAGATGCTACTAAAATTTTAGGATGACCCCATTTTTATTTTAGAAGATATAAATGAAAATATTTGAGTGGTAGCTGCTGATTTCAACTGATTTTCAGAGTTATCATCCATTTGATTGAGCGTAAAACTTCAAGATGAAGGTTCTACATATATCATATTTGAATGATTTTTGATACACAACTCATCTACATGGTATACTTTAAATCCATATAGTTGGATCATGTAAAAAGTGTTGGGAAACACACCAAATAAAGAACAAGTATAGGAAATTTCCTATCCCTTAAGGATAGGCTCCCTTTTTCTCTCTCTCTTTCTCTCTCTCTCTCTCTCTCTCTCTATATATATATATATATATATATGTATGTAATTTTGTGATATAACAATCCTTCAGATGAATTGATAATATGTTGTGTTTGGGTATATATAACACTACATACAAATTTGTAGGCCTTGAGGTCATGCCATCTTGCATTGTTAGAACCTATCTTCAACATCGTTGCATTGGTTGATGCTTTCCCACCCCTTCCAGATGACACAATTTATCATGCTCCATCCCACCCCTTCTAGATGACACAATTTATGGTGATCCAATGATTGAAAATGTGATTTCTGTGACTATAAAGCTTGTCTACACAACTTGGAGACAAACACCTCTACCACATGGCCACCCCAATCACAACATTATAGGAGATGCAAATAATGACATGGTTTCTTCCCAAAGTTGATGTTATCTATAAGAATATATGATAAATGTACATTGCATTTGTATTTTTCATGATTTTCTATTTGTGTATATAATTGACAACTGATTATGAGAATAGTTGCAAATCATAGTACCTACGAAGCCCTATAAAGTTCCTCAGCCTTTTCCTCCTCAATTGCCTACCTGGATTGAAAATGACATATTCGAATCACTAGGTCCTAAGTGTAGGGGTTGGCACTATGGTTACACAATTTTGAAGAAGGTTTGACTATGATGGTCCGTATCTAGGAGGATGATGTAGGTTAAGATCACGATACTATTGTATTCTTGACAAATATTGTGAAGAATTTACTTATTATTGGTTGAATACAACCATGATAGAAATTTAGATATGGTGATCTTATGGCTAAGTACCTCATTCTATATATGTGAAATATGTGGATTTTTTGTTATATATTAATATGTACATGTATGTTTTGTAGCTACTCATATATAGCATGTGTACAATTCACATTAACCAATGTGGCTTTCTAGTTCCATCATTGATTAGCCATGTAGATAAAGACCCAACATATGGTAGTTATTACTTCTCTACCATACTTAAATATTTTGATATTGCGGGAAAGAGTGTGATTATAGATCCTTTCAATATTGGGTAAGTTTCAAACTCTTTTCTTGTAATTTTGACTTATGAGTTACATATCATTATGGAATTTTGGTTTTCTTTTATTTGCCTTCTTTTCACTCAGTAATAAGTAGTAAGAGTTGTTAGCAATTTCCCCCGAGGTGATATCTATATGTTATCTAGATCCTTCAAGTAATAAAATAGGGAACTGAGGACACACAATGCAAATGACATTAGTAGAATAAGTAATTTTTTTACCCATTAACATGTAGTAATGTTTGCATCATAATATGACTAGTTACTAATTCAATTAAATGTATTACTTCAATGTACAGGGGAATAAAAGAATTTAAACATGTTGTAGGAAAGGTAGGTAAAATTTTGAAATTATTAAGTTAGAATAATGTTAAATTACTTTTTAACTCCAATGCCATATATTCCAACTATGCTTACTTTTATTTGTTACAAGATAATAGTTAGGCATGCATATACTATGTCATGCAGTTTATGGACCTGATTGTCAGATAGGAGACACTGGACATCAATTCTATACTAATAGTAATCTATATAATCTTGATTATCATAAGTAAATAGTCATATTTGATAATATAAAAGAAATCAAATCAAATTCTTGAATAATGTCATTCTCTTTGCAGCTGTTTGACACGATATATCCATATACAAAAGAAGAGCTAGATGAGATACAAGAAGAGTCGATAGATTACTTCATTAAGAAAGTCAAAATTTCATTTGATTGGGATAATATATGATCTTTTGAAGCTTTGGTGTCATTATTTCTATATACATGTGACAATTATGACTTTTTGCAACCTTTAATATGATGCAAGTAATTCTTGGTGCATATGTAAATGATGTGTGTATACATGCATATGTGTGGGAATGAATGTGAAGAGGAATGAGTAAATTGAGATTTTCATTTGTACATGTGATAAGAATGGAATTGGGGAATGGAATTACATGTTTTCTAAATTGTGTATATGTATGAGAATGGAACTAAGTATTGATGAGAATGGAAATAGTGTGAATGAATTGTGTGGATGTAGACTCTTGTATGCTTTTATATTGTAGGTTTTGTAGGTATGATGACCTTTTGTTAAGATGAGAACAAGATGGGACCTAAAGTTCTAATGAACGACATGTTCTATATCCTACTGAATAGCCAAACAACAAATCTATAGACCTACAATATTTAAGAAAATCACACATGCAACATTAGTTGTTATAAAAAAACTGACAATGCAAATCTGTTTCTTCAGTTTTCTATAAAAACTTATGCTACAATTTCCCTTATCAGTTGAAAATTTAACGTGTAAGGACGCACATGTTAGTTATTTTTGAGAAATAGATGACTATGATTTAATCTTTAGTGCCAGTTTATTTGCTAAGAATTGATGACATCAATCCTTACCATCAGTTCCTTTTTGTTGAACCAATGATTATAATCCCAGAACAATGTTATAATTGTTGATAATATCATAAGGCATAGTAGATTTCTATTTTCATAGCAACAAAAATTGGCTTTATGTCGTCAGTTTTAGGTAACATGTGAAACTGACATTGAGAGTCCTTAGTTGTAGTGTCACCCACTTAGGTATCAGTACAATACCGACATCATAGGTCTAATATAATTGACAATATATGTGCTAGCTGTACTAAAGATCTGGTGGTATAGTATATGAGACATGTAAGTCCTTGAAACGTCCTAAAGAATTATATAACTAAAAGTGATTTTGGCACATGCATATATATAAATATAAATATATATATATATAAAATGATGAATGAATTTGGTAAGTAAGTCAAAGAGAATACCCCACTATACATGTAAGATTACAGATTTTCTTATCCTAGACGAGTCAATGCAACACAAAGTCCTAACAATATAAGAAACCCATAATATGAAGATGTACATGAATGATGATAGATACAAATGTACGCCTGTAACATCCCAGATAATCCTATGCATGATGGAGATCTAAATAAACTCTAGTGAGAAGTAAGGAAAATAGGGAGGCACACAAGGCCCAAGGGTTTAGGAGAGGGTCTCACTCAATAATGGCTTGTACTTAGAAGAAGATCACTCCATGGGTACCTATAGCCCTAAAAATCTTAAGGGAATGACTTAGGCCATTTATGCATGATGAATATATGTAAATAGAAAGTTTCATGTAATAAGAAAACTATAAGGGATATTTTCCACAAAACTAAGGGCCACATGAAAAGAAAATTTCCCCTTAGATCAATGCTCTATGGAAAACTCTTCAGAGTTAGATAAATTTTTGTGTATGGAGATTCACTTATTGGAAATGAGTCTACGTAAATTTTAAGAATATAAAATGAGTTCTGGATTCACCATCTCTACACATGAAATGAGCTAAAAATTTGTATTTGCACTATATCTAAGTACAAACTTCTCCTCTATGTAGGTGCAAGAGATTGGGTAACTACACCAAATACACATATGTTATATATATGTCTCAGTCTAAAACAACAATATGAGAATATGGAAATTTTACCTCACCAACTTATGAGTACAATTAAAAGACAAACCACAATTGAAAATGAACCAAGTGAAATGTAGACCTTTACTTCTGAATGTCTTAGTTCCATCCTTCATTGGATATGAATATATGATCACATTCATAAAGGTTGATGAGGGTTTACAAAAGTATCTATCCAACATGGGTTGTTTACCAAATAGGACATGTTGATAACCCCATATAAGTTGGGTACCCATGTATGAATAAGAAACATGTATTACATAATCTGGAACATTTAGCCTTGGTAGTAACATGACATGTCCAGTCGTATCATATGTACTTGTAGTTAATAAAAACTAAAAAATATGACAAGATCAACTCAAGACATGAACTATTTATAGAGGATGTCAATTACTGTTTAGACTATTTTTAATCATTCATGACAGGGGTTGAGGGGTAAACCTTGAGAAGGTAAATTCCAAACATCAAATTTTGAGTATCTTATTTTCACACAATTCACAAGGTTCAAAAAGAAATATGGATTGACTGTTTTTACATAAATGATAAGTAAAAAAATGGTAGGAACTAGAATAAAGAGTGCAGGAGGCCAAAGGTTGTGTCCAAAGATCCCGTCCTCAACTAATAATGTTACATAAGATGAGAGTCCTAAACTAAGATACTCCTATATAGAAGAGTTACACAACCTCATGTTAGACAAGATGAAGATGAAAATTTCGATGTCCTAAAGGGACCTAAATTCTATATATGTTGTTTAATAAAAAACTATGGTATTTATGCCTGACGGAACTTACATCTAGGCGAGGGAAAAGTCCCAAAACCCTATAAGAGGTAGGTATAATGAACAATACATCTAGTTTGGGGAAGAGTCCTAAGACCTTGGAGGAGATATGTTGATAAAGACTTGTACTTGGGTTAATGGTCCCTTATGTAGAAACCTAGTGGTTGTACCCATGAGAGTGGGATGATATATGGTTGTGAGTAGATGTCTTGACTAGGAGTATACCCCACCTCATGGGAAACGAATGACCCCCACATATATAAACATACACACACAAATATATATATATATATATATATATATATATATATATATATATATATATATATATATATATATATATATATATATATATATATGGCAACAATCCAGTGAGAAACATATCTTGGTAAGAGCATGAGAGGAATTTGAATAACTCTCCACACAGATCAATTTTTCGTAATCCAACCATATAGATTACAAGTATACCTTAACATTTACCTTTCTACAAAATTTCATCACCATCCAATTAGTAGATCATTCACAACAATAGAATACTTTTTGACACTCTATATTGAATTTTAGGCTGACCGTTGGATGTAGAAAGTGTATATTGTACATATGGACATGTAAACAATGTCCAATTGGAATGATATTTTGTGAGAAGGTGAATAAAATGATGTATTTTCTTTTTATACTGTTGGGTTTTAAAAAATAGTGTTAAATGTATAGTTATTCAAATGCCTCTCATGCTCTCACCATAGATGTTTCACACTGGATCACTATCATATATATATATATATATATATATATATATATATATATATATATATATATATATAGAAAATTTGTTTGTTGCCCGTGCAGATACAGTGTTCTCGCTACCCAGCCCAAGTGCCGCGGTGGCTGTCAGTTTTAAATAACTGCAATGGATTCCATCTAGATGTCCACGAAGGATGAACTGCATGAAATAACGGCGGTGGTATACCTGTAATTTAGACCAAACCGATTCTGTCTCCTTCACCCGTGTTCTTCTGCCACCATCTGCATGTGGCATCTTCTGCCGTCAACCTACTAAATTGTTTCTGTCTATTTATCTGCCGCTGGATGCCTAGATGCTTTCAATGAAAGCTGTCTATTCCTTCTCCACGTCAACCTTTGATGCTACATTTTTATTCTAGAATCTCAATCTCCTATATGCAGTTATAGATCCAAACCGCTACAATGGGATTTCTTGTCCCAGTTGTGTAGAGGAGGACAAAGGTTAATGGCATAGATCTGAATCTCCTTTAACATCATCGGAGTATCAGTAGACGATATTGATCTTCACTAGGTCACATCTCTGCTCCAGATCTGCTACTGGAACTGACATCGTAAGGGGAGGAGAAGTTCTTCATCATACTCAATTTAGGAGCAGTAGTTGTCAGTTATAGATCCGAACAGCTACAACGGGCTTTCTTGTCCGAGTTGTATAGAGGAGGATGGAAGTTAATGGCATAGAACTGAATCTCCTTTAATGTCGTCGGATTTTCAGTAGAAGATATTGATCTTCACCAGGTCTTGTATCTACTCCGGATCTGCTACTGGAATTGACATCATAAGGGGAGGAGAAGTGCTTCATCTTATTGCATTTCAGGAGTAGTAGTTGTCCAAGCTACAACCAGGTAATTTGGTATACTCTTCATCACTTCAATTAGTTCTACTCAATATTTTCTCTTCACATCATGTTGTATTCATCTCTGTCTTTTGTGTGGGAAACCCGATTTGCGTCTTGATTTTTGCTTTTAAGTAGTAACTATCATACATGCTTTTTATGTTTCATGTAGTTACTCTTTTGTGATACGTGGTTACTCTTATGACTCACTGAGTTACTCTTTTATGTTTTAGGGTTACTCTTCTATCTATAGAGTTACTTTCACACAGATATCATGGATCCCAGTCTTGACACAGATGCTGCTAATTCCAGTGTCAAATGTGATAATGATAATCCTCCTTCTTCTCCTTCTGTTGCTGCTTGCACTGTATCCCCAATACACGTCCCTAGAATTGGTCTCCAGTTTGGAAGTTTAGATGAAGGTATCTCCTTCTATTCTAGTTATGCTGGCAAGATTGGTTTTAATATCAGGAAAGACGACAATAGGTATTATGAACGAGGAACTAAGAATCTAGTTGCCAAAGATCAGGTTTTTGATAAGCAGGGTAAAATCAGTCATTCTAAGAGTTCTAGAGGGCTTTTGAGCCCCATTTGTGATGAAGTGGGTAACTTGCAGGATAATTTGTCCAAGAAGAATAGGCGTTCTATGAAGAGGTATGGTTGTGGAGCCATGATCCGGTTCACACTAGATAAGTCCTCATCCATGTGGGTTGTGACTGCCTTTGTTGATGAACACAACCATGATCTTGTTGATGATGCTCATCTCCGTTACTTGAAGTGTAACTCATCTCTTGATGAAACTAAAAAAGAGATGCTTTCTACCATGTGTCAAGCAAACATTCCTGTATTGAGACAAATTGCATTGATAGCATATGAGTCTGGTGGTTATGAAATTTGACATTTACTAGTAGACAAGCTCATGGACACCTCGGTAGTAAGAGGAAAGAGTCAGCTAAATATGACGTTGACATGGTGTTGGATTGTTTTGCTAGGTTGAAGGTTTTGGATTCAAAATTCTTTTATACTTACCAAAATGATCATGATTGTTGCTTGACACATTTGTTTTGGGATGATTTTGTCTCTGTCGAAGATTGCGAGTTGTTTGGCGATGCGATTGTGTTTGACACCACTTACCATACCAACAAATATTCTATGGTTTTTGGAATGTTTGGTGGTGTTGATCACCATCGCAAGACAGTCTTGTTTGCCTCAGCTCTGTTGGTGGATGAGAAGTACGACTCCTTTGTCTGGGTTTTCAAATAGTACTTACTTTGTTTTGGCAAAGAGCCGGTTTCCATCATAACCGATCAAGACCATGCTATGAATGATGCTATCATTACTATTTTTCCAAATCGCAAGCATCACTTCTACAGCTGGCACATCCTACAGAAGCTTCCCTCTAAGCTTGGTGGTCTTCCTAACAAGGATCAAATCATAAGCTCTATGAATGATTGTGTGTGGAACGTGGATGATGTCGACACTTTTGAAGAGAGGTGGGATTCTGTAGTCCAAGAGAATGATCTGTCTTCCATTACTTGGCTTTCTAATATGTATGCGATGCGTTGGGATTGGGTTCCATGTTATATGCAGTCTTCTTTCTTTTCTGGCATAAGGACAACTCAAAGAAGTGAGAGCCTGAATGTATTCATTTGAAGCCATGTGAATAGTAGGAAGAATCTTTTTGAACTTGTGTGTTCCTTAGAGACTGCTTACTCTCATGTGCAGGAGATTGAAAATTTCAAAGATTTTGATGACGAGTACAATAATCTTCCTTTGTCACCATTGTGGCCTCTAGAGGAGAAAATGAGAGGTTATACCCCAAGTCCATCTTTAAGATCTTTCAGTCTGAGGTTCATCAAAGCATGGTGTACAATGTAAAGGAAACATCAGAACAAGGTGTCTTTGTGGTATATCGTGTCAGTTGTTTTTGATCTCCTTGTATCTTGAAGAAAGACTCATCAAGTGAGATGGTGTCTTGCAATTGCTTCGTGTTGGAATTCAAAGGTATTCCGTGTAGGTACATTCTGTATTATTTGAAGAGTCATGATTTTTGCACTCTTACTGAGCCATACATACTAAAGAGGTGGACTAAAGGATATAGAGAACACCCTTTGATTTTTGGCAAAGCATCGGTTAAGCATACATCTACTGGGAGGACACTTCAGCTTGTTTCTACCTACAATTCAATTGTCAACATAGCATGTAGGAACAACGCTATAGATATTTGCCATGAAAAACTGTTAGCTTTGTGAAAGGAGATCTTAGATTTGGATCTTGCTGTTACTAGTGTTGGTGTTGGTGTTACCGCTTCTAACACAACTTCTTCTTCTACTGTCAAGGTCCATATCCCTAGTATTTCCAAAAACTAAAGGGAGACCCAAATCGTCTGATGTAAGGTTTAAATCTGGAGTTGAAATTGCTCAGTCTAAAAGAGAGAGGCAGTGCAAGAATTGCTTAGAGTTTGTAGTCAGTCATGATAGCAGAAACTGCCCTATGAAGAAGTAGTTCATTCTCTATAGATACTCTTTCCGGACTTTGTGTTGTTGTTGTTATCTGCTCACTGATTATCTCTAGTGCTACTCATGTGTTCTGTTGATGTTGGATGTGTATATTTGATATCTTATTTTGCTGCTGCTATTTCTGTTCTTTGAGCTACTAGTGTTGCTAACCATTCCTTTCTACTGCTGTTGCTGTTGATTGGGAGCATCCTGGTGCTTCTAACTATGCTGCTCTTTTTTCTGATATCATGTGGTGGGAGCTGCTGCTGTTGCTACTGTTGTTGATGGATGGCTGTTTTGTAGTGTAGTTGTAGTTGATTAGTGCGTGAGTGAGGCATATTCAAATCTGTAATGGGTTTTTCTTGTGTAGTAATTTGAAATTGATTTGTAATCATTCCTGTATTTTGACTTGTGTTTGGAATCTATTGTTGTGTTACCTTTTGAGCTCCAGAAGTTGTATGTATACATTGATTTCTTTGTGTGAAATGAATACTCTTTCTTCTGAAATACTTATATTTTTGGATTAGAACAGTTACTTTCATGTTTGTACAGTTTCTTACAAAATGTCAGTTTGTTACTATGTGATTCGCATACACTAGTTTCATCTATTTGACTTACCTTCCTCCATAAGAATTACTTTACAAAGTATAACAATTACTTTTTGAATGCACAAAGTTACTTTTATGTTGTCACAGTTACTCGTAGTGGTCTTATAGTTACTCCTGGTGTTCTTATAATTACTCTATCAATGACCAGTTCATCTCTTTTATTTGTCAGTGAGTTCTGATATAGGTCCTTTTTTTAATAGAACACTTGCTTTCATGTTCGTATAGTTACTTACAAGATGTCCCTGTTACTCTATGTTCCATATGCATTGTTTTTGTGATACGTGTTTTACCTTCCTCTGTTAGAGTTACTTTTACAAAGTATAAAAGTTACTTTTTTTAATCACATGGTTTCCTCTGCTGTCAAAGTTACTCTTAGTGTTCTTATAGTTACTCTTAGTGTACTTTCAGTTACTATTAGTGTTCTTATAGTTACCCTTAGTGTTCTTATAATTACCTTATGGGTTACGAGATCATCACTTTTGCTCTTGAGTTTGTTTATTTTGACAGGCTAACTGAAAGTATATATCTTCATACAAAACCACAGTAGCTATTCATGTAAGAATACCACAGACAAAGCATAGAACGTTATCTATTAAACCCAGAAATACTCCTATTTACAATATGATTCAGAGTAAATGTATTTATAGGATTGCAACACATAAGTAAATGTATCTCATAGTAGTTACATATCATGAATCTAGAACCAAATTGTTGAAATTTAACATTTCACTTAATAAATCAGTATTCGGCTCGATTTCAGCCATCTATCGAGGCTAGAAACAACTTCTTCCTCTGTGCCTTTTTCTTCCTGCACATCTGTATTTGTTGCTTGTTTTTGCTCTCCTTCTTGCTTTTTTTTATCCTTATCTGCTTCTTCCTTGTGTTGTTCAGTTGGACTTTCTGTGGTGTCATCACTTGCATTCTTTTTGTCTTCTTGTACTGGCTGTAGCTGCCCCCTTGCCATCATTCTTTGAAAAATGTCAGCCCTTATTGCTGGCATGTCTTTGTAAGTGAAGTCCATATGCTTTTCATTGACCAGGCATTCAAGGTACTTCATCACGAAGACCCCATAGTCAAGTGAGTCTTCTTGCTGCTGTGGGCATAGTGGGTAGTCCCGCTCCCACTATGACAGTTGGCTTCCATTTTCTGGTGCACCCCAAAAGAATTTGTGCACAATACCCACCTGCAGGAAAAAAACACAACTTTTATTAATTATTAATCAAGAAACTTTAATCCTTTCAACCCATTACTAATAGAGTTACCTTTTTCATCGCTTACCCATCTAATGAATTCTTTTTCTGACTTTCTATTTCCACTCATTGAGTTATAAGACCGGCACCCTCCATCCCTAAAGCTTGCTTCATACAAGTGCCAGTGGTTGTCGTTGTTTAGTATGGTGAACACCGAGTCCATTGTGTCCCAATCTTTCAATGGAATGTTGAAGAGTGGAGATAGAATGTCAATCTGTTCTAGGGTGATGTTCTCAACATCAAATGACAACTTCTGCTGCAAATGTAGAATTTAAAAATGCACATCTATAAGTTTCCGTTTGTGTTTCTATTTTGTAATTTGATGTAATTTTGTATACCAAATTTTCTTGTCTTACCGTAGCATAAGTGCTCATGCAGTGCCACATCAAACCCTTCTTCCTCTACTTGCTTGTGCTCACCTTGAGCATCTCCACGAAGCAGTCCAGAACCTGAAATAAAAACACAATATTTTTTCTTTAGCAACCCAAATTATTGTTTCAAAAAGTTACACTACATTTTGGTTCTTACAGGTGATTGCATCATTTAATCTTTGTATAATAGGACAACGAGGTCCTTCCCCATGCACCAAAGATTATCGCTGAATTTCCACTCTCTTTTTGACCTGCCTATCATTCATAGATGTGATACATATGAGTTAGATATTGAATAAATAATGTTTTATTTTGTACACTTGACAAAATAACCAATTCTTACATTTCTTTGATATTTTCCATGAAGTGATGGACAATTTCTATGGTATCCTTTGTTTTAAAATGCTCAAAACCTTTGAAATTTGTCGGCTTTTGTTGTCAACAACAAAGTGCATTCAATGTTAGAATCCATCTTCATTCCTATAGTCAATCTATCAATCGTATAGTTACTCTATCTATCATATAGTTAATTTTTATGTTGCATAGTTACTCTGTCAATCGTATAGTTACTCTTTATATTCCTATAGTTACTCTTGTATGTCACATAGTTACTCTACTAATTCAAATAGTTACTCTTTATGTTCATACATATACTCAAGTACTGATATACTTAAAAATAAATCCAACCTTACCTTTTCCTCCCTCCTTTTATTGATGTTCTTCTCTATGCTCCCTATTATAGGCTCTGTCATCTTCTTTCTCTTTGTCAACTTTTTTATGGGCTCTTCATTCTTTCATTCTTCTTCTTCGCATGATTTCTTTGCTTGTTCCATTTTTCCTTCGCCTTTTTCTACTGCATCTCGTGCACATCTTGCTTGGGCAGAGCCATCAGTAGCTTTTTCTCTACAACACCAATTTGTTCATCATCACTCTCTTCTTCATATCCTTTTGGTTCCACATACTTTCTTCTTAGCCTCATCTTGCTTGGTTTTATCGGTGTGTATCCCTTCTCCACACTTTCTTTCTCTTCTTTGTTGGGCATGTCCATATCCTTCTTTCGAAGCACCTCAAACCTGTCTTTGGGTTCATCAACATTTACTGAGGCAAACCCCTCAACAAATTGTTAGAACCCACTTGCAGGTGACCGTGTTTGTCATTTTCATCTCCCACCTTCCTCTTTAGAACTTTGTTTTCTTCCTCTAGTTCAGCTATTCATTTTTGTAGCCTCTTATTCTCCTTCTTCAGGTCACTAAATGCTTCAACAACTATCTTTGTGCAGATCTCCTTCTGCATCTTCAGCTCTTCCTCCAGTCTGTGGATTCTTCCCTCAAGGTTGGAGTTATGAGAAGTTACTCCTTCATCGATGATTGGCTTTGCTGGCGCCTTATCTGTCGTTGGCTTACTTTTTTCCTTTTTTCCGCTAGGTAATAGGGCAAGTCATCCACTCTTCTTGCAGCTCACCAATCATCTGCCTCATCTAGCTTCATCCTTTGACAAACCTGTCCAAATAAATCAAACAATGTGTCACAATTCAAACATATATGATTATGTTGTATATTTTCTATGTAGAAAAGAAGAAATATCCTTACATCTCTAGGGTTCACATTTCCTATTTCCATCACTTTCTCGACCGACGTAGCCCACTTTTTTATCCTTGGCTTGGCATCAAGGAAGGTTGGCTTTGCCATTTTCATCATCTCATATGCCCAAACCTGCATGTAACAGAGAAAAATATAATGCATAAGTAAATGTTCCTAGGCATCATTGTAACAATCTAGATGAAAATAAATGTGTTCTCTTACGCGTAGGCACATGACACACCCTGTCGTGTAGAGTGTGGTCTTTCCCTTCTCCCCTCTCCTCCTCATCTCAACATTCTCCTTCAACATCTTCATATTCTTGAAGATACTCCCATGAACCAACTTTGGCCAATTCATTTGCCCCGTGGCAGTTACATCATCTAAGTAGTGCATGATGTAAATTGGGGTGCAATAGCTGGTGTCTGGGAGTAGGAATGTTGCAAGCAAGTGCAACATCCACGCCCGACACATGTTTTGATTGTCGGCGGGGTCGTCTGTCTTGGCATATTGTTGCCAAAGATTTGCCAAGTTGTCCTTATGCAGGACATCCTTCTCCTTCAACCTTTTTGAGGTCTCACCTTCATTGCTATTTCTACTTATTTCCCTAGAAAATTCTTGATAAATTGAGCTGAACTATTGTACAGTTTTTCATAGGTATGATATCCATACATTTGCTAGGGATACCTAGGATTACCCCCACATCCTCAATTGTCATTCTTCTTTCCACTCCCTTTGCCAACAAGAATCTGTCATCCTCCACATATCTTGCTATTAAATCCTCCAAAAGTACTACGTCTACCGTAAGATTTGGCATCTTTATCATATTTGCAAAAGATGTTGACCTATCATTCTAATCTGATTCTTTGTAAACACCATGTTGTTGTTGATGGTGATGTAGCTCTTGATGTAGCATCTATGGTATATCCTTTTAATTCCAACTGCAAACATATCAAAAAGTACTCTTATGTTTTTTTTCTTATTACTTTTAGTCAGTCCAGTTACTCTTATATTTTTCACAATTTACTATACATGGTAGGTTGATCACATTTTAAAGCTAATTGTTATTGTAATAGCAAATATCTAAACTGTAAGTGTTATTAAGTGTCCTCTAAAAGTAACAACAAATTAACACAATTATAAATTCATACAAGCTTGCCTTCATCATCCTTTTCTATTCCCTTCTCCTTCCTCTTCCTTCTTTCATCTTCTCCTTCCTGATTAGTAGCTTTTTCTTTATCCTTTCTTGCATCAACCTTTCCTTTTCCCTTCTCTTTCCTCTTCCTTCTTTCCTCTTCTCCTTCCTCACCAGTAGCCTTTCCTTTCCCCTTCTTCTTTCTTTTACCTTTTTGCAGTTCTCCTTCATCAGCAATAGCTTTTTCTTTCTCCTTGCTTGCTTCAGCCTTTTCTTTGCCCTTTTGTTTCCTTTTACTTCTTTGCAATTCTTCTTCATCAGCAGTAGCATTTTCTTCCTCATTCCTTTGTGGATATTTTTTTGTATTGTCATCAGACGCTATCCTATCTTCTCCTACATACAAACACAATTACTTGAAAATTGTACTCCTTAGTTTAACAAAATATACTTTCCAATTTAACTACTATATCTAGTGTTTGAGTTACTTTTTCTTATGAAATAGTTACTCCAGCTTTAAGACAGTTACTCTATCCTATTGTATAGTTACTCCAATGTTTCCTGTAGTTACTCTAGGCATTGTTGAGTTACTCTACTTGTCATACCAGTTGCTCTTTTATCATACATTGTTACTTTGTAGTCGAAATCATGTATTTATGTTTCATTGTAATGTACATGCAAACATAAATTACCTCGTCGTTGTCCATTCTCCTCTTCATCACGCGAAGGTTCTTCAGTCCCAATACCTTCTTTACTGACATTCCCTTTCTTTGTTGAAGAGGGTCTCTTCGGAGTAGTTGCAGCCCTTTCTTTCTTCCCTCTCAGAGCCCTTGGAGGAGCTCCATCCTTTTCTTTCTCTCCTTCCGCAGCCGGTGCTTTTGCTGCTTCATCCAGTTCATCACGCAGAGGTTTTGTAGATGTTCCCGTACATTCATTTCCTTTCTTTTCTGAAGATGTTCCCATCACAGGAGCCCCTTCTTGTTCCCCTTCCGTAGCTTGTGCTTTTTCCGCCTCATCCGGTTCTTTTGCCATCGGCTCGTCGACATCATAAGTCTTCAATACAAAGTCATTTTCGTCTTCAGTTATGATTATGGGCTTTAGTTTATTTCTCCATGGTGGCCCTGTGGTGGTCTTCCGTGACGACTTCTTCATTCTCACCATGTCTGAACAGCGGAGCGGAGCAGCTGCGTTCGACTGAAATTGAGAGGCAGAGAACAGAGGTGGAGAAGTGAAGTGGACGGAGATCGATATTCCACTGACGACAGAGTAACTAGAGACTGGGGGGTCGGGGGGTGGGTGTTGGCCAGACGACGGTGGTTTCAGCAAATAATCACACAGAGTAAGGAGGAATTGAAGAGGTGATTTGGGGTTTTTTTTGCCTTCTGTCTTTCCGCTTGTTTTCTCGCAAAATTCTACCCTTTTTTCATTTTGAAATATTTATGAACATGTGCCACTGAGTCACTGTGACGGGTATCTTTTTTTGGTTACCCGCACGGGAAACATAGATCACCTCATATATATATATACACACACACACACACTAGAGGGTGTTATGTTCCTCTTGAATAATATTGATGAGATAGAAGCCTCGCTTGAGCTAGCCTCATTGAGGGGTAAAGAGACACTTGACAAGTTTTGGATTAGTCTTACCCAATGATATGGATTGAAATAGGTAAGACTTAGTACATGTAGTAGTAACGATGTTCCAATCACCTTGGGCATACTCTGGTTGAAAGTAAGTGTTGATTCCTAACAAAAATCTTGTGCTTATGCATGACAATTGGACTTACCGTCTACACAGAATCTTATGTCTTCATAAGAATCTGACCCATCCATGCCATGCAATGAACAAGGAAAGATGAACCATAGGAAAGAGATTTTTACTAGGTTTTGGTATAGATTGATGGTCTTATTTGACATCTTGCTCCACCAACCCCATATGACCTAATGTGTAATGCGTTCCATGTGTCTGACTTAAAGAACAATGTAAATGGTTCATGCCCATGTGTTGATTGACATATCCTTAGATCTTCCAAGGTAGTTGAATATGCCTAGAGAGACCTATGAGGATCTTGGATTAGAAGGTGAGGAGCTCAAGAATTAAGGTTTAGTGGAACCACCATGGGAGGATGAAACCACATGAGATCTAAAATTTGACATGGAAAACTTTGACCCACCCCTTTTGGTAGATGATCTGAATTTTGTGGGGAATATTATTTGAAGGGGGGAAAGATGTGAGGACTTGAAAGTTCCTCTCCTTTTTCCTTTTTATAGAAGTTGTAATTAAAATATGATTATCAAAACATAATCCTCTAAATAAACAATGTGGTTGTTTTGAGTTACTCTTATACTTAGGTACAACAATTAAATTATTTGTGGTTCAATCATGTAAATATCAAATGTGGTAATCCTTTTAGTTTATAATATTGTGTTAGAAATTTATTTCCAAGTTTTAAACATTTTGAGATTATATGATATCTTGAAGAATTTTACTTCGATTTATTTTAAGGTTGACTTAGAAATCGAGAAAATGATGTTAATATAAAAAAATTTCATTGTTAGATTTTGTGGTAGCAAAATGAGAGAGAAAAATAAATAAAAATATAGAATTACATGTCTTGGAGACTTTCATTAGTGGTCCAATAATTGGTCAAATCCGGTGTGGACCACATATATATTTGCATCCCTTAATGGTCTTATTTGGACAACAAATGTTTTCTTGCTCGGATAATAATTGGTCAAATCTGATATTTACTCACATAGAAGTAGATTTTAAAATCTCAAGTTAATTAGAGGTAAGGATAGGAAGATATGCATTTTCAAAGTTTCCAAATAGAGTTAGTTATTACTTTGATGATGATTTCTGTCACAATTAATGCGATTAAATCATTGGATCCTATCCCTTAAATGATCAAGTGGACTTAGAGGTGTTAGATCTGGGATTTAAGAACTCTAGATCATGTTCTACCTGTAGAACAAAAGAAAAAATAACCCCACAATTTCTCTCCCCCTGTCTAACACACCCCTCTCCCTTTCCCTCTTCCCTCTCTCTTATCTCTTTCATACCTTGAATTACTTTCCAATCTCATCCTCTCACTTTAACGAGACAGACCATAGGCGTAATAAAAGGAATTAGTGCCTTAGAGCATCAAGTGAGACAACCCTACTGCCATGCCCCCAATTCTGAGAGACTTGGAAACCTAAAACCTACTGCCCCTCCAATATAATAATGGAATGAGGGTCATCATCAAACATCCCTTATTTCTCCACCATTTTTCACATGATTTGGAACCCTAGAAACCTCTTCTATCCATGTTTCCATTGGGATCAGGTCCATGGTACCACCGCCTGAAGTGTGCCCTCCTTAGGATTCACCAACATTGACCTACAACCCCTCCATCATTATAAAGGCCAGACAAGACAGATTGACATCCTTTACAACCTCTCCATCCTCTCCTTCCCTCTACTCCTCTTTTGAGTATGTGAGCAATGCTATACTTGCCATGCCTCTTTGCAAGTAGGTCCAACCAAGGAGAAAAGCCCATCAATGTTGGTCCAACAATTCCAGGGCCAAGGCAACCTTGGGTTGGGCAAAGCTAGGGGGATCAAGTCCAGTCATTCAACAACTAGGAAAATGGGAAACCTAACCAAGCCATGGTGTAGTTAGTGAGGGAGAAAGTGGGCCTTCTCATACGTGCAGATCAATATGGATCTAGACACATAAATACAAACCATAGAAAGGTATACTTCTTGTGAAAACCCTTCTTTTATCCTGATCTTATAAAACCTATAATATACATAAGAATACATGATTAATATAACATTATAAAAATTTTGATTAAAAAAATGAGATCCATAAGCCTGTAATTTTGAATATAATTTAGTGATGAGACCTAAATAAGTCAAATCATACACTTAAATCGTAGATGTAAGGTCAGAAATAGACCTTGATAGCCTTATTATGTGATGGTATCCCCGGTATCCACTTTCTTGAAACCATAGATCTAATAACCCTATATTAGGTAAAGACAAACACATTTTGTGTTTTTAATCTTCAAATCATGAATAAAATATATAAGAACTTATCTAGAATACCTTTAGTAACAAAGAAATCAATCTTTGTTATTTGTAACAAAGTTGGTATCTTGGTTAAGAATTTAGGCATAAATAAATGATTAATTAGGGTTTCTACCCAAATCTAAGATTACAAATAAGTAATCCCCCACCTAAGCACAAAATCCTAGTTAAGGACTTTGAAAGGTTGTAAAACTCATGTGCCAAATTTTGATTTCTAGGTTAATGCATGGATTATTTGAATGTGTACAACAATTTCCCTTCATGATAAGGTACATGGTTTAAATTATGAATTAATCACTTCTGTTGAGATTTTAAGATTTGCAAAGTTTCTCAAATGTTTGAATCAGATGATATATGTATTGGATGGTTTTATTTCCTTCAAAAACATGAAATCTTTTTTGTATCAATAATGGATAACATATAACCCAATAATCAATACCTCATTAGGGTATTTTTGGGAGAAACCCACTCTTGAGATAAAATGTAGAATAATTTCTATGAGAGCATTCTAAAAATTAACAAGAGGTGGGTGGAATAATCTTGTGATGGGATAAGCACCAATGAGCTTGATGATAGGATATTGATTTCTGAATCAAGTTATGGATAAAGTATTGGTTCATCAAATGAGATAAAAAATATTATGGGTTCAATATAATAAAAATGTGGATTCATGTTATTGCAATTCTTGACTTGAATTTCCATATAAGCCATTAAATTATATGCACACATTTTGGTTGCACCCACTTACAAAGTATAGAAATATGCTGATTGTGTTTTGTTTATTGATGTTTTAGGTTAGAGATGTTGATATGAAGATCTAGATCATCTTCCAAGAAACTTGAAAAATCATAAAATAGAATACCATGGAGAATTTTAGATACATTCATTTATTTCAACGAGTTTCGTAATTTTTTAGTATTTCCATATTTCAAGAATAGTGTAGACTTCCTTTGTTGAGATTTAATATCACTTTTGTAGACAATACCTCTTTTGAGGAATTATTAATGCTTACTTGTCATTGTTATGAATATGGATCCTTGAAATATGGATAATGACCCTTTCCTCGACCTTAATTGGGGATAAATGAGAGGAGGGGGTGTTACACTTCATCTTACCATTAGATGTTGGAGTAGAAAACTTGGTATGCTATGGCTGTCTAGTAGGGTCTTGATGACTAAATCATGTCCTATATCATTTGGAATGATACAAAGCTCAAATTTTAATGTAGATGATGGAGTAGACATCCATGGGACATTAATAAATTGGTCTTTAACTACAAATCTTGGTATGTTGTTCCATTATATTTGAGTCAATAAATTTGATTCAACAAACCTATACATAGGTAGGGGATGAGTTATTTTGTAAGGCCCCTTGTTGTAATACCCCTAGCCCATTTTAACCCTCAAAACATGTTTTGGCATCTTAATTATGTTCTTGGATGATTTGATTACTTTCTTAGTGTCAATATCTAATTAGTTGGTTGCTGTTATTTTCTTGTAAATTTATGCAAATGCTTCATGCTTGGAGGTGCTTTTTATAACTTGTGCAGAGCATTCTTTGCTTTTATCTTTTCTCTTTTGCTTAAGCTTGATTTGGTAGACCTTGGTTACTTTAGGGAATTCCCAACCATTCCACTAGTTGTGGATAGTTCTTGGCCAATGAAAATGTCATTATTAACCAACTATTGAGTTTCATCAGTAGCTAATGTTGACCTAGAGGTTATACATTGTCCATATTTTGATAATGACTCAACCATTCCATTCATATGTATCTAATATGTGCATTCAAGATTGATCTCAGGTATTAGGTACATGAAAAGAATCAATTTACACAAGCTCTAGCTTGTCAAAGTTCAAGTCAAAAGCAATGCAAGTGTGCTAATTAGAAAATCCATTCAAATGACCTTAGAAGAATTTTGTAATCACTTGTATTGATGATATGACTTGTAACTAAGATAAAAAAATTATGTGGGACACTTAGTACTAAGTTTTAATCACTTTTTAACATCATTTGAAAATTGATCATAGACTGCTGATCGGTTGAGTTACAATCTCGACCGATCCCTTGGATCAATTTTCTATTGAGTGCATCGGTCGAGTTGTGCATTCGTAGAACTTGACCAATCGGGTTACTGACTAAATGTGATTTTAACTGATCGGTCAAGTTTCCCAAGACAAACTCGATCGATAGTTTGAAAATTCGGTTTTTCTTTTAGCCGGTCGGTCGAGTTACCTTTACTGAATCTCAACTGAATGTATTGTACAGAAAATGCATAAAAGTGATTCTAACAATTGTTGACTTGTTTGGATGAAAATAGATCCTTTGCCTTGTGCAAAAATTGCTATAATTTGACCCTAAGTGTTCCCCAACTCAAGGGAGCACCCCGAGCTATAAATAGGACCACTTGGAGTTCATTCTAAGGTTGCTCATTCACTACACACAAGGACCTTGTTATAGTTGAGTGTGCTACCACCCCTTGAGCCCCTTTCTCTCTCTAGTTTACACATCATTTCGTGATTTGTGAGTGAGTTAGGATTATTGTAAGAGAGATCCACCTTTGTGCATGTAAAGCTCTCAATCTTCCACTAGTTCCCTATCCCCTTCTTCCATGAAGAAAAGGTGAAGTAAGCAAGCTCCATCGAGTGAAGAAGGAGTTGTAGCTGGTCCTCTTCAAGGTTGATGAAGAGGTAGTGATCTTCTCTAGGTGAAGGAGAAGGCAAAGGAAGAAGATACAAGAGGAGAAGAAAAGTCTTTCAAGGTGGAAGACTTGAGATTGAATAGGTAAGACCTAGGTGAAGGCTGAAGATTCAAGATAAGTGGGTAAGTTACTTGTTAAGGTGGAGATCTCCTTTTGATTGGGTGGGTAAGTCCTTTGGTGGTCTATTGCTGTAATCTCTGTGGTGATATAATAGAGAAAAGCACTTGTAAAGTTCTAGAGGCTGACCTCTGTAGGTAGTGGACTGACTCACTTCTAATTTGAAGTGTGGAAACACTCAACATCCCTTTGTCAAGTGCTTAATATCAATCTCTCTCATCCTTTCTATGCTTGTTAGATAGGACTTCGAATTGCCATTAAGCTATTTCTCCTAATGAATATAATTTGAAGGTAATCTGTTTTGTGAGAAATTTTGTAGTTTTATTCACCCCCCTCTAGAGCCCTTAGATCCAAAAAGTGGTATCAGAGCTAAGGATCTTCTCCCACAATCTCCTACGAGACAAGAAGATGGGTGACAACCTACTTGGTTCACTCAACCTAGAGGGAGGCTTCTCCATGCGTCCTCCAGTCTTTGATGGTACCAACTTCCTCTATTGGAAGAGAAGAATGCAGTTCTACATTCAAGGGATGAACTTTGACATGTGGAAGGTGATGGTCACACCTTACAAAGAGCCAACTGGAGCTATTACAACATGGAGTGAAGCTCCTCTCAAGGAGTCTCAACTAAATGAAAAGGCCATTAGCATCCTCTACGTAGCCCTCACTCCTACAGAGTTCAACCAGATCTCATCATGGGACACTGCCTATGAGATTTGGGACAAGCTGTGCATAACATATGAAGGCACAAAGCAAGTCAAGGAGGTAAAGATCTACATGTTGGGTAGCCTCCTAGAGAACTTCAAGATGGGAAAGAAAGAAGGCATTGCGGAGATGTATTCATGGCTGAATGTCATCATCAATGGGCTGGCTATTTTGGGCACACCATTGGAAAGAGGCGTCATCAACTCAAAGATCTTGAGAAATCTTCCAAAGAGATGGGAGTCAAAGGTCACCTCTATTGAAGAAGTGATGAGCCTTGATGGCATCCCAACTGAAGAACTCATTGGCAATCTTCAAGCCCATGAGCCTAGACTTGACAAGCAAGAAGAGGAAGCTAAGCAAGAAGAGAAGGAAGCCAAGAAGATTAAAGATAGTCCTTTCAAAGCATAAGTGGAGGCTATCATCCTTCAACAGCAACTTGCTTGTCGGACCTCTTCTCCCTCCTCTAGTGAAGATGAAGGCCCTAGTGAGCATGAAGCCAACTACATCAAGGGCAAGCACTTAAAGAGAAAGCAAGCCTCCTCCTCCTCTACTCTGAGATGCTACAAGTGTTGTCAAAAGGGGCACTACAAGAGTGAATGCCCAAAGTCAAGAAAATCTCACCACAAGAGAAACTCAAGGAAAGATGAGGATCACAATAAGGAGAGCAAGCTCAAGTGGAAGGACAAGAAGGAAAAGAGACACAACAATGCTACCAATGTAGCTTGGGAAGCTTCATCTTCAAGCAGCTTGGGAAACTTCATCTTCAAGTAGCTCTAGCTCTGAAGAAGATGGAGAGTGCCACATTGCTCTCATAGCCTCTACAAGTGAAGACATTGGTGAGGTAAGTGAGGTAAGCTTTCATGAACTCCCTAAAGAATCTATTATTGACATGCATGTTACTGCCCGTTGTTCTTTTGCTAAATGTAAATCTAAAAGAATATGATTAGGAAAAATCATTGACGATCTTTATGCTAAGCTTGAAATTTTGGAATCAGATAAGAAAAACAATCTTGAGAATATTGATAACTTGCAAGGGAAATAATTTGATCTTGAGCTCCAATACAATGGGGTTGAAGTTGAGAATGGTGTCTACCTTAAGAACATTGAAAATCTTAAGGAAGAGAACCAGAATTGCCTAAAAGAACTTGAATTGCTTAAAATTGAAAATGTTGAATTGAAGTTGCTTATTGATGCTCGTAGAGGAGAGAGATGTTTATCTCAAGAGATTAAAATGCTAAAATCTAGAAATGCTAGGTTTCTTAGTCAAGTAAATAATTTATCTTCTAGACCTTTGTTTCCTAGTGTTAATGTGGCTATTATGTCTGTTGAAAAGGGTTCATATCTTACTAAAGCTTTATATCTTGAGGATGACCTTGTGCATGCTAGGGGTGATATATCTAGTTTATCTTCTACTATTGTTTCTTTGAATGATGATAACCATAGATTAATAGCATCCCTGTAGAAATTCCTCAAAGGGAAGAACTCCCTAAATGAAATCCTTGATCATTCTACCCAACAAAGTGGTACTAGTGGTTTGGGATTTGTAGGGGGAGACTCTAAGGGCAAGAGAAAGGCCAAAGGTAAGAATAAGATCAAGGAGATCTCTTTCTTAGTAGGAGAATCTTTAGGCACTAAGAATCCTATGGTTTGTTCTTATTACAAATTTGATGACCATTATTCTACTTATTGTCCTTACAAGCCTAAGGGGACCAACCAAAGATGAAATGGGTTTCCAAGCTAACTCCGGATCCCAAAGTTTAAGTTGGGAATCAACATTCTCCTTTCTTGCAGGGAAAAACAGATGGATTGTTGATAGTGGCAGCACAAAGCACATGACCGGTGGTGTAAGCCATTTCAACAATTTCACAAAGAAGAAAGGAGGACCTGTCACCTTTGGGGACAACAAGAAAGGTAAATTCAAAGGTGAGGGTGATGTTGGTGAATACTTATGCATCAAGAATGTTCTTTTTGTGGATGGCCTACATCATAATTTAATAAGTGTTAGTCAACTTTGTGATAATGGTTACCTTGTTCTATTTACTTCTTTTGAATGTTCGATTCTAGATTCCCTCATCTATCAAATTATATAAGGGAACTAAAAGTGGTAATCTTTATGTTATTGTTCTTAACTCTATTAAGCCTGTGGTTGGTAGATGCCTAGTAGCCAATTTGAATGATATTTCTCTTTGGCACTGCCGACTTGGTCATGTAAATATGCATCAATTAAAGAAGTTGAGCAAAAAGGACTTAGTCAAGGGACTTCCTAAATTGGATTTTGAAAAGGATGAGTAATGCCAACCTTGTACACAAGGAAAGCAAACCAAGTCCCTCTTCAAATCCAATGGAGTCCTTAGCACTAAGAGAGCTATTTAGATTCTTTATATTGATCTATTTGGACCAATGAGAACGCAATCACTTTGTGGTTCCAAGTATTGCCTTATTATTATCGATGATTTCTCTAGATATACTTGGACCTTCTTTCTCATTTCAAAGAGTGATATGCTTGATGTTTTCTCTAGTTTTTGTTAATGATTTGAGAATGAAGCTTCTTGCTAGATTGTTTCCATCTATAGTGACCATGGGGGGAGAATTTGAAAATGAGCTTTTTGAGCATTTTTGTAAAGAATCGGGTTATGCACACAAGTTTTCTTCACCTCGTACACCTCAACAAAATGGTGTTGTAGAGAGGAAGAATATGTCTCTACAAGAGATGCCTAGGACCATGCTTCTTGAGTTTAGTACTACTAAGAAGTTTTGGGCTGAAGCTATCAGTACCTCTTGTTATGTGCAAAACTGTGTTTTCACATATCCATCGCTTAAGAAAACCCCCTATGAACTATGGCGTGGTAGGAAGCCTTCTATCAAGTATTTTCATGTTTTCTGATGTCCTTATTTTGTTTTAAACACAAAGGATTCTCTTGACAAGTTTGATCCGAAATCGTATAAGGCTTTCTTTCTTGGCTATAGCACTACTTGAAAGGGATATAAAGTTTATAATGTTGATCATGCTAAAGTATAATAATCTATTAATGTAAAGTTTATTGACACTAACCCCTCTATTCCCATAGATATTGTTTCAAATGATGATGTTGCAGATGAAGCAATTCCTATTCTTAAGAACTCAACATCACCCAAAAGGGTAAAGAGGTGGCTGCTCAAGAAGAAGAAAAAGATGATGAAAAGAAGGATCCAACTCCCCAGTTTGCAAAGAATCATCCTAAGGAGATGATCTTAGGTGATCCATTTGAGAGAGTGAAGACACGGGCTGCATTCATCAAAGAACAAGTTAACAACACCTTCATCTCACAACTAGAGCCTAAAGATGTCAAGGAAGCTCTTGGGGATGAATAATGGATCCTAGCTATGCAAGAGGACTTGTAACAATTTGAAAAGAACAAAGTTTGGACCCTTGTGCCATGACCAAGTGATAGAAAGATCATTGGCACCAAATGGGTCTACCGCAACAAGCTAGATGAAAGTGACAAAGTGGTAAGAAACAAAGCAAGATTAGTGGTCAAGGTTACAATCAATAGGAAGGTATTGACTTTGATGAAACATATAACCTATAGCTAGACTTGAGTCCATTCGTATGTTGCTTGCTTTTTCTAGTCACAAAAACTTTCTTTTGTATCAAATGGATGTTAAAAGTGCATTTTTGAATGGTACAATTAAGGAGGAAGTGTATGTTGCACAACCTTCAGGATTTGAACATGATAATCTACCTAACCATGTTTATTTGTTGCAAAAAGCTCTCTATGGACTCAAACAAGCACCAAGGGCTTGGTATGAGAAATTAAAGAACTTTTTGTTAGATCATGGTTATATCATGGGCAAAGTGGATTCTACCTTGTTTCTAAAGAACACTTCCAAAAATTTTCTTACCATTCAAATATATGTTGATGATATCATTTTTGGAGGAACTAACCTTGATCTTTGCAAAGAATTTAGTGATCTTATGCAGAGTGAATTCGAAATGAGTATGATAGGTGAGCTCACATTCTTCCTCGACTTTCAAATTAAGCAAACAAAAGATGGAAACTTCATCAACCAAGGCAAGTACACAAATGAACTACTTAAGCGCTTTGGGATGGAGAATACCAAGACGATGGACACACTCATGTCAAACACTACCAAACTTGATAAAGATGAAGAAGGTGAGAAGGTAGAGGAGAATCTCTATAGAGGTATGATTGGAAGTTATGATTGGAAGTTTACTTTACTTAACTACCTATAGACCTGACATAATATTTAGTGTTGGCTTGTGTGTTAGATTTCAATCAAATCCTAAGAAATATCACCTTATAGCTGTTAAGAGGATTCTAAGGTACCTAGCCAAAACTCAAAACTTTGGACTATGGTATCCCAAGTCAAGGGACTTTACTCTTACTTCCTATAGTGATGCCGATTATGCAGGCTGCTTGATTGATAGAAATTGCACAAGTGGCACTTGTTTCCTCCTAGGACCATGCTTGGTGTCTTGGTTCTCAAAAAATAGAGCACTGTGGCATTATCAACCACCGAGGTTGAGTACATTACAACCGAGAGTTGTTGTGCCCAGGTCCTATGGATGAAGCAAATGCTCCAAGACTTTAACATTCATTTTGATGCTTCTCCTATCTTTTGTGATAATACTAGTGCAATTAACTTGTCTTATAATCCTATATTGCATAGTAGAGCTAAACATATAGAGGTTCACCTTCACTTTCTTCATGATTACATTGCCAAGAAGGGTATTTATGTCATGCATGTGGACATGGAAAATAAGTTGGCAGGCATTTTCACTAAAACTCTAGCTAGAGAGCAATTTTACTTTATTAGATCAAAATTGCTTATAACTGCTTTGGATGAATCTAATATGCCTTCTAACTAGTAGTCATCTATCCTATATGTTTTGCATCTATCTTGATCATCTTTGAGTGCTTATATGCTTAAAATTACTATTTCATGTTCATTTTACCTTGTTTTTCTCTTATTTTTGGGTATTTGTCGTAAATGCTTGTTTTATCGCAAAATAGTACCCAATGATGAGTGATATGTTCCTAAGTATGTTTAATATACATAATGGACTTGAAAAATAAATTTAATTATCATTCAAATGGAAATAAATTAAGTTTGATGGTTTTAGGTCAGGTTGACCATCGGTCGAGTTTCCCCAGGACAAACTCAATCGATCCCTAGCCGAGAGCTTTTTTAAAAAAAATGACCAATCGGTCAAGTTTCAGACTCACAAAATTTGACCGATCGGCGGGCTGTTGCCAACTTAAGTCAGATTCAGCTGACTATTCTCCCTCTCAACTAGAGAATAGATGATCGATTCCTCTTCTTCTAGCCCTAAGCTCTCAACCCCAGACCTTACCTTCCATTTCCTAGCCCTAATCTGACCTAGATAGACCGTTTTAGACTTTCCCCCTTTCTCTTCCTTGGTGTGTGAACAGTTTTGGTGGTTTGTTTTGTGCGTTTTCTCTCTTATTCTCCTTCTTTGTGCCTCCATGTCTTCTTATAGAAGAAAAAAACCCGCCCCTAGCAATGCACCATCCTCTTCTTCATCCTCTCACTATATTCAGTTTGATGAGACCCTCTTTGTTTCAATAGAGTCTATAAATAGGTATAAGGACCTTCTTCCTAGGAGTCCTTTTCCTTTTGGATCCTTGTTTGAGCCTAGCCCTAGGCGTCAAGCTATCATTGATCAAGTGGCAAGGTTGCTTTCTGTTCATCACCTGTCCGCCCTAGCTATCGAGCGTGATTGCTTTCATAATTCGATGTATAGCACAAAAGCAGTTCACAAATTCTATGCAAATTTGCATTGGAATTACGACTCCCTTGTACCCCCTCTGAATATTCAAGTGATCCTTACTTTAATGATCTCCGGGAAGAAATTACAAATCTCTAAGGACATCCTAAATGTTTTATTTTTAGGAGCCGATGAGAATGACACTTGGCGTAAGGATTATGGTGAGTATATTGACCTATTGGACCCAGAAGGTTTCTATAGGTAGAATGAGATCACTCTTCCTGATATCCATCGCTATCTGAAGAAACCTGATGTTCCCTATAAGAAGAAGAGCACCCTACCCTCCTCCACCTTAGATCTCAAGAAGCATATATTAGCCCTAGTGGTCAACTGCAACATCCACCCAAAGAAAAATCAAATGAATATTGCAGAGAACATTGTGGTGATCATGTACAACATCATAGAGAATGTCAGATTCAAGTGGTCTAGATATATCCTAAACCATATGACTTGCTTTGACTCTAGCAAGAACACCCCTAGCACCCGTACTCCTTATCCTTCCCTGATTTGTGGTCTTTTCCAATTCGCTACTAAGAAATCACTCTTCTCTTAATTCCACTACAGTCCTGGCAAGAAGGGAGTGTGCATCAATGAGACCACCATTCAAAAATATGTGCCTATCCTTTCCTCCACCACACCCATTGCTTCACCCTCTACCTCTACCTCTATTGCACCTGCCTCTACCTCTACCTATGCTCCACCTCCTCAGCCACCCCAACCTAGTTGTGCCTTGTTCCGTGTATCCAATGAAGCCATCATGGGTTACATGATGCAGCAACAGTCATACAACCTCCAAGTCCACGAGCATCTGGACCAAGATTTATGCTCAATCATGTCAAACATGAGCTTATCTTATGCACACCCATACCCCACCTACTAGCCATAGCTTGGTAGTGATTATGCATCCTTTGCATACAATCACTTCTACCTTATGCCTAAGCCTTCCACTATTGCTCCCACACCCTCTACTGCTGGTGGTCCTACTCCTGTCTTCCTTCCGTTACCTACTGGCCCCTTGGCCACTCTACTTGCTAGTTTGGGTGATTCTTCTCCCGCCTTCCCTCAGGCCAATGAGCTCTATGCTCTTGGTATGACTTGGGATGAGCAGAATGCTCGTTGGCCTGGTCGTGGCTTTGGTCCTTCTGTGGATGAGGAGATGCCTGACTAGGCTGATGCTGAGACTCTTGATGCTAATGAGGATGATGGTGATGGTGAGGATGCTAATGATGGTGGTGATGGCTCTAGTGGTGACTCCGGTGATGAAGGTACTACCGTTGCACCTTCATATGGAGATGATGACTACGAGCCTGATGTCGAGGATGATGATGATGCCATTGACACAAATTTACCGTGCTTATAACGCAAGTGCACGCGCCAAAGTAATATAGGCCTTTGTGAGGCCCGAGTCAAATTCAGGGAACATATTTTCGGTAGACTACTATTAACTGTTCACAATCAGCTAGACCGATTAAAATGGTTTGAGAGTTGATTGAAAAAGAAAAGAAAAATAAAAGAAATCAAACCAATCAATTAAATGGTTGGTTTAGTCAATTTAAGGTGGAATCTTTAGGATTGCGATTTCACCACAGGTTCTCATTGTACTAGTTCCTACACAATTATCCTAATTCATCTCCCATTCCTGGTAGTGGCCTGTAGTCAGAATTGTTCACTATCGCGATATAATTCACTACCTAAATGTAGGTCGGTTCCATGGTAGTAGTAACCTATACCCTAAATTAGGTGCATGAAGATCACACTCTGGGTTTCCACCATTAACTGTATGTCACCTTGTTCAAAGGATTTATTAGGTAATGTGATATCTATCTCTTTTCAACCGTTAATTCTTCTTTCAAAGTAATTAAAGGTATTAGATTATCATTAGGGTGATCCATCATAATGATATAATTGAGAAAACAACATCATGCCACAAATTTAAGAGACAAATTATGATAAACTATGTAAAAAGTATCATACAATGATTACCCAGACTACTCCCAGTCCTAAAGATAAAGGGGATTAGCCCCACATGTTCATCTCAACAAAAAACATGATGAGAGAGAAAGGGAAAAGATAGGGAAACGTGAATAGATGTGGTGTAAACCCCTAAACGGAGGAGATCCAGGCATTCCTTGGCATGGGGTAAATGTTCTACAGCCTTCCGACGGTGGAAAACATCTTCTGCAGCTCTCGGAATGATCAGGGCGTCTCTCTTGGCTCTGTTCTTCTCTCCCCCCTTCTTGAGATTTCTCCGGTCACTACTGACGTAATAGCCTCCTTCGGGCCGCCATAATTAGATAAATGCACCACTTTAGGTTGCCCAAAAATCACCACCATCCGATTAGACACGATCTTTAGCAGAACCTGATCTGACGACGTCGATACCATCAACGCGGGTCGATGGTATTGACCTACATGAGGCACCGGCGCTTGCACGATTCTTGGGGTTCTCTCTGATGTTACCTTGATACCATCTACGGTGTGTCGATGGTATCGACACCTTAGGCATCACTTTTCTCTAGAATATGACGCTGAAGCTAAGTTTGCTGAGGCGAGGTCGATGGTATCAACTTTAGGTCGATAGTATCGACACCTGGAAATCTAGCTCACAGACGCTCTCTCGATACCATCGACAGTCCCATCGATGGTATCGACTTCTGGTTTCTCTTCTCCAACAATACATTGTGACTAGGTCGATGGTATCGACCAACCATTAATGGTATCAACGGATGCAGATATTCCAATTGCCTAAAACGAAAAGAAGAACACCAATCAAATCCAACAAATATGATCTTTTGTACATAATAATATGAAACAAGGTAAATTTGATGCAAAAAGAGATTATAGACTAAAGGTAGTGAATCATGCGATATTAATCACAAAAATGACCAAAACACGCATAAAACGTATGCAAAACCAGTCTATAAAAGTGACTCAAAACCCCTACATCAAACTCCCCTAAGCTTGAGCATTGCTCGTCCTCGAGCACAAAATTATAGAATAGAATTGCGAGAGTCAACTAAAGAACATATTAGCATAAAAGACAACTCAATATGACTCCCACCCGTCATGCACATGTCGGCCCTCACTGACCACAGAACGATAACTTCCCTAGAGGTGACAATGATTATCCATAAGAAATGTCCACCCCATGATCATCAAACACTATCAAATAAAGCAGTTGATATAATGAATTCCTCCGGTTTAGACTTAGTACATCTTATGATCTCCTATCTATGTTGCTCAAGTCCTAACTACCATCTAAATGGAACCAGATCTCCTAGTATACAATAATGAGGAGATAATCATGGGTGGCCTACCATTTTGAGCAACAGGTGGATGAAATGGGCAGATGTGGAAGAAAAAGAAGCACTAAATAGTTTTATCATGCAAAATCACAAAATGGCCTAAATGATGCATATGCGTATGAAAATGACCTAATGCCTAAACTTTAGGTAGAATGGTGCATGCACTATCATTCCATCTCAAGATGAGATGGAATAACTACTAAAACTACATTATGTGCTTATTCCTCTTTCCTTTATATATACATGCAAGTGAAACAAGTTCCTTTCTCCCTCTCTCTTTTTTTTCCTTTTTTTTCAAGCCCTCATTTTTCAATTTACTAGAAGAACATTCACAATATTTTTTTAGGCTTATTTCCACTTAGCTAACACCATTGATGCATTACCAATTACTCTCCAGAGGGTATAGAACAATTTTCCTTCTTTTCTTATTTTCCATAAGAAATAAAGCACAAAAAGTCCTATATGCTCTAGAGTGTGAAAAATGCAACTATAATGGCATGCACTTGAGAATGTGTGAATGCATATATGCAAAATCTAGAAAAAACGAAATCCTATCTACATGTCATGCAATCAAGAGATGAAAAACTATAAGTGTTTCCAATTCTTATGGTGGATATTGAATGAAATGAAATGGATAGATCACAAGACTAATGTACAAAACCATTGGAATAGATTATATTTCCCTCTTTACTAACCTGTGTAACAATAAATCAAAGGGTTTCCCTTTCTCACTTTTGATTAAAGTCTCATTACCGTTTGGTCAGTTTAGGCTCAACATCCATGTCCATCCACATTTCTTGAATCATAAGGATGTATGATTATGATATTATGTTTTAAAGTTGACAAACCCAATTATTTTCATAGGTTAGGTGCTCAAGTTCAAACAAATGCAACTTGCAAATTCTTGAAAAATTTTCAATTGTGCTCCAATTTTAGATAATGGCACCCATAACTCCCATGTGAAAAACATTGAGATGTCACAATAACATTAGACATCCACGGATACACTAGATATCATGTGGATCCTAGAAAGACTTAAATAATAAAATTACTCAAAACTAGAAGAAATTGCCAAAATCTAAGATGACATGCTAAAATAAAAAGAAAGAAAATAAAACTGAGATAGAAACAGTTCAATCTCCCCCCTAAGCTTGAATTTGACTATGGCCTCATAGTCAAAAACAATCTCAGTAGGTGGAACAGTGATACCCATTATTGTTCTGGCGATGGAAAAGGTGGGTGCTGCGGGGTGGTCGGGTCCCATCCATGATCCTGCCCCTGAAAGGTGGGATCATATGGTGGCATGGGTGGAGGTTGAGGATATCCCCCGAAGTAGTTTTAGCTCCAGTAATGATCATAGAACGAATGCTGATGCATCTCCATCCTATGCAACCTGTTGTGAATATTTTCTTGGTTGGCGAGGAGGAGGCACTTGTTCTCATAAATTGCCTACTAATTTACAAATAGCCAGTTCGTAGTATCTTGAATACCGGAGAAGGAGGCAGTGTGCTGCTGCTGTGTCTCTTGTATGCTCAGAAGCATAGAGTACATACCATGCATTGAGTAAACATCCTCTCCTTCCTGAGAGGGATGTGGTGGTTGTGGATGAGAAGAGGATGAAGTGCCTGGGTAGAAGTGTGGACGCTTCCTCGGGGCTACTCGAGACCGAAGAGGAATGAGAGGCTCATCTTTCTCCTCCTCATCGTCTCCTGCATCATGATCTTCATCTGTAGCTTCAACCTCTTCCTTGGACTCAATAATAGGGATGATGGGCCACCAAAAGTGCTGGCCCGCCTGAATGTTGAAGATAGGGTCCGAGAGTGATAGTCGCAAATATTCCTTCCTGATGTGGCAATGAGCATATGCCACACCTCCATCGACGATAATAAGGATGGAGCGGTGTAAGTGCTCCTATTTGACTTTATTTTTGTTGACCATCAGAGTGAGTTGTGACAGATCTAGCCCGAGATAGAGAGCTAGCGGCGTAATAATCCCCCCAAAGTTGATAGGGGCCCATCTGGTACTCCTCTGCACATCCAATACACGCGTTAAGAAAAACGCGCCCCAGTTGAGTTCCTATTTAGTCAGCAGTTTGTAGAGGAAAAATAGATCCATCTCTTAAAATTTACTCAGCGCCAAATTGCTGTGAGCAAAGAAGGTAACGCATAACATGCGATGCAGAACCCGAACAAACGGGTGCTCGAAGTCGGCCATGGCCGCATTGTGACATCTCATTGCCTTTCCTCCTGGAGTGGTCACTAGATCAGCAAATATAGCATCATAGTCTACCCAACTGTCTGGCCTCCAGTGCTGGTTAGGAGAATGATACCAGTTGTAGATAGAATTGAACTGGTCTAGGGTAATGGTATAGTTGTTGTTGAAGAGTCAAAAAGACACTCTCCCTTTGATCCACTCCCGATCGGTGGCAATGAGGTCGTTGGGCACAACACAGATGTCAAGAGATGGCATGAATTCTGCCACCAATTCCTTGTAAGTTGGCCATTCGCCAAAAAAGGGGTGGCCCTCGATGTGGTATTGGACTTGGGAAGGAATCCTCTGAGTATGCTTAGCCTGACCCTGAAGGACATAAGCAAGGTTAGCCTCAAACCCGAGGTCGTGGATCATATCCCGATTAACATATCGGGTAGGCTTGATTTTTCGCTTCAATAGCTCTCATAAATCTTCCTCACTTCCGCCGAAGGGTGAACGATCCTCAGACGAGGAATAGAACCTGGTGGGGGTGGAATGAACATCTCAATCTCCATGGAAGCCGCCCGCGAGGAAGAAGCTCCTGCTATCCTCACCATGATAAAAGAAAGGAGAGAAAAGAATGGAGCTCAGTGAAGGTTGGAGTAGATCGGAGAAGATGATCTCCAATGTCGATGAAGAGATCGGTGATGATTGCTTGACTGCTAGATGCTCGGTGATGACCGCCGGTTGCTCACAAGTGCTCAAGCGCAAATAGGAGAGGAGAAGGTCTGAAGGTGTGAAGAGAAACTGAATTCAACCTCTCCTTTTATAGCTGAGATCACCGCCACTGTTGACCCGTCGATACCATCGATGAGGTGTCGATGGTATCGACACCTGTAGCACAATCTGAGTATTTGCTGCTATCGATGGTCATCGATGGTTGGATGTGGGGGCCCATATCGACGACGCGTCGATACCATCGACCCCATCCCACAGATCGACTTCTGAATTTGGCGAGCACCGTTGATATATTATCGCGGATTGGTGACGTGTTACGTCGATACCATCGACGAGGTGTCAATGGTATCGACACTTTATGCGTCCTTTATCTTCATGAGGCCCTGGAGCGCTTCGATACTGCTGCCGGGTCGATACTATTGACTGCCCCATCGATGATATTGATTTCACTGAGACAAATTCGTTTGAACATCTCTAGAGATCTCACGAGTATTGACTCGGGGGTCGATACTATCGACCTCCTCCAGAATTCTTTGTAACTCAACCTAAGGAGCGGTCGATACTATAGACGAGGCCGTCGATAGTATTGACAGAGCAAGTTTTCTGCAAATTCCACTCTGCACCCTTATTGCTACCATTGATACAAGGGTCTATGGTATCGACACCCAAGCAATACTACAAACTTAACACACGTATCAGGGAATCATTTTTACAACCCAAAATACAAAATTTAAAGAAAAATATGAAAATTAACTAAATAAAATGAACTACCTATGATTGGGTTGCCTCCCAACAAGCGCCCTATTTTAACATCTTAGGCTAGACAAAATCAGCCTTTTCATTCTTCTGTAGGTACCATGAATTTAATCTTATGCACCTTTCTTATGAAATCTTCCCCATAGTAGAGCTTCAATATTTGACCATTCACTAAGAACGTTAACTCTCCATCTCTCACCATAATAGTACCATGTGGTCAGACATCTTCCACCATAAAAGGTCCACTCCACCGAGATTTCAATTTCCCGGGATGTAACTTTAATCTCGAGTTGAACAATAACACTCGATCACCCTTTTTGAAAATGTGCATTTGAATGTGGCGATCGTGGAGTTGCTTTGTCCGTTTGGTATAGATCCTTTGATTCTCATTAGCATTTATCCTAAGCTCATATAACTCATTGAGCTCTAACATTCTCTTCTTTCCTACAACATCATAGCTCACATTAAGCTTTTGTAACGCCCAATGTGCTTTGTGATCTAACTCGAACAGCAGATGACAAGCCCGCTCTTAAAGAATCTAGTAGTAGTGCACTCCAATTCTTCCTCGAAGATGCCACTGTGTGTTCCAATATCTTCTTGATCTCTCGATTGGAAACCTTGACTTGGCCTTGCGTCTGCGGGTGATACGGGGTACCAACATTGTGTTTGACCCCGTATTTACTCAATAAAGTAGCAAATTTCTTGTTCGTGAAGTGGGTGCCTCCATCACTTATAATCATACGTGGAACACCAAACCTGCAAAAAATATTTTCCTTCATGAACTTGCACACTACCGCAGCGTCATTAGTCCTTGTAGGTATTGCCTCTACCCACTTCGACACATAATCAATGGCAAGAAAAATATATAAGTTGGAATTTGAGGACACAAATGGTCCCATGAAATTGATGCCCCATAAATCAAATACCTCAACCTCTTGAAACACGTTGAGGGGCATCTCTTGCCACCTTGAGATGTTGCCCGCCCTTTGACATGAATCACATCTTCTCACATAGTCATAGGCGTCCCGAAAGAGTGTAGGCCAATAAAGGCCACTCTCCAACACTTTGGCCGCTGTCCTTGTGCTTGCATGATGACCGCCAGTGGGTAGTGTATGACAGTGACTGAGCACACTATCATATTCACCTTCTGGTACACACCTACGTAAGATGCCATCCCTGCACTATCTCAACAAAATTGGGTCATCCCAGAAATAATATATTAAAGAATGAAAAAATCTCTTCTTTTCTTGATAAGTCCAATCGTCCGGTATTTCTTTACATACAAGATAATTCACAATATTCAAAAACCACGGATCCTTAGATTTTATTAAAATGATTTTCTCATTGGGAAATGTCTCGGTAATGGGTATATTGATATCTCTCTCATCTACCCGCTCTAACCTAGCAAGTTGTCTGCAACCACGTTCTCAATGCCCACTTTATCTTTAATTTCGATGTCAAACTCTTGCAAGAGTAAGATCCACCTAATCAATCTAGGCTTGGAATCTTTCTTTTCCATTAAGTATTTAACGGCAACGTGGTCCGTCTAAACCACAACTTTTGACCCCACTAAATACTGCCTAAAATTTTCAAATGTGAAAACCACGACAAGTAGTTCTTTTTCAGTGGTGGTGTAATTAAGTTGTGCATCATTTAAAGTTTTAGATGCATAGAAATTCACTGCGGGTTTATTCTCAAAACGCTGCCCAAGAACAGCCCCTACAACAAAATCTGACGCATCACACATAAGCTCAAAGGGCTTAGTCCAATCCGGCGTTTGGACAACCGATGCAGAAATTAATTTTTCTTTAAGGACATTAAAGGCATGTATGCATTTCTCATTGAAATCAAATGCGGAATCCTTCTCAAGTAATTCAGACAACGGTTTAGCGATTTTTGAGAAATCCTTAATGAAACATCTATAAAACCCTGCATGACCAAGAAAACTCCTCACCCCTTTCACTGAATTTGGTGGAGGTAGTTTGGAAATAACCTCAATCTTGACTGGATCCACCTCCAGTCCCTTGCTAGACACCTTGTGTCCAAGCACAATTTCTTCTCTAACCATCATATGACACTTTTCCCAATTAAGGACTAGATGCGTGTCCTCACATCTTTGTAAAACTTTATCCAAATTATATAAACACTCATAAAACTACGCACCGTAGATGGAAAAATTGTCCATGAAAACCTCTAAACAACACTCAACCATATCAGAAAATATAGCAAGCATACATCATTGAAAAGTGGCCGGTGCGTTGCATAACCCAAACGACATGCGGCGATATGCAAAAGTCCCATAAGGACAAGTGAAGGTAGACTTCTCTTGATCCTTCGGGTCTATAGAAATTTGATTATAGCCAGAATAACCGTCCAAAAAGCAAAAATGAGAGCGACCAGCTAGCCGCTCTAAAATCTGATCAATAAATGGAAGAGGAAAATGGTCCTTTAAAGTGGCATAATTGAGGCGACAGTAATCAATGGACACTCGCCACCCGGTTACCAATCGGGTAGTGACAAGTTCATTTAGCAGATTTTGAGTAACAGTAATTCCCCCTTCTTAGGGACTACCTGTGTTGGGCTTACCCATGTCGAGTCTGAAATGGCATAGATGATTCCCGCAGAATGGAGCTTAATCACCTCCCTCTTGATGACCTCCATCATGCTCGGGTTGAGTCAACGTTGTGGATGAATCACCAGCTTTTCTCCTTCCTCGAGCCGAATCTTGTGCTGACAAAGAGTAGGGGAGATCCCCTTAATATGAGCAACTGACCACCCAAAAGCACCACATTGGTTCTTCAACACGATCATCAACTGTTCTTCCTCCTCGATACTGAGACATGCCGAGATGATCACCGGGAGCTTCTCATCATCCACTAAGAAAGCATACTTCAAATGAGGGGGTAGCGGCTTCAACTCAAGATTTGTGGGGCTAACCAACGAAGATTGAAGCAGTGGTGGCAGTGACCCTAGATCCTCATAGTGCTTGGCATAATAGCAAGGAATCACTTGAAGCATCTTTACACATTCTCGTAGAGATGTGTTTCTCATCCAATCATCCATGACATTGAATAGACATGCCTCAAGGGGCAATTTCGGATATGAGTCGATCATCGAGACTGCTATAGCATCATCCTGAGTAGATAGAGAAATTTCTTCCTCTTCATCGTTTGGATAACCCACGGCTTTGCAAAGAGATACAACTTTTGTTTGTTCCATGATATCCACGACCAATGTCCCCTTATCTACCGTAGTCATCACATGAGCCATATCTAGAAATGGCTTTCCTAAACAAAGACAAATGTTCTGATCAAAGTGCTTCACCATTCGACATTTCTCCTTTTCCTTTGATTGTTTTGTACTTGGTGGCATGACCATCTCAAATCTTTCATCTACTATACCCGATGTTAGACAACCTCTACCCATTTCCAGTATCATATCAGCGGTAGCCTGGAAGGGTCTTCCTAAGAGCAACTCATTCCCTTGTTCATCTTGCATCTCCATAACTACAAAATTGGCTGGCAATACAAATATGTCAACTTTCACCAAGATATCCTCACAAATTCCATATGACCTAACCACATAATTATCTGTGAGTTGAATTGTCATGTTGCTTTGTCTAGATTCTTTAAGTCCCAGCTTATTAAAAGTAGATAGGGGCATTAAGTTTATACTTGCCATGGAATCACACAAGGCTTTGCCAAATTTCACCTTACCAATGTAACATGAAATATTGAAGCAGTCCGGATCTTGTCGCTTTGGTGGAAATGTGCCCAAAATGAAGGCGCTAACCTTCTATTTAAGAACTACCACCTTAGTATCAAGTATCTTCCTCTTCTTGGTAATTACATCCTTCATAAACTTACCATAAGAGGGTATATGCTCAATCGCCCTCAATAAAGGAATGTTAACAGAAAGTTTCCGAAAGCTGTCTAAAAAAATTTCTTAAACCGTGCATCCACTTTCTTGGCTTTGAGGCTGTTGGGGGTAAGGGATGGGGACAACCTGTGCCCTCTGGTGTGGTGGCACATATGATGTCCTCTTCTTAGTCTCTTCAATAGTTTCTTCTTCTGGGATGGGCTCTTCTGTGACCTTTCCTACAACATCATCAACTATCTCTGTGTCTGTGACATCCTCTGTGGCCTCGCCCATTGCTTCTGGTTGTGTTATGATTGGTTCATCGATCTTCAAGTTTAAAGTCTTCTTTCCACTCCTCAACAGAATTGCTTTGGCTTGTTGATTCCCTCCTGGAACGTTGGTATTTCTTGGAAAACCTTGTTGTGTTGGTTTCTTCAAACTTGAAATCTCTGCTGCCATCTGTGCTAAAGACGTCTCAAGTGTCCTCATTTGAGCCCCATGACTTTGTAGAGTTTGCCCAAACTGATTCATAAACTCTCCTTATTGCTTGATTTGTTGGCCAAAGGTGCTCATTAGGTCTTGATTCTGCTTTAGCACTTGATTGAGAAGCTCAGTGCTCTTTTCCTCTGTCGTGGGTTGTGGCTTGGCATCTGGATCATGTAAAAAATTATTTGGATCTTTCCATAAGAACTTTTTGTCTTTCCTCCAAGAGTAATCATTATTTTTGTACCCTTGTTGTTGACACATGTATTTGACCTGCACTTTCTCATCTGTTTCCTCCTCTTGTACAAGTAGCCTTTTAGAATCTAGGTCCATCTTTTCATTGAGTTCTTTGATTGCTTTGGCATCTCCCGCAACCTTAACTTGTTCAGGAGCATCTCTATCACCCCATGACTGCTTTTTAGCCATGTTTTTCAAAATTTCCCAACACCTTGTGTCAGTGTTATTCAATTAGAACCCCGATCCTACTGAATCTAGATTGCTTCTATCATGCTCAGAAAGAGAAAAATAGAAAATTTTTACCTACTTTTCTTTGTCCAGCCCATGATGTGGGCATCTCCTCAGCATTATCTGGAATCTCTCCCAAGTCTCAGAATATGTTTCACCAGCTTTCTGACTGAAATTGTGGATTTTTCTTATGAGATCATTTGTCTTCTCAGGTGGGAAAAATATCTCAAAGAAAATTTCAACCATGTGGTCCCAAGATTCCACATACTCATTGTCTATATTATGCAGCCATTCTCGAGCATTTCCCGCTAGAGAACTGGGGGATAACTTCAAGTAAAGCATATCTTGTAGAAACTGGTCTATCTTGACCATATCACAGTTCTCCATGAACTGGCTTATGTGGGTCACCAGATCTTCATTTTTGAACCCGTGAAACACATTGGACTTGACCAAATTGATTAGGCTAGGGTCAATTTTGTAGTTAGGAATATTGATTGCCTGCTTCTTAAATGGCCCCTTAGATGCAGAAGAGGAAGACACCTTGATTTTCTCCCAGATTGTTTGTTCCTCAGCCATTGCTTCGATGTCAGATTCTGAATTCTCATAGTCTGATCCCAAAAATGGGACCTCCGACGATGACTGTGCGTAGTCTGTGCTACGCATACTCACCATGCACTAGTACCTGGACAATAATAAATTTAATTTGGCACAGTGCTAGACTATTATAGATTATGAAAGATAGACAATTAATTTCCAAAATTTAAATTAAAAAAATGTGGCCTAGAGTGGCTGCTTGCAGCCCTCGTAGTGCCAAAAATCACCGTTCCCCGACAACGACGCCAAAAACTTGACACGAATTTACCGTGCATATAACGCAAGTGCACGCTCCAAAGTAATATAGGCCTTTGTGAGGCCCGAGTCAAACTCAGGGAATGCACTTTTGGTAGACTACTATTAACTGTTCGCAATCAGCTAGACCGGTTAAAATGGTTTATGAGTTGATTAAAAAAGAAAAGAAAAACCAAAGAAAGCAAAACAATTGATTAAATGGTTTGTTTAATCAAATTAAGGTGGAATATTTAGGATTGTGGTTTCACCACAAGTTCTCAATGTACTAGTTCCTACACAATTATCCTAATTCGTCTCCTATTCTGGGTAGTGTCCTGTAGTCAAAATTGTTCGCTGTTGCGATACAATTCACTACCTAAATATAGGTCAGTTCCACGGTAGTAGTAACATATACCCTAAATTAGGTGCATGAAGATCACACTCTGGGTTTCCACCATTAACTGTACGTCGCCTTGTTCAAAGGATTTATTAGTTAATGTGATATCTATCTCTTTTCAACCGTTAATTCTTCTTTCAAAGTAATTAAAGGTATTAGATTATCATTAGGGTGATCAATAATAATGATATAATTGAGAAACCGACATCATGCTACGGATTTAAGAGACAAATTATGATAAACTAAGTAAAAAGTATCATACAATGATTACCCGGACTACTTGCGGTCCTAAAGATAAAGGGGATTAGCCATGCATGTTCATCTCAACGAAAAACATGACGAGAGAAAGGGAAAACATAGGGAAACATGAATAGATGTGATGTAAACCCCTGAACAGAGGAGATCCGGGCATTCCTTGGCGCGAGGTGAACATTCTACAACCTTTCGACGGTGGAAAATGTCTTCTGCATCTCTCGGAACGATTGGGGCGTCGCTCTCGGCTCCGTTCTTCGCTCCCCCCTTCTTGAGACTTCTCTGGTCTCTAATGACGTGATAGCCTCCTTTGGGCCGCCTTAATTAGGTATATGCACCACTTTAGGTCGCCCAAAAATCACCACCGTCTGATTAGACACGATCTTTAGTAGAACCTGATCTGACGGTGTCGATACCATCGACACGGGTCGATGGTATCGACCTACATGAGGCACCGACGCTTGTGTGATTCTTGGGGTTCTCTCTGATGTTGCCTCGATACCATCGACGGTGTGTCGATGGTATCGACACCTTGGGCATCACTTTTCTCTAGAATCCGACGTTGAAGCTAAGTTTGCTGAGGTGAGGTCGATGGTATCGACTTTGGGTCGATAGTATCGACACTTGGAAATCTGGCTCACTGACGCTCTCTCGATACCATCGACAGTCCATCGATGGTATTGACTTTTGGTTGCTCTTCTCTGACAATACACTGTGATCAGGTCGATGGTATCGACTATCCGTCGATGGTATCGACGGATGCAGATATTTGAATTGCATGGAAAGAAAAGAAGAACACCAATCAAATCCAACAAATATGCTCTTTTGTACATAATAAGATGAAATAAGGTAAATTTGATGCAAAAAGAGATTATAGACTAAAGGTAGTGAATCATGCAATATTAATCACAAAAATGACCAAAACACACATAAAACGTATGCAAAACCAGTCTATAAAAATAACTCAAAACCCCTGCATCAGCCATGGACATAAATAGTTTAGATGTCTAGATGTTTCTTAGTTTCTAGTCTAGTTTGATGATCATATATATCTTTCTAGGCTATTTTTATATTAAAAAAATCTGGGCACATTATCTAAGATGTACTATTTTATCTTTAGCTTTCATCATTTCTCGCTTGTAGTTGTTTTCATGAGAACATGCTTCATGGGTTGTAATCTATCTTTTGTGCACTCTTACTCTCTGATCAGTTATATCTTATGAGTTGGTGCCATATTTCACCATATTTTGATTACAACCTAGCTTGTGTGTTTCTCTCATCTCTGGTTCATATATGTTATGAGATTGCATGTTTGCATATTTGCTTGGTTGTGTTTAACAAGACATGTTTTGTATGCTCTTCTACCCCCCTTCCTTTTTGATAATGTCAAAAGGGGGAGAGAGAATTTCAATGTCTTGAAACTCAATCATATTGTTATTATTTCCTATGTGATTCTTTTCTTGTTCTTTATATTCTTTATCATGTGACTTGCTAAAGGATCATGTAGTACATGCATGTTATATTGCTTTGTGTAGAAAGAAAAATTATGCAAGTTAAAGTAAGCATAGATTGAGGGGGAGAAATTCACATTCTTCATGACTTGAATCCCTCTAATTCACAAGGCAAAGGTATACTTTCAATATTCTTTTCAATATGTTTGAGGAATGCTTTGTCATTGTCAAAAAGGGGGAGAATGTTGACCTAGAGGTTATACATTGTCCATATTTTGATAATGAATCAACCATTCCATTCATATGTATCTAATATGTGCATTCAAGATTGATCTCAGGTGTTAGGTACATGAAAAGAATCAATTTACACAAGCACGAACTTGTCAAAGTTCAAGTCACAAGTGTGCTAATTAGGAAATCCATTCAAATTACCTTAGAAGAATTTTGTAATCACTTATATTGATGATATGAATTGTAACTAAGATGAGAAAATTATGTGGGACACTTAGTACCTATTTTTAATCACTTTTTAACATCATTTGAAAATTGATCACAGACTCCTGATCGGTCGAGTTACAATCTTGACCGATCCCTTAGATCAATTTTCTGATGAGTGCATCGCTCGAATTGTGTATTCACAAAACTTGACTGATCGGATTACTGACCAAATGTGATTTTAACTGATCGATCGAGTTTCCTAGGACAAACTCGACCGATAGTTTGAAAATTGGGTTTGTCTTTTAGCCGATCGATCGAGTTACCTTTATTGAATCTTGATTGAATGTACTGTACGGTAAACACAAACAAGTAATTCTAACTGTTGGTGACTTGTTTGGACAAAAATAGATCTATTTCCTTGTGCAAAAATGGCTATAATTCGACCGTAAGTGTTCCCCAACTCAAGGGAGCACCCCCAACTATAAATAGGACCACTTGGAGTTCATTCCAAGGTTGCTCATTCACTACACACAAGGTCCTTGCTATAGTTGAGTGTGCTACCACCCGTGATTCCCTTTCTCTCTCTAGTTTACACATCATTTCGTGATTTGTGAGTGAGTTAGGATTATTGTAAGAGAGCTCCACCTTTGTGCATGTAAAGCTCTCAATATTCTACTACTTCCCTATCCCTTTCTTCCATGTAGAAAAGCTGAAGCAAGCAAGCTCCATCGAGTGAAGAAGGAGCCGTAGCTGGTCCTCTTCAAGGTTGAAGAAGAGGTGGTGATTTTATCTAGGTGAAGGAGAATGCAAAGGAGGAGGATCCAAGAGGAGAAGAAAAGTCCTTCAAGGCGGAAGACTTGAGCTTGAATGGGTATGACCTAGGTGAAGGCTGAAGATTCAAGCTAAGTGGGTAAGTTCCTTGTTAAGGTGGAGATCTCCTTGTAATTGGATGGGTAAGTCCTATGGTGGTCTATTCCTATAATCTCTGTGGTGATATAATAGAGAAAAACACTCTACATCTATTTACCAAGTGCTTTGACCTTTTGAGTTTGACCAAACAAGTTCAAGGTTAGAGTGATCCTAATAATCTAATGCATGAAAAATGTAATCTAATATGTCATATAATTTATTTGGTGATAATAAAATGATGAATAACTTAATTGGTTGCATAATGATCTAATGGGCCTCTAATGGGCCAGATAACAAAAACCATGTAAGAAAGCCTCAAAATAAAGAATAGACTTCAAATTTGTAATCTACACATTAAAATAAGCCTACATGTCAATTTTTATTTAATTTGGACAACCTTGAAATAATATGATAAGTTAAGAGAGAGAAATTGCCTATAAAGTGTAATTAATAAATAAATATAATAATTGACCCCAAAAGAGGAAAATAATGTTATATTCGTAATCTATATAACAAATATAGCCTTTGGGTGAATTTTCATCCAATTTTGAGAAAGTTTGCTTAAAAGGTTAAATTAGGAGAGAGAAAGTGTGTAGAACCATCAAAATATTAAATAATTATAAAAATAACTTCAACATCTAAAATTTATTGCAAATTCGTATTCAACATGTTAAATATGACTTGTGGGTCAAGTTTTATAATTTTTGGATAATCCTAATACCATTAATGAAGGAGGAAAGAGAAAAAAAGTTTTTGATTTATTTAACACATTAAAAGTTTCCAAAAGGCAAAACTAAGTGCAGAATCGGAATCTACATGCCTTAATTGGCCTACGTGCAAAATTTTACTTAATTTGGATTATGTTTGAGCCCTCAAAAGAGGAGAGAGAAAAAGGAAAATTAATTTAATAAAACTTTAGTTTTAATCATATTATCCCCCTGTCACGACTACTTTCCTTTTTTCCCAATTTCGGATTTCTTTTGGACCGTTGATCTGTGATCTAATGACTCTGAGGTCGTCTCCTAGCTCGGGTCGGAGTGGGAGTACATGCTACGTTTTTGGCGATTTTGTATTATAGATATCTCGCTCAAATCTCAACCTTTTTGCACAATTTCTTCGCCGCTGGGTTCCTGGAAAGATTTCACACGTTTCCATATCCCACTTGGGATCTATCATCAAGTATTCGAGTTTTCCCCAAATCCTTGAGACACTAGGTGTCTGAGCTCCTATGCTTACACCCTCTCTCTGACCTTTACCTATATATATGGGTATGTGGGTTGTCGTGGTTTCGCATACAATCTTTCTACACCCCCAATTGCATCGCTAATGTTTGATTTGGATTTCGAAAACATGCTTTCCCCTTTGTGTTTGCGGTGCCTTTCTCGGGCAGTTGGGAGGTCTCGGCGAGCAATCATATGTTTGAGGTAAATATGTCTTCTTCCCCTCTTCACCTCGGTAGTCTCATTTTCTTTGTTCTTGGTAAGCTTCGGAAACCCCCAAATCCGGAGAGCTAGCACCTGCTACTTTGAGCGGAAATGGTGCTACTCGTTGGGGAAGAGGATCACCCAAGTGGTTTTACCTTTGCACCCTTCCTTCTCCCATGTTTGCTGCATTTTCTGGGCAAGGGTGGATTTGTCTTTTGACTTTGTTTTTCTTACCTTGCGTGGGTCCAAGGTGGCTTTGACTTGGACAAGTTTTTTTGGGGGGTTTTGGTTGGGCCATGTCGCGTGGTCTCTCTCTCTCTCTCTCTCTCTCTCTCTCTCTCTCTCTCTCTCTCTCTCTTCGTTTGCAATCGATTAGTCTGACGTGGAATTTTCTTATTGGCCGATGCTTAAAAATTTATAACTAATAATTCACTGATCAAAAAAATATGCATAAGTACTCGTTGGATTCATAACAATGCAAGCTTTCTAATGGTATTGCTTTTTTTTTCGCCTGAATCTGATGTTTTAAAGGGTTGATTTAATGGATCTACTTAAACAAGATAATAACTTGTATAATTCATAACTAATAATTTATAAGTCATAAAAATATAATAAAATATGTTTTGAACTTAAGAAAATATAACCTAAATATGGCATAGTTTTGATAACCTAATTCACTAATAATAAAAAGGCAATTTTTAAGGTTTATGAAATCAATATAAAACCTAACCCTAATTTCACATATATTCTAATAGGTGCTTTGGAAGCCTAGGCTTGGACCTAGAAGTGACTTTGGATCGTTTGAATATGATGTTGATATATGTTTGCATCCACAATTATTCTTGTTGAGCAATTATCCTATTTTTGTCTTACTCTTGGTCCTATGGACATTAGCCTACACATTGTCTTGTTCTTTTGAAATCATGCTTCATGTGAAGTATCTTATTTTGTTATTGATCTTATGATCATGGATATTCTCTTGACTCTGTTTCATATGCCTTGGTGCATGTGGGCTTTTGATATTAGATGCCCACTGTGATGTGGAGGTTTACTTGTTGATATGTGCCCACTTTGAAGTGGATGTTTATATGTTTGTCGATTGTGTGATGGCAACATTGTTTATTTTGACTAAACTATTTACTTGCCTCTATATTTACATGCAATGTGATTCAGTAGCACTAGAGTAGTGTAAATTACTTTGGTTTTGGGGCAGTAATCCCCTATTGTTTATTAAGGAGGGTGGCAGTATACCACTTCTCTCTATACCCAAGTGTGGCAGTAATCCATACTCAATTTTATATATTTGGGAGATTGGCAGTATTCCTTTCTCTATCAGGTTCAAGTTTGTGCTTGGACGCCTTTGTATTTATATTGTTCTAGGGATATGTTTATCTCACATGCATGCATGATATTGATTGTGGGGTGTGTGCCCTATTTGTGCTTTGTTTCCCACCATGGTAGTGGATTTATTTATGGCACAATCCTTTTTATATTGTTTTATGGCAAGTATCTTCTTTTATGTTTGATAATCTTTTCTTTTATGCCCGATTGGGTAGAACTTATCTCTTGCATGGGAAGCCTTTACATTTGATGTCCTTTATTTCCTTATATTGCTCAATTTGATTTTTAGTATGCACATACCATCCTTTGCTTATGTATACCTTTTCTTTTTCTCTTTTGCTGGGATATGCTTCCAACCCTAGGTGGAGGACATGGATGGCTTGACATGTGGACCCAGACTTAGATTGTAAAGTTAAAGCTTGGAGACAATCTTGAGGTGGTTTAGATTTTCTCTACATGGATCCTTGTGATGTAAGTTTGTAACCCTTTGTTTTATAATTGAATATAGTCATGTTTTTATTCTGCTGCTATACTTTGGTCTTTTGTTACCGTTATATAAAGATTTGAAAATTTTACACCCTCTCCAACATACCTTCTAAGTGTGTTTGGACTGGATGTTTTGTTCTTCAAATTTTTAGTAGAGAAGTGGTTTCACTTCTTTACAGCATGGTATCAGAGCCCATGGTAGTCAGATCGACTATTTCAATTTTATCTCCCTATGGAACCCTTGACTTTTCTAGATAGCTCTAAGTGAGATGTTGACCCTAGATTTGATCTATGATGAACTTTTATGCAATAAGGTTTGGTTTGAGGTCAAGATTAGGTTATGAGGAAGTATTCATACGGAAATATTGTGACTTGGTTTTCATATTGATTTTGTGCCGGCATATGTTGATTTTACCTCGTAGAGTTTTCATCTACAAAAATTATTTTCAATTATACTACTAAATGTACAAAAGTTTTCTTTGATTTATCAAAGCTCTCTTTAACTAAGTCACAATGAAGAGAAAATGTAGTTTGAATAGAATCTAACCCTAGTTTAATGACTAGGAATGATATAATGGTGTAGTTGACCTACCCTATGACTTTTTGGGTGTTCATGTAGGGTTGTAGGTTAGAGACATTAGGACCTAAAATCTCAACCCTTGATGGTGGCTTTTACTTGGATACATGAATAAATAAATCTCTAAAAACTTCCATGATTTTGAGATGTGGGTAGTTCTAAAAAGTTGTTTAGTTTGACTTGTTTGGTTGAAATCTTTAAGGGGTGGAGAGTAGTTAGTTGTTGATGTTTGGATCAATAGATTTCGAGGACGAAATCCTTTTAAGGGCTGGAGTGCTATAACATACCAGATCTTGGACCCTACCCTAGAAATTTGACCTTTTGATTTTGACCAAACAAGTTCAAGGTTAGAGTGATCCTAATAATCTAATGCATGAAAAATGTAATATAATATGTCATATAATTTATTTGGTGATAATAAAATGATGAATAACTTAATTGGTTGCATAATGATCTAATGGACCTCTAATGGTCCATATGACAAAAACCATATAAGAAAGCCTCCAAATAAATAATAGACTTCAAATTCGTAATCTACACATTAAAATAAGCCTACATGTCAATTTTCATTTAATTTGGACCATCTTGAAATAATATGATAAGTTAAGAGAGAGAAATTGCCTAAAAAGTGTAATTAATAAATAAAAATAATAATTGACCCCAAAATAGGAAAATAATGTTATATTCGTAATCTATATAACAAATATAGCCTTTGGGTGAATTTTCATCCAATTTGGAGAAAGTTTGCTTAAAAGGTGAAATTAGGAGAGAGAAAGTGTGCAGAACCATCAAAATATTAAATAATTACAAAAAATAACTTCAACATCTAAAATTTATGGAAAATTCGTATTCAAAATGTTAAATATGACTTGTGGGTCAAGTTTTATAATTTTTGGATAATCCTAGTACCATTAATGAAGGAGGAAAGAGAAAGAAAGGTTTTGATTTATTTAACACATTAAAAGTTTCCAAAAGGGAAAACTAAGTGCATAATCGGAATCTACATGCCTTAATTGGCCTCTGTGCAAAATTTTACTTAATTTGGATTATGTTTGAGCCCTCAAAATAGGAGAGAGAAAAAGGAAAATTAATTTAATAAAACTTTAGTTTTAATCATATTATCCCCCTGTCACGACTACTTTCCTTTTTTCCCAATTTCAGATTGCTTTTGGACCGTTGATCTGCGATCTAACGACTCTGAGGTCGTCTCCTAGCTCGGGTCGGAGTGGGAGTACAGACCACGTTTTTGGCGATTTTGTATTGTAGATATCTCGCTCAAATCTCAACCTTTTTGCACAATTTCTTCGCCGCTGGGTTCCTGGAAAGATTATGCACGTTTCCATATCCCAATCGGGATCTATCATCGAGTATTCAAGTTTTCCCCAAATCCTTGAGACACTAGGTGTTTGGGCTCCTATGCTTACGCCCTCTCTCTGACCTTTACCTATATACATGGGTATGTGGGTGGTCGTGGTTTCGCATACAATCTTTCTACACCCCCAATTGCATCGCTAATGTTGGTTTTGGCTTTCAAAAACATGATTTCCCCTTTGTGTTTGCGGCGCCTTTCTCGGGCATCTGGGAGGTCTCGGCGAGCAATCGTATGTTTGAGGTAAGTCTGTCTTCTTCCCCTCTTCACCTCGGTAGTCTCATTTTCTTTGTTCTTGGTAAGCTTCGGAAACCCCCAAATCCGACGAGCTAGCACCTGCTACTTTGAGCGGCAATGGTGCTACTCATTGGGGAAGAGGATCACCCAAGTGGTTTTACCTTTGCACCCTTCCTTCTCCCATGTTTGCTGCGTTTTATGGGCAAGGGTGGATTCGTCTTTTGACTTTGTTTTTCTTACCTTGCGTGGGTCCAAGGTGGCTTTGACTTGGACGAGTTTTTTTGGTTTTTAGTTGGGCCATGTCACGTGGTCTCTCTCTCTCTCTCTATTCGTTAGCAATCGATTAGTCTGACGTGGAATTTTCTTATTGGCCGGTGCTTAAAAATTTATAACTAATTATCCACTGATCAGAAAAATATGCATAAATACTCATTGGATTCAGAACAATGCAAGCTTTCTAATGGTATTGGTTTTTTCACCTGAATCTGATGTTTTAAACGGGTGATTTAATGGATCTACTTAAATAAGATAATAACTTGTATAATTCATAACTAATAATTTATAAGTCATCAAAATATAATAAAATATGTTTTGAACTCAAGAAAATATAACCTAAAATATGGCATAGTTTTGATAACCTAATTCACTAATAATAAAAAGGCGATTTTTAGGGTTTATGAAATCAATATAAAACCTAACCCTAATTTCACATATATTCTAATAGGTGCTTTGGAAGCCTAGGCTTGGACCTAGAAGTGACTTTGGATCGTTTGAATCTGGTGTTGAGGTATGTTTGCATCCCCAATTATTCTTGTTGAGAAATTATCCTATTTTTGTCTTACTCTTGGTCCTATGGACATTAGCCTACACATTGTCTTGTTCTTTTGAAATCATGCTTCATTTGAAGTATCTCATTTTGTTATTGATCTTATGATTATGGATATTCTCTTGACTCTGTTTCATATGCCTTGGTGCATGTGGATTTTGATATTATATGCCCACTGTGATGTGGAGGTTTACTTGTTGATATGTGCCCACTTTGAAGTGGATGTTTATATGTTTGTCCATTGTGTGATGGCAACATTGTTTATTCTGACTAAACTATTTACTTTCCTCTATATTTACATGCAGTGTGATTAAGTAGCACTAGAGTAGTGTAAATTACTTTGGTTTTGGGGCAGTAATCCCCTATTGTTTATTAAGGAGGGTAGCAGTATACCACTTCTCTCTATACCCGAGTGTGGCAGTAATCCATACTCAATTTTATATATTTGGGAGATTGGCAGTATTCCTTTCTCTATTAGGTTCAAGTTTGTGCTTGGCCTCCTTTGTATTTATATTGTTCTAGGGCTATGTTTATCTCACATGCATGCAGGATATTGATTGTGGGGTGTGTGCCCTACTTGTACTTTGTTTCCCACCATGGTAGTGGATTTATTTATGGCACAATCCTTTTTATATTGTTTTATGGCAAGTATCTTCTTTTATGTTTGATAATCTTTTCTTTTATGCCCAATTGGGTAGACCTTATCTCTTGCATGGGAAACCTTTACATTTGATGTCCTTTATTTCCTTATATTGCTCAGTTTGATTTTTAGTATGCACATACCAGCTTTTGCTGATGTATTCCTTTTCTTTTTCTATTTTGCTGGGGTATGCTTCTAACCCTAGGTGGAGGACATGGATGGCTTGACATGTGGACCCAGACTTAGATTGTAAAGTTAAAGCTTGGAGACAATCTTGAGGTGGTTTAGATTTCCTCTACATGGATCCTTGTGATGTAAGTTTGTAACCCTTTGTTTTATAATTGAATATAGTCATGTTTTTATTCCGCTGCTATACTTTGGTCTTTTGTTACCATTATATAAAGATTTGAAAATTTTACACCCTCTCCAACATACCTTCTGAGTGTGTTTGGACTGGATGTTTTGTTTTTCAAATTTTTAGTAGAGAAGTGGTTTCACTTCTTTACAGCTTGTTAGATAGGACTTCCAATTGCCATTAATCTATTGCTCCTAATTGATATAATTTGAAGGTCTAATATGTTTTGTGAGAAATTTGGTATCTCTATTCACCCCTCCTCTAGAGCACTTAGATCCAACAACTAACTCATATACCAATGGAGACTAAGCATAGGGGTAGACAAATGAAAATTGAAGCACGATATTTGTAATACAAGTGATATAACATATTATGCATTTAATATCTACATGATACATGAAAATCTTAATTTTGTTTCTAACCATCTAATAACCTAAAAGATGAAGTCTTTATGTTAATCTAAGAAGTAAATAGGTAATACTAACTTGCTTGTTCATCTTATTCTCTTGATACCTTCCTTGATGCTAAATATATGTTTAGTTTGATGTCCAAGTTCTAGGATTGAGAGTATGGTGCAAAATAACCTTCCAGGTGGTACTTTTATGGTGTTTTTTTCGTGAAATACAAACTGCATGATGCCCCTTGCTATTGGAGAACTCTTGTTAACTGTTGTTATTTTTTTTACTAGTCATTATGCTTCTAAAGATTTGTGGAGATAGAACTATTATGTAGAAATCGGTGATCTATGCTTGATAATATAATAACTCTTGCATTCCTTGAAGTTTTAATATGAAATTTTGGGAGCTATCTTGTACTTGTTTTTTGTAGTTATGTGTCATTTTTAATATGATTATGATGTTTGTCAGTGAACCTAGCCTTATGTTGTCTTGATATAACAACCAAGAAAGGATCATACCTTAGTATGATCTTTGTTTCATTAGATGTACACCGTTGGAGTGCTTCACATTGTAGAATAAGAAGCTCACAATGATAACTATCATTGTCTCCGCAACAACTATGCTATGATGCTTCTTGACTCTCCATGGACTACAGGCGACCTCTGTTGAACATCTCACGTGTTTATATTTTTTTCTTTCTTTTTCACACTCTGAGGACAATGTGTGTTTAAGTTGGGGGGTACTCTAGTTAGATAGGTATCCATAGTATCCCAACAAACTCCATTTTCTTCTTGTCAAATTTTCATAATTTTTCTTACTTCCATCACTTTTTTGACAAGTTTTCTTATATAAGGATGTGAAGATGTAGACGATGGAGAACTCTATATACAATCTAATTTACATTCAAACTATACTTTTTTGCAAATCACAAGATACCACAGAAATAATCTTTTCATTTCTGATATTTCCTTTATGTATTCCTCTTAGTAAAATGTCACTTCTTCCTCTGTTCTAATTTTAACCTCAAGATGTCAATAAAATATTCTTGCCAAAAATTAGTTAATAAAAAAAATCATACTATGTAAAAAACATATATTCTTGCAAAAAGAAGAAAGAGCTAACTCGTTCCTCATCCCCACTTCTACTTTTTCAGCAAAATAAAAAATAATGAGGAGTGAAAAGAATGAGAGAGATGTGCCATATTGTTGAAGGGCTATCACTATGGTGTATTGTTTTACTCATGAACACATATATGTCACTTTTGTTGAACTGTAAGATGAAAAATACAAACCCCAATTCCAATGGTGTTCATTAAAGGTATTGCAATATGGGGCGATGATACTTAGGATGTGTAATCATTGCTCTAAAACCAGAAAATTTGGAATGTTGGGATCGCTTGCATATTCAAATGGACCTATACTTGAATGACCCAAAAAGAAGGAAGGGATATCAATAATCCTTTGTGCCTACCTATTTCTTCTACATAATACCTTGATGAGAGAGAACTACCTCATGCATGAAATTGTTGGAATACTAAATCTAACGGTCATATGGTTTGCTTGGTATTTGTTTATTTATCATCTCAAGAGAGAGGCAACCTTATAATCTAGATCGATCCTAAGCTCGAGAGAGGAGGGACTAGACATATATGATGATTGCTTTTAATCTAGCTAATGGTATACAAAAGGGGTGTGAGTATTGCATGTTAGTGAGAGATCTTAGTAGGTGAAACCCGATCCAAGTACCCTTCCATACCTTGGTTACATCTTTCTTGTTTCACCTTATTCTCTGATTTTGTTTTCTTACTTTTGCTTTTATTGCATGTTTGGAGTGACATTGTTCTATAAGGAACACCATTTTTAATCACCCTCTTGTTTGGTGTATATGAGTTTGAGACTTTATGTTCCTATAACTTACCAACCTTGTCCCTATGGTTTGACCCCGAATGACTACATTGGACCTCATATAATAGTTGCAGAGGCCTGAGTGTCGGGTTATAAATTTAAGATTCTACCTACTCTAGATCTGCTCCATTTTGGATGTGTTATTTAGGCCGGTTAGGAACGAATTAATCTACTCTAGAAGTAAATCTAAGTTTATGAAAAACTAAGGAAAGAAATAAAGAGAATTGTGAAACAATGATAAAAGGGACTTAGATAGGTTTTCACCAATCAGAAGAACCACAACCATGTAAAACCTTAAATCCTAGAATATATATATCCTTAACTTATTTTGCAAATAGACATAAAAAGGTATATGTTACATCGTTCTATCGAGATCTGGGAATATATTTATATAAGGAGTTCTTTATCTTGAGATAATAACCAAAAGACCAAGAAATACCATGTGACTTTTATTATAGCAACTCTTCACTCTCACATCTCAATACAAACATATACTCTGCATCTCATTGAAATCATTATCTAGAACAATATTCATATCAAATCTCAGAAGAGGGTAGATAATCATCTAACGACGCAGTAAAACAAGAGTATAGGAACAAACTTATAGGAACATATGCCATATAATAGAAGATCGAACAATTACATGGTTTGGAAGGCCTGACGGCTACTCCCAACCCATGTTATGGAGTTTATTCACACATAGCATAAGGAAAAAATAGATTATAGCTTGAATAAGTCATGATAAGGAAAAGTAAAGGGAGAGGTTGATACAAAGGTAGATTGAGTTATTGATCTACTAACCTTTTAGCTAGATCAAGCAAGTGGTCGATGGCTCTTCTCCTTCTTCTAATTCTAGCTTTCGTTCAAGCTGGTCCGTCGATCCGTTGATTTGTCGATCGAAGTATATTAAACCACCAAGCAAGAGGTTGACATGCCTAGGTCAATTGATCAAGACTGGTCGATGACTCTCATCCTTGGGCTCTAGAACTTGGCGCCAACTTTTCAGCTTGTTGACTCTGAGAAACCAAGATTATTTGAAGTGACTCTTTGGAGGTCTATTTATAGGATTTGACTTGTGTCTTGTCGATGTTTGAGGATGTCGATAGAATATTTGTCTAAAAGTCTTCAAAATATATGGTCTCTTGATGTATGCATTGAGGGCTTCCTTATCGACGGGGTCGTCAATGAATTTGTTTGATAGATTGGAAATGATAGGATTCTATCAGTGTCGACATCAATGAGATGAACTTTTGATGATTCCTTGATAAGTAATGTTGACCATCCTACTTGACAAATCGGAGTGCCATGGATATGTCGATGATTACTTGACATGGATTTGTTGATTCCCTTGAGGAAAGGTTGAACTGTCGAACCATTTGGTCTATGAACGGTGGGGGTCTGTCGACTTCTGAGAGTGTTGATATTTACCCATCAATTTTACTATTTTTTTCCACGAAATCCTTTCAAATATCAACAAAACCTAACTAAAACTTGGTATTTGATAAATTGGAAGTAACTCGAATAAAAATAAACATCTAAACACTAATTTTAATGTTTTAAACTATGAATAAGTCTATGAAAAGTGCATCAAAATTGATGTTACAACTCCCCCAAACTTAGAATTTAGCTTTTCCTGAAGCTCATGGAATCATTATTTAATCAATCAAGTAAGAAGAATCTAGAATTTATTGAAACATAATTTTATACCATTCTCTTATCAAACCCATTCACTTTTTCATAAAATGACTTAACTTATCAAGAACATCACTAGCTAAAAGATCCTTTCTTTGATTATTTCTTAATTATTTTTGGGTCATAATCTTATCTCCGACATATAAGTCATTTTTGAAAGTAGAAAAGACTTCAATAGAAGGACGTTCCATTTAGATAAGAGTCTATGGTCTTCCCTGAGATCTCGGGAATATCAACATATTTGAAAGGATTGGTTCCATTATTGGTGTGCCGATTTGCACAGATGAACCTACTAACTCTGCCTCCATAATTGAACATGTGAGAATCCAGTTGTTGCTAAGTTTGGACTCTTAGTTGCCGGAGAATGTTTCCCTCATATTTGATGAAGGTGACTGTTATGAGGTTAACATAGTGTATGAATGGATTCCATATCTTTGCACTAAATGTCATTATATGGGACATGATGATTCCCAATGTTTTAGAGTTATGAAAGACATCAGAATCCCCTATCTCCCTACTATTCCACTTGAGAAGTATAGTGAAGAGGTGTCCTTTCCACACCAATCCCGATATTCTCATCCATGTCTCCTATTGATGTGCATGATTCTTCTTCTTCTAACTCTGTTGATATTCAAGTACTTAATGGGAGTTAAGCTTAGAAATCTCCACATGATTGTCCATCTAAAACTATTGCATCTAATATCTTCTATAGAGTTTCTTCCTCATGGTTTTCACCTATGCACAACAGACCTGGTGGACTTAAGGTTATTAATGAGAATGTGAATTAAATTGCGACTATTGAAGTTAATGCTCTTCTAGTTCAGGCTGTCAGCTTAACAGTCAGAAGTATTAAATGAGTCCCAATCTAAGCATTTCTTCTTGGAACATAAGATGCATTGGAAATAAAATTAAAAGTGTCCAAAATGAAATAAGAAGGTCAGGTAGTGATATCTTTATTCTTGTTGAAACAAAGTTGAGAGGTCCTAAAGTGGAGAAATTTATGGATAATTGTTTTTTGACTTCAGATGGGTTTTTAATACTAGAAGTCATGTTTTGGGTAGAGTTTTCATCTTATGGAAGAGTACCTCTATTTCTATTATCAATATATATGAAACTGATCAATTTGTTCACTTGAAGGTTTTAGTCAACAACTTATCATGTTTCTTGACTGCGATTTATGGTCACAATGAGGATAGTGACATATCTACTCTTTGGAGTGAGATTAATATTCTTGCTCCTTCTATTGATGATCCATGGATTTTTATGGGTGATTTTAACTGTGTCACGAAGGATTGTGAGAAAATTGGTAGGTTACCTCCTTCAAAAAGATCCATGCAAGAGTTTAATGATTGTGTTGTCAATATTGGTTTAATTGAATTAATCTTTTTGGCCCTTCGACAACATGTCTAGAATCGCCAATTCAAAAGAAATTAAATTTTGTTGGCCTTGATTTCACCTGGGATAATCATAAACTAGGGAAGTATTCCATAACTTCTAAGATTGATATAATCCTTTGCAATCCTCCTTTTCTGTCTTGCTTTGAGGATTTCTCTGGTTCTGTTATCTATAATACAGTTAGTGATCACAAAAAGATAGTGTTATCAATTGGGAAGCATAGAATCCTAAGAGATCCTTTTCATATTATCAATAGGTGGACAAAGAGTGTGAACTTCATATCTGTTGTGAAAGAAGCTTGGAATCATAATGTAGATGTCTTTGATATGATTAGACTTTAGAAGAAGTTGTCCTTCCTCAGGGTTGAACTCAAGAAGTGGAATTGCCTCTCCTTTGGAGATATCTTTGATAATGCAAGGTCATCTCAGTTTAATGCTGAGGCTACTCAAGAGCTAGCAGACCTTAATCGTCGTGATACTAATGTCATAGATATTGATCTTAAGTTGATTAAGAAAGCAAAAAATGCCTCAAACATTGAAGAATATTTTCTCAAGTAGAAATCTCATGTGTAGTGGCTAAAGGAGGCGAACTCAAACTCTAATTTCTTATACTCTTCTTTAAAAATTTGTAGGGTGAGAATTAATATTAATCACCTTATTAATAATGATGTTTGCATTGAAGATCCTAATTGTATTAAAAAGGAAGTCTTGAATTTTTATTCTAATCTGTTCAACCAAGAGCACTCCCTCTCTAGGTTTTGGGACTTTTAATGGTCTGGTTAAACTATTTCTATTGATCAAAGGACTAACCTAATAGCCCCAATTTCTAGGAAAGAAGTAGTGATATCATCAGTGATATTAATTCTGAGAAAGCTCCTGGGCCCGATGGCTTTAATGTTCTTTTCTTCAAAGAAACTTGGAGTATTATTGGAGATGATGTGTTTGAAGCTATAACTGAGTTCTTTTCTGTAGGAGTTCTTCTCAAAGAATCAAATAGAGCCTTTATTTCTCTCATACCTAAAAATGAAAGTACTACTTATTTAACAAACTAGCGTCCCATTGCTTTGTGTAATGTTTTCTATAAGAGCATTTCCAAAATCCTTGCAAATAGACTCCAAAGTGTTCTTTCTTCTATTATTGATTTCAATCAATTGACCTTTGTGAAAGGTAGATCAATCAAGGATGATATCATCTTGACTAATGAGATTATTAGTTATTTAAAGTAGACTAATAATGAGTCTATGCATGATCAAGTGGATATTTCAAAGGCTTATGATTCTATTAATTGAAATATTCTTTTCGCTTTTATGTATCAAATGGACTTTCCCCTTATTTTGATCAAATGGGTTGAAATTATCTCCAGGACCACTTATTATCAAGTTCTAGTAAATGGGGAACCTACTAAAGCTAATTTACCCTCTGATGGGATCAGGTAGCGTGATCCTCTCGCCCCATATTTGTTTTTCATTGTCATGTAGTACTCCTATGAGCTAATGAAACACTTCATTAAATATTCCACCGATTGATCCAATTTCTTCTTCCAAGAACCTTAGCATATCGCACATTATCTTTGTTGATGATTTAATGATTTTTTCTAGAGCAGATTCTAAAAATGGTAATAATATCAAAAGTTTGTTTGAGATTTTTGGTAATGCCTCTGGTCTTCATCTGTATATTGATAAAAGTAGCATTCTCTTTTGTTCTAAAGCTAATGTTTCTAAATTCACTTCGATTATGGGTATTCCTCAAGGTTCTCTTTCCTCTAAGTACGTTGGTCTTCCTATTTTCAACAATAAATTGAAGAAGAAGAATTGTACTATGCTTATTGATAAAGTTAGAAGTAGATTGGAAAGTTGGAAGGTGAAGACTCTTTCTTTAGCTGGTAGACTTGAGCTCATTAATTCCACTTTATCTACCATGTACTTATACTGGGCCCTTTCCTTTCCTATTCCATGTTCTATTCTTTAGAAAGTCAATAAAATGTGTAGAAACTTTCTCTGGTGGCAGTTTGAATTGAAGAGAAACCTACACGTAGTGAAGTGGAGTACTATCACTCTTCCTAAATCTGAAGGAGGTCTCAACATAAGGTAAAATAAAGATATTTTGAAAGCATGTCTTATTTTGAATTGTTGGGATATTGCTAGAAAGTAGGATTCTCTCTGGGTTAAATTGATATCAGAGAAATACTTAAAGAACAAAACCATTTGGTTCATCCAAGAATCTCCTAAATTTTCTTGGATGTTCAATAACCTTATAAGGATTAGCTCTGGGCTTTTTCCTTCCATTGGGTTTCATAGGTAAGGGAGATGGTTTTAGGTTGTGGAAAGATCCTTAGTTAATTACTAAATTTCTTGGCAATTGGCTGGGCCCTGAGTATATCATCAGAGCTGGGTTGCCTCATAATTCCTATGTCTCTTTGATTTTATCTGACAATGGCTAGGTTGTCCCTAAAAGTTGATTTTCTGAACATGTTCTTGAAGTTATTAGTAATGTTGAGATCCAATTGAGGAGTCGTGACCACATCACACTTATTGGTTATACCAACATCACTATCAGGAAGATCTGGGATTGTATTAGGACCAAAGGAAAAAATGACTATATCATGGAGTGCATTTGGAAATGTAAAGTTCCTAAGAACTATCTCATTCATCTATGGAAAGCTCAACACAATAAAATCTCAACCACTAATTATATAAGATGAATTGGTATATAGGTCAACTTCCATTTGTTTTATTTTCTATAATGGCTATGGAGATACAGACCATATCACTTTTCAATGTCCGTTTTGTACCAATCTTTATGATCATGTTGTTCAGTTGCATTTCATCTCCAAGAGGCCATGTAGTTGGGATAATATTCAATCTCTTACAACCAAACAAGAAAGATCTACCTTTGCTTTTATTACCTATTATTCTTGGAAAGAAAGGAATGGAAGAGTGCATGATAACATTTCTTGTTTCTCGTACAAACTCTAGTCTTCAATCGAGAGGGATGTTAGTCTGTTCTATGACTAGTGCCTTACTATCTTTGGTTAATTAGCATGCTGGTGATTTCATATCTAATGATGGTTCTGGCTTCTAGTTTGCTTCTCCATGATTGCCCTTGTGAAGTGTTTTTGATGGTATTCATTATTTGGATCCCATGTTTCTATGTTTGTCTATTCTGATCAGATTGTAGGACTTTCATGGGCTGAAGGGATGTTCTGGCAGACAACTTGGTTTATGATCTGTAAAGATTAGAGTTTGCTCTGGTTTTCTGTCTTGATTAAGAGTTGTTGGAGATGGGTGTAGCTTTCTCGATGCCTTCTGAATTCTTGAGCACCTTCTCCCTGAAGTTTGGTTTAATGATGATGATCCCAACATCTCTTTAATTGTGGAGGTCTAAATATCTCACATTCCTTATTCTTTTGTACATGGATTTGGCCTAGAGTTCCTCTTTCTTCTCTTTTTACTTTCTATGTTTTGTACTAAAAAAACTACAAAAATAGTAAAAGGAGTTTTGGTGACCAAAAAAAACATTTCCATGCATTCATACTACTCTGTAACATTTTGATAAGGCTAGTACTACTCTTTCGAAGTACTAACAATCATACATCACAAGATGGTAGATAAGCAAGCAAGTGAAGCATTAAGCAGAAGAGTATGGAGATAATCTTTGCCAAGATATATATATTCAAAAGGATGTAAGTATATACATGTTGGGAGAGCCTTAGTGGCTACTCCCAGCCCAAGTAAGGTGATTAGCCACTCATTCTAACGAGTAGCATTCCAAATTTACAAACGGATGGTGTGACAGAGTGAGTTTTTCATATATATATATATATTTCTCTCTCTTATAAATTTAGTTATCCATTTTATGCCCTCAATTGTTTCTCACTCCATATTGATTAAAGGGTTTATCAATTTCATATTATGACATCTCTGGTATCATATAAATCCACATTAAATGCAAAATGACATTTAGTCAATTGACATAGTCAGCAATCGAAATTTAACTCCACTCTTGTACCATAGCTACATCTTGACTTTATAAAGATACTCCTAAAGTCTCATTATAATTGAACGTACCAATCAGAAGTTACTCACAATTGAAAATTATGTCTATTAAGTCATCTTTTAATCACTAGGACCTAAGTTTCCATTTTTCCCAATTATTATGCAAGTGTCACGCAGCCCTTTCTTTGGCCTTGGGTGCGAGTCTTTTGAAGGGGGAAATCCCCGCCGCCCAATCGGTCGATCATGGATTGCACCAGATCTGATGACTGTTAAGTCATCTCTAACCTCCGAAAGATCTGGTCCCCGTCGGTAGCTATACAATGATTCCTCGAACGCCCCTCGCACTCACATCTCGCCTCCTCTTCGCAAGATTTTTGGAGGACGACTTCCTCTCAACCGAGTGATCCCAACGGTGGTGACCACGTCACCTAACTCCCTCAGATCAGGGAGAACGATCCCCCACTTTTCCACTCTTCTCACTGGTGGCGACGCACAAATTAGGGCTTAGCCCTCTACTTCACCTCATGCCTATATAAAGCTCCTGCAAGCTTCGCCGACCTCCCTTTTATCGTTCCCGACTCTCAATTTGGACGAAGCATGCTCCTGCCTCCCCGACCTCAAGCTCCCTCACCCTCACTGACCCGACCTCACTCTCACTCCAGTCACCCTTCTTGCTCAATCAAATGCAGCCGCACCATCGTGGGACCTCGGCGAGGAGATCCCCTTTTCTCGTTGGCGCTGCGGAAGCCCAAGGTGCTGGGTCGACGAGCGGTGCAACTGAGCTCCAAAAGCTTCACCGCCAATGAGGTTGGAGCCATCTTGAACACTAGTAAAAATTGGGCCATTATTCACGAGTGAGTCCTGTCACAAACCCCTCTCTACATGCCCTCACAAATAGGGACGGTTGTGGGTCTGGCCCTCACAAATGGTCCGTGAGGAGAACTCACGTGACAAATACCAGTGGCCCTCACGAATACAATTGTCACAGACTAACTGACCCTCAAGAATGTTATATTGAGGGACTATTTAGCCTTCATAAATACATTTTTGAGGGACTATTTAGCCTTCATGAATACATTTTTGAGGGACTATTTATCCTTCATAAATACATTTTTGAGGGACTATTTAGTTCTCATAAATACATTTTTGAGGGACTTAATGGTCCTGGAGAATATATTTTTGAAGGGATAATCCCTTCATTAATATTATTTTTGAGGGGCTATGTGGTCGTCATCAATGCAATTTTGATGGTCAATCTGGACCTTCATCAATATATTTATGAGGGACTACTGTAAATGATTTGGTTATTGATTATTGAATGATTTATTAAATGATAATTAACTGTTACTATAGTGAATATCAAATTTTAAATGAAAACTTTGTATACATAACCTCAAACAATATTTTTATACTAATTCACATGACATCATAAGAAGATTCAACACCAAAATGACACATAAAAATGTTAAATCACCTCAAACCAAATTTTGTTATTGAAGCAAAATATTATCCATACATTGCATGCTCAACGTTGATATAAATAAAGAGTACATATGGTTCAAAAATTTGAGATTGATGACAATCAACATATCATGCTAGAAACTCTTAAGATCTATAATGTCTCCATATTCCTTCAAATGGTGTGGTGCTCTTCATCGATGCCAGGCCTCATACGGTTAGGTACTTGAATATTCTTCTCCTAAAAATGACAAATCATTATATTAATAGAATTTAAAGTTAATACATAAATCATAGTACAACAAACAACTTACCCTTATATTTAGGTTTTGGTCTACTCCAAGGTGCATTGTCCGTCGAAATCCATCATTAAAAGTAATTCTACCCTATCAATATAAATACAAAAAGGAACTAGAGTGAGTGATAGTTATCATGGTCCTTGTGGAAATTAGATTTGAAGTCAAACTTGAATATGGAAATTTAGTCTGCATTTTTGTATCATCATTCATTACTCTTACCTAAGCAACACAATGACAAGAATGATCACAAATTTAAAGAAAATGTCATGGGCTTCGTTAAAGTTTATTAGTTAGAACTTACATGTCTTAGTAGCTTCACTATTCGGTCACTGTATCATAAATAATAGGAGACCAGAAAATTGTAGCACAGAAAAATCAGCATTATCATAAAGACAAATGCATAAACAGAACCCAAGAGTGCCACACATGCTCATGTAATCAAAACAACATCAGATTTCTAAACCTTTTCAAAAAATTCAAAACTAACCCACCCATGGGATCAAAATTAAACCTTTTTTAAATCAGAACTAGATATTCACTCAGATTGATCTTCAAAATAGCATCATGCCACCTGGGATCAACTTAGAAAGTAAGTGCAGAAATCAACAAAAATATGAAGATGTTTACTAATCATAGATGAGAAAATGTTGTAGAATAGAACTTTGTAGCCAGTCATCATAATGAGAATTCATAAGAAAGAGAACAACTATGTATAAGTGCTAAGTTTTCATAAAACTAAAAAACTAGAAGAGAACAACACCAACTGATTGTAGAAAAATGGTTCAAATAATGAGGATGAACACCCAACTGTAGATGCCAAAACCGTACAAAAAATGGCTACATGATTTAAATGAAACTAATGCAAGAGATGTCCAAGTATGTAAACAAATCCTCCATGCTTGGTTTCACCCACACATATTTGGAAGTGCTTTCTATGGAGTATGGAAGATGTATTGTAATGAAACTAAAGCAACCAGCGCGAACTTTGAACCTTGATATACTGAAACAGATGTGTTTCCTATAGATTGCATGTAGTGTAGAGGAAGGGATGTGAGATACGGAGAAATAGACAACTAATGCAGTTTTTAAGAATGCTATGTTATGTTTTCAGAACCTTCTTAGTTTATAGCCTTGGATCTAACAGTTCAGCAAACCCTTACCCTACATCTTATCTACTAAGAGATTAGGCACATCGCCAATAACAGAAGAAACTTGGTTACTATATAGTGCTACAAGACACATACCGACTACAGTTTGAGCATACCCCTTAGTGGGCACGCCTTATATTAGCAATTAAATCTTCAGATCTCAAAAGTCTTACTAATGAAAGTCAAACCTCTATATTCAGTCCTACACTCCTACCAAACACATGTTTTGTAGAAATAAATGATGTGGAATGAGAAATGGGAGAATGCAATAGTATTTTAGTTTCTTAACATCTCTCCCTCATTTTCTCTGATGAATCCCAAACCATGAGAGAAAGGAAATGTTAAGATAGTTTTTATCCCATAACGTCTGATATCATAGTTACATAAAATATGTTCTTTGTGGCTCATTTAGTTATCATAAGTATCATATTACAGTTATCATAAGTATCATATTACAGATATCCTTGCAAATCTATAAAAACATAAACATAAAATTTAAACTCTGTAAAGTCCATTCACACAAAACAACTAAAAACTTAAAAAATACAAACTGTAATATGAAACTCTGGATGTCTTGTGACAAATTCAAATATGTCACAGGTAGGAAAAACATATACAATACTGAAATATATCTTAAACACATGAAAAATGGATGATTTGGCTTTATATATCAGATTTGGTATAAGTACAAGATATATGGATGGATACCCTAGAAGTTTAATCAAGAACGTATTGAATACCTGATTCAAACGCTGAGTTCTTGGTGTGAAAGACACCGATGAAGATGTGGTTGGTGTGTTCTGCATTTGAGGATGACTTTGTCGATTATTACCAGAAGAAGGGCACCAACTTTCAACTGCAGCCTTTAATAAAGTGTACATGTTAATATTCTTATGTGTATGAATATTGAAAATAATCTATAGCTGTTATGAGGTACCTGTGGCTGAAAGATTAGTGGATGTCCATTGCCTTGTATGGAAAGCCTTCCTACTCCATTCTCCCTTGAATTGCCTTTTATGGAAAGCCTGCCTACTCCAGTCTCCCTTGAATTGCTTGAATTGCTTTGTCTAGAAAGTCTTCCTAAGCCATCCCCGCTTGAATTATTTTGCCTGGGAAACATGCCTACATCTGCACCATTACTTGTATTGTCTTGTATGTGAAAAGAACCCACATCCGACCTATTTGTGCCACTTAGCATGTGTAAGACACCTATAGTATTCTGATTGGGGTATTCAGCTGCACAATCAACATTAATACCGCCATCCTATAACAAATACATCAACAATGTCAAAAAAAATATATATATTACATTGACATAGACAACTGAATCTGAGTTACCTGTGATTGATTATACCAAGTCATTAATTGGGAGAAGGAGTTCTTCAATACATTTACTATTTCTTCAAGTTCCTTAAGTTTATCCTGAAATAGAAAACAAATTACAAACATCGATCTAATAGACTAGTGGTAACTAATAGTTCAAGTTTAGTTATAATCCAACATACATCCTTTGCATTGCTTTCCTCAAGAAGCATTTCATATCTTATACGGGCAGCTTTTCCCCTATGTCCTATCTCTTTGTGCCCAATTCCAACACCTCGGATCCTAGCCTTTTTGGAAGGATTTAAAACTTGCAAATAAGCATCACGTGTTAGATTATCAACACTTCTAGGATCTATTTCTTCTTGGTTTGCTACTTGGTTTTCCACGATATCAGAGATTTCAAGCTGTAATTAGAAAGCATCATAAAAGGAAAGCTTAAATTGAGATATCTAAGCATATGTAGCTTTGTACACATCATAGGAAAGAAAATATCCATTTTCTAACCACTTGTGGGCTTTTGTCGTAAACTTTTTCCAAAAATTTGTTAAGAGGCACAACGGGTTGAACTTCACTGACCTACACATGATAGATAACATAATAATTGTCCATGTTATATGTTCAACTCCTACTAAGAAAGACAAGTGTCCATTATTAATACCATTTCTGCCCGATAACAACTCCATGGCTTTGATCCTGTGGTATGATCCATCACTTTTTTTGCTCTATTTGCCTTGTTGATCTCGAAAATTTTCTAAACCATAAGAAACATATAATTAGAAAAAGTAGATAGGTATACATGCAAGTTATATGAAACCATTGTACCTTAGACTTCTCGGTTCCCCATTCTTTAACAAGATTTTTAAACTGGTCCATATCTATGGAAGCATTTTTCTCAACTTTCTTCATCATCAATTCTGGTTCAATCTTGTACTTTTCATAGTAATCTTTCTTTACACGTGCCCTCCACACTGATATCCCTTTGCTAATGTGTTCATCAATGTGATTCCATGCATTAGGGTGACTGCCTAAATCGAAGTATTTTTACAAAAACATAGAAAATATTACTTTAGATATAACAATCATACAATTTGTTGGTCTTTTTATGAAAAAGATTACCTCAATAAATGATTTTCTATCTGCAAAATCTTGTTCTGGTTGTTCGTTCCACTTCAAGTCTAGAATCCATATGTGTGGTTTCCTTGCTAGCATATGACAATAACGATTCGATTTGGCACCATTCTCCCCAATAGCATTTCCTTCATAATCCCATTGGACCTTGTGACGTGGCTGCCCTTGCTTAGGAAGTAGGCTTTTCTCACTTGCAGGCCCACGTCCATACTTCCTATTCTCCTGTTCATCCTCAACATTTTCTTCAACTGTTACATCATTTTCAATATTGTTGGACAGTAGAGTAGGTTCATCCTCACAATTTTCTACAATTGTGGATGGAGGGACAACAATAGGTTGACTGGGTGTGTTGTTACAACTAGATCTAGTGATTCTTCTTCCTGCCATCCTTCAACTGACAAGAAAAAAAATTAGATTATTAGTGCAGAAATGTCAGTAACAAAAGTAGTAGCTACATTTGAAAAACAAATAAATTGCGGAGAATATGAGACACCAACATATGAATATTCAGCACTTGAAAAACATATAACTTGTAGAGTACCTTGGTTTCATATCCCAAAAAAGAATAATGATGTCCTACTTGCTGGTATATGAAACAAGACTAAATAAATTGCAAAGAATATGCCATATAGTAACAGTTTTCCAAAAAAATGCAATAGAACATATTCCCCAAGTAAATTATTCTAGACTTGCAAACAAAATATCCCTCGGTGTCACTCCTCGTCCAAGACACATCCTAGTTACATGTGATGAAAACAGACAGATTAATGAACTAAACATTAGCCCCATCATTCTTTTTTTTTAGTTCTATCAACAAAAGATCCCTCGGTGTCACTCCTCGTCCAAGACACATCACTAGTTACATGTGATGAAAACAGACAGATTAATGAACTAAACATTAGCCCCATCATTCTTTTTTTTAGTTCTATCAACAAAAGATCCCTCGGTGTCACTCCTCGTCCAAGACACATCACTAGTTACACCACCATCAATAGCTTCAGATTGTAAACCAGTCAAACAATTCTCAATAAGAGGTACTTCAGAATAATCTTTAGGAGGATGCTTTAGCACTGTGCACCAATCATCAGCATTAGGATCCTTCACATAAAAGCATTGCAATGCTTGAGAAGCCAGGATAAACAGTTCCTCCTTTTTTTATCCTTGAAGTGTTGATTTGTGTGAACCCATATTCATCAATTCGCAACCCGTTAGAAGTGCTTTCATCATCTTGATGGAACTTTGATTCCTGGACCATAAGTTAGCTTAATAACCTCCTCTAAGTAGCCATAGTACGTGACTTCAGCATTTATAGGATTTCGATCTCTACCACTTGAATAACTTGAAGTGTCAGCACACAAATACACTCCACTATTTTGTGTAGTACATGTACTTTCAATGTGCTTTGAACGGAAATGATATCCATTGACCGAAAATCCTTCATAAGACATTCCCTCAGCACAAGGGCCTTGGGATAACCATCTCAAATCATCGCTAATACTGTTCAGCCTAATCTCTCGCATTTGCATTACCTTCATAAAAAAGTAAAACATTAATGTAATCTACACTAACTTGAACATTAAGAGTGACAACAATATTTATGTTTGAGACTTACATGCTCTTTCAACCACTTAGAAAACTCCTTTGCATGTTTTGTTTCTAGGGTCCGTGGGGCAATGTTGGGTTCCATATCTTGAAGAATACACATGTGTTCATTGCTTTATAAGAAGTGTCAAAATTAATGTACAACAAATATACAAATATCAGCAAGAATTTTAGGACGTAATTAAATCTTACCTTCTGTAAACATCCAATTACTCTTCATTGAAAAAGACATAACGATGGGCTTGTTCCAAAGTGTGGATGTCAAAATTTCTTGACACTCCAACTCTAATTGGAGATCCATCAACATTATGAGTAGTGCGGTTTAGTTTTGTCTCAAAATTATGCAAGTACCTAGCACAAAATGTCAAACTTTCTTCAGCTAAATAACCACTAGCAATACAACCAGCCGGTTTAGCTTTGTTTCTTACATACTTCTTCAATTTCTTCAAGTATCTCTCTATTGGGTACATCCACCTAGTTCGGACAGATCCGGCTTGCCTGGCTTCATAAGCTAAATGAATGGGCAAATGCATCATGATGTTGAAGAAAGAAGGAGGGAAGATTCTCTCCAACTGGCAAAGAGTGACAACAATTTCTTGTTCCAATTCTTTGAATTCCTCCGCATCAATAATGTTAGAGCAAAGCTTGTTGAAAAATGAGCACAAATTAGTAATAGGCTTGTACACATCTAAGCTTATGCAATGTCTCAAGGAAACAGGTAGAAGTTGATGCATAAGAACATGGCAATCATGACTTTTCAGCCCAACAAGTTTTCTATCAGATTTGCTAACACACCTAGATATGTTAGAAGAATAGCCATCAGGAACTTTCAACTTTTCTAACACAGACAGGAACTTATCTTTCTGCGCATTAGTCATGGTGTAAGATGCTGGAGGCTAGTAATAGCGGTCACCTGCATCTACTGGCCATAAATCGAATGCGCATTTTCTTCATATCTTGACGAGCTTGTAAGTTGTCTTTACTTTTCTTATAATCACCCAATAATGTGTTTAAAATATTCTCACACACATTCTTTTCTATGTGCATCACATCCAGATTGTGTCTAACAGATAAATACTTCCAATAAGGTAGCTGAAAAAGATGCTTATCTTATTCCAACCAGGAGGTAATGGTTGAATTTGATCTCCAAGCCTCTTGCGCTTATTCATTTTTCCAAATGTGATATTTTCATATCCATCAAATTGCCTCAGTATATCTTCTCCAGATAGTAGCTTAGGTGGAAGTCGAAAACCTTTTTCACCATCAAAATTTTTCCTATCACGTCTATATGGATGATTCATTGGAAGAAAACGTCGATGGAAACCATAGCATTGATTTTTCCCATACTGTAACCATTTTGATACAGTCTCCACATTACAACAAGGACATCCCAAATCTTTCTTACCTTTAGTGCTCCAACCAGATAAGTCACCATATGTTGGGAAATCGTTAATGGTCCATAAAATCATTGCCCGCATAGTGAAGTTCCTTTTGCTATATGCATCATAAACTTTGACTCCAAGCTCCCAAAGTAGTTGCAACTCCTCAATTAATGGCTCCAAGTATACATCAAGGTCATTGCCAACCATATGTGGACCTGGGATTAATAGGGACATCATAATAAATTGTTCTTTCATAAGAAGCCAAGGAGGAAGATTGAGAGGTGTCACCAACACAGGCCAGATGCTATGTGATGCACTCATATTGCCAAATGCATTAAATCCATCTGTTGCTAATTCCAATCTAATATTGTGTGGTTCAGCAGCAAAGTCTAGAAACCTGGCATCAATAGACAACCATTCTGGTGTGTGTGAAGGATGATGAATACGACCATCCTTGCCTTTTACTTCTGATGGCCAAATCATATCTTTAGCAATAGATGAAGACATATAGAGCCTATCTAACCGAGGTATCAAAGGGAAGTGATACATGAACTTAACAACTACCTTCTTTCCCTTTGTTTTGTATTGCTTTTCATTCCATCTTGAAGCACCACAAGTATCACAATTTTCTTTGGAAGCTGCATCTTTGTGAAAAGGCATGCAATTATTTCTACATACGTCTATAGTAGAATGATCAAGTCGTAAATCCTTCATGATCACATTTGCTTCATAGTACGTCTCTGGGAATAGACAATTTTCTTCTGGAAATCTTGAAATAATCAACTGTAACAACTTTGTGAAAGAATCGTTGGACCATCCAGATTCCTCCTTCAGAAATAGCAAGGCAACCAAATACGATAGCTTAGAATGACTTGTGCAACCTATATAGAGTGGTTGATCCACCTCTTTTAGTAGCTTGTAAAATCTTTGTGCATCTACATTTACAGGTTCCTCTGTAGCTTCAGTAGAGTGGTCATTTGTTGTGTCACCCATACCAAACAAATCCTCCAGCATCTGATGCATATTGTCGGTGCTAGGCATGTTTGGTTCCACAATAGGATTGCTCCTACCAATCACCTCCCCATGAAACGTCCAAACATCATAGCTATGCACAAATCCGTTTTGTAATACATGTGAGAGTACCTCCTCCTCTGTTTTAAGGTATCTATTCAAACATACCTTGCAAGGACATATTAATTTCCCCTATCTAGTTGGTCTCTGATGGATAAGAGCAAACTCAATGAACTTTCGTAACCCTGCCTTGAATACATCACTTCGCACTCTGTTCCCAATATACATCCAACTCCGATCTATTAGAAAATCCATCTACATGAAGGAAAATATATAATAAGTTAAGCACACATTACAAGAAATGTATATATATATGCAATTCAAATAGTATATTGATTATATTCCTTTCAGTCTAGATATATGCAATTCAAATAGTATATTGATCGTTATACCTCCAACCTTAGATACCTTATTTTATTTGTATCCACACTAATTTGGAAGAAAAAGATGTGGTAGAAAATACATAATAATATGTCCTATAGTATTTGAACTATCCCCTTCTCTTACATATTAGTTTGTCTTATCATACTATATTTTTTCTCTTGTCCTACCTTTTCCATCATTACTCTCCTGCCACAGACCAATTGATTGGTTAGTTGTAAAGGAGTTGTTGGGGGAGACCTAGGGGACGAAGAAGAGATCAGGAAGCTTTAACAAATACATGCAAACAACAACAACTGTTTGAGATGTAGTCATGTAGGAGCAAGAATAAGTAAGAAAAAGTAGAAGAAAACTTGCAAATAGAAGTGGTACTAGTAGTCTAGTAGACGTGCGAGCAGGAGATGCAAGTAAGAATCTAAATTTCTGATATGAGTAATCAGGAAATAGCAATAAGAGGGGACATATAAGTAACAAAAATTTAGATGCAATAGCAGGAACAGGAAATGAAGGAGAAATTGCTAAAAAAGAAAAGAAAATAAGCTAGAATAGGAGACACAAGAGGAAATAGAAAAAAATCAAAGAAACAGTAGTATAAAAGGACTGATTTTTTTGCAACAATTGCAGCAAAAGGGGGTTGAATATACAACATGAAAAGGAAAAAGAGAAAAGGGGAGGGAAGGGAGAAGACATACATGAAGTCTATTAATATACAAGAAGAAAAAAAAGAGGCAGAAGAAACTTTTGTTGATCACTAAACATTCTTCATATGCATCCCCAGAGTTGAGCTAAAAAAGAACAAGAAAAATCCTTCAAGAACTGCAATAGCATAGGTACCCACCTAATCAATAATAGTTCACAGATCCATCCATCCCAAACAGAGAGACTATATAACAGGGCCAAGAGACAATCCAATTACAAAAATTTCAAGAAAATAGATCATCAAGACATCACTTCATATCACAAGATCACCAAAAGGATTCAAAAAGTAGACCCAGCATCTCCCTTAGGCAACAACAACCTGATATTAGACAAGACAGTATACCTTAAATTGTTTATATCATGAGTCCAATCTTCAAAAATCACTTTATTTCAATATCACCAGATATAGTACAAAATAGAAATGCATTAATAAAAGGAACTTTTGCTCACATTTCTCAACATATCCTCGATGACAGGGGAATCCTATCAATGAGTTTACACTCAACAGCCTTACCCTGATGAAATCAACTACATGGCAATTAAAGAATAAATGAATGATAAATTCATTAGAACTTCTACACAGCAAACATATAGAAGTATAGAAAAACCCTCTTTTTTTAGGTTGTTCATCACTGAGATGTTGTTTCTAGCAATCTTTCGTAATAGGATTTTAAATTCAGATGTATGATCATCTGAATTAAATACCAAGAAAGTTGACCATAGATATCAATATTTTAGATAGAATCCTTAAGAAGGTATTTCTCATGGATCAATTTGATCCATAGACTACCTTTCTTTGAAGCTACTGTCCAGATATTTAAGATCATAGCAACCTTACAAACATCTTTGACTTTTTTTATAGACATACCACCTTCATCCTTTACCTTGGTTACATCATCCCACTTAATAAGATGGATATCATTATAAGTTAGTAGCATACCATCTTTGTGCACACTTAGCATCAATAGAATGTCAGTCTTGCCCATGGAAAGCTTCATACATGCATTCAACAAAAGGAGTCTTTGTCAACATTTTAGAGGTCTTCTCTGGTTGAGAAGTCTAGGCAGAAGCCTCAAGAAAGAATGGGTGTTCTTAGTAATGTGGGTTCCTCCTTGTTCCCTTAATTGTTAAAACAACATTTGTATATATGTCTTTTTTCCTTTACCCCCTCCATCTAAAATAATACCCTTTCTGTAACATGTGGTTGTGATGCAGGACCTAAAAGCCAATAACTAAGGTAATGATCCTCTGCTAACTGCAGCTCTGTACCTAGAGATTAATTAAAGGCTGACTGCCCAGGGCTCCCATGGGACACATCCATTCCTAGTATAATAGTTGGTTCTTAGGAGATCTTTGGCATGGATGGAAGATGCTCAGTTGTGGTGAACTTCTCTGTAGGCTTATTCAGGATCTCATTCGTTGTGGAAACATTAAGTGCGTTGTCAGTAAATTTTTTTTATGTATTTCATTTAACTAATTTAAATGAAATACATTAAAAGATTTTACTTAAAACGACCTTCATGTTTCCACATCGAATAAGATCCTGAATTGCGCAGAGAAGTTCACCACATCTGAGCATCCTCCATCCATGCCAAAGATCACCAAAGTGTCAACTATTATATTAGGAATGGATGTGTCCCATGGGAGCCCTGGGCAGTCAGCCTTTAATTAATCTCCAAGTACATAGTTGTAGTTAGCAGAGGATCATTACCATAGTTATTGGCTTTTAGGTCCTGCATCACAACCACATGTTACAGAAAGGGTATTATTTTAGATGGAGGGGGTAAAGGAAAAAATACATATATACAAATGTTGTTTTAACAATTAAGGGAACAAGGATGAACCCACATTACTAAGAACACCCATTCTTTCTTGAGGCTTCTGCCTAGACTTCTCAACCAGAGCAGACCTCTGAAATGTTGACAATGACTTAGTGTGCCTCTGCAAAATGCAAAAACACCAGGCTATATTATACTTAGTACCAAAAACAAAACATTAAAAAACAACGCAATGAAAAAATAGAACAACACTCGTACAAGTGACCATAAATAGCAGTAAGAAGAAATCTTTTATCCCCGAGCTTAAAAACAGCTAGTGAGAGGGGAGCATTAGAATCAACCGTCACCAGGAAAATGCAAAGCATTAGACTCACCCGTGAGAGGGGAGCATTAGACTTAACTGACATACATACAAGTTGTCGGCTATGATTAGGCAGTTCTAATAGGAAATGCCTAAATCCAATACATGTACCATCTTGCAACTACATGTACATTTCCATATCACACCGATATAAGGAAAAGGCAAATTACAATTTTGGTTATTCAAAATATATGAATATATAAAGTGAGTCATCATTGACGACACTACAAAAATTATTTTCCTTGGCCACACTTTATTCTGAAAGAGATACTGATTGTTATGAACATGTATCTTAGAATAGATGGTACTATTGAGTGTGTAGAGAATATATACAACCAGTTTGTTAGTTTTTAGTAGTCTTGAATTATTAACCATACACCTTGGCTCACCATTGACTCGTTACATTTCCCTAATTCCTAAATATACACATTCTTTTATACTCCCATATCCAACTCCCTTCCCCATGGTTTCTTTTAGAAAAATAGAAATTATAAGATGATCATCTAAAAAGTTGGCAACAATTTGGTTATGAATGTAATAAGAAATCATAATTGGATTTATGTTCCTATTGATGTATATTTTGTTCATAACTCACTAGTGATTGTAAAAACCATACTTGCTAAGGCATTTATCTTAACCATACTTTTTGGACATAAATTTTAGAGTACCTTGGTTTCAACAGATCCTAACCCATCAACCACATCTCTCCAAAAGATAGAAAAAAAATAGACTTCAGCAACCAGAAACTATCTCTAAAAGCAGGGATTACCTATGTCTTCATCACAGTTCATATCAACAGAAGAGGGAAAAGGAAACATACTCATCAAGACAACAGCAAACTCTCAGACCACCAAACACATACCAACGCCAGAACTCAACCATCACTATGAAGTGAGAGGGGAGCATATGAACTATCATCTCAAACTAATCCAAGAGAAAAAAGAAGCAAATAGAAACCAATAAAAGTCCAAGTAGAAAGCAAGACTTCTTTAAAAATCTGATCATATGCCTAGACCAAGAGAGCAGAGCTCACAACCATTTCTTAGCTAGATTTGGTGATGGTAGCCACTGTAGGGTTGCTGAATGTAATACTAATGGTGCTTAATGTATTGCTGAATTTGTTGAGTTATCGGTCTAACATAATTTCTTAGATCTTGTCTAATGAATGTCTCCTCGACTATGCAAGATCACACAAAAGTGCCCCCTATCTTCTCCAACTCAAGCCTGCAAGTAGGAAAATAAGAGAAGCACAAAGCAGCAAAGAGGGTGAGGAGAGCACTTCCAATGGGCCATAAGGTGAAGCTCTTTGCTTCAGAGCAGCGTAGTATTGGTTAGGTTAGTGGTGAAGTTGTGTTGTTGGGATACAAAAGAACCCCCTATCTACTCCCAACTCCAAGCCTACAAGTAGACAAATCAGAGAAACATTGAGCAGTAGAGATGGAGTGGGGAGCACATATAATAAGTGAGAAGGTAAAGCAAGTGTGACCCTGGACTTCTACTACACAAGGTTATCCTCTTGGTACAGTCTGCCTATTTCTTAGAGAAGTGTGTGCCCCTCATTTGTTGTTAACAATTGATTATTCTTCTAATTTTGATTCTTTCATCTAAATTTTTTTCAAGAAAATAGGTCGATAATGACTTCCACACTGGTAGAAAAACCTTTTGTATTGACACTTATTGTATAAGGACAATGAAAATTTGGATGATATAAGGATTCAATATTGCTTTCTTACACCTTACCTTCTGAACTTTTCTTCCACCAGTTTTTCATGGATCATATTTTCGACCTAATTGCTTTTCTTATAGCCAGTGATCGTCTAGTTGTCTTCCTTTCTTGCCTTCTTAGTCTGTTTTACATAGTTTATGGTCAATATCCTTATTATTAGTTAGTTTTTACCCTTTACTTGGTTACCTAATTTCTTCTCTTAGTTGTTAATTGCTTGTCTCTAGTTGATTTCTTTAGTGTAGTTATTCCCTTAGTTTGTTATTTAGCCTTTATTGTGTAGGGTTAATCTAGGGTTATTTAGCCTTTATTGTTTTAGGAAATTATGGAATAACTAGAAAATTTTAGGGATAAAAATAATCATTAAATGTTCTTATTTTCCATCAACTTTCATATGAATGATGAACTAACTAATAGGATTTTAAGAAAAGATTTCATGTGTGCATATAGTTCTATGCTCTGCTAATTTGGGGTAATTGTGTAGGATTTTAGTCTATCTAACCAAATGTATGTTCCTTCTACCTCCATATGGGGTTTGGAGTTGACAAATTAACATGGTTTTCAAAAAGATGTATCTCACTAATATTGGAGAACAAAGATGATGACTACGTTGATTTCAAACAAGGAAAATCAGGTTTTGAGATCAAAAGGAAAGGAGGGTGATGGAAGACTAAAATATTAGCACTACAACAAAATATGCAACTAGCCCACAATATAAAAGAGATCATTTCTTTCCTACACCTAGAGAGCTCTTCATCATGATATAGTATAGAAATATCAAAGAAATTTATGGAGTCATGAAAAAAGGTTTGTGAGAATTAATAAAGTGTAAGCCAATATTCTTTAATACATTGATTAATAATGACATGTTACAGGCCTATAAGTTTATATGATAGAAATTACATTTTAACAAATAAAATAGTATTCCAGTGCTCAGAATAATATATCTAGTCCCAAATAATGATTATGATGATAAGAGGAAACATCTCCATATCCCAAAATAATGACATCAAACATCGTAATAGACATAAAAAGAATATATCAATCAAAGGAGAACCACCCCAGTTTTATCATCCTCATTTCATCAAGAACCAGCTTGGTTCAGATCATGGAAAGCTACATACATCGTTAGCCATCCAAAATTATATCCTAGAATGGCCGATCAGAGGATGTACTTGTTAGAGACTCGATCAACAGATGTACCTGTTAGAGACCCAATCAGGGCTCAATGTCGATCAGAGGATGGATGTCTTCTCACACTTCACTGGCCGCTGCAATGACAGAGATTACGAAGAGATGCCTCCACAGAGGACAAAGAATAGGCGGAGAGGCTGCTGGCCACAAGAGCCACTGTCTCGATGACCACGGCTACAACGGTGAAGGGGAGACCTATCAGCAACAAGGGAAGATATGTATTGACCCTCCCTCGGACATGTTGAAGATTTATTGATGGAAGATGCAAAACGGGCACTTGGCTATGAACAAATGGTTGTTTTGGGCAGATAAGACGGCCGCCTAACTAAAATTAGGCGAGTGTTAGTGCTGGTGCAGCTGAGGTGATGAAGTGGCACAAGATGGATGTCCAGCTGATGCTGATGAAGCGGCGCGAGATGGTGTCCGGATGTCACTCAGATGGCCGCCTGGCTAGTGTGGGACACCCGTCTGGAGGGGAAGGGTAGCGCTGTAGCAAGAAGGTTGAAAGGAAGCGATGTTGGCTAGCGAAAAGCAAGGGCAATGAAGGGGAACCAATTTTGGCGGCCAGGCGGATGGAGGGGAACAACCGCGACCTTCTCTAAACCGCAATGACACAGAAGGAAACTGGTGGGAGCAGATTAGGCTTTAGCGCATAAAAGTTTGAAATTTTGGAATAAGTTAAGAGGGAAATGATGCACCATTCCCTCAATAGTAATTGTGAGGGTTAAAAAAATCAATGTCCTATTTTTTAGGGATCATCCATCATACGAAATGTATTGGTACGGTTGAGGGACATTATCCCGTCATTGAGGGAATATCCCTAAAACATAGTCCCTTTTGTCATGGCAATTTGATCCCTCACAAAAGTCCCTAAATAATGGCCCAATTTTTTGTAGTGGAAGATGCGGGAAGATCGCAAATCCATCAGTAGACCTCCGTGGAGCTTTTGACTCCCTCAATTCAATATGAGGGCAGGTAAACCTCAACTTCACTACTCGACCCATTTTCAGCCTGTTTGATCGGAATACGACGCCCAGACCACAATTGCTGATTGGTCAGAACTTATAAAAACCATAGAAAATGGTAGGATTATCAGAAATTATTGAATCAATGTACCTTTTTCATCAGAAAAATCCAAGATATCTAAATAAAATATAATCATGACCTGGATCTGAGCTCTTATCGAAAAATATGGTCTACAATCACTAATGACCTTTTAATGCATTTTCTTTGTGTAATAAAAGTCACCCCCGTGTTTAGATCTGACTTATAGGCATCTTAAACTTAGATTGGGGTCCCTGATCATCATGATATTCGAAACCCTAATCTATGAAGGATATAGGATTAAATAGTTGAGAAAAACCCCAATTTCTAGTTTTTCTCACCTTATTATGAATACTATATACAATTTATGTAAAACCCTAATTACTTAAATGTCCTTGAATAACCTTGACGACCCTAACCTCAGAACCCAACTCTGAATCGTAAGTATCCTAAAGAGATATCCCAAATAACCTAAACCCTAATAATAATCCCTAATGTGGATTGATGAGAACCCATGGTGACTTTAGGGTTTTGTTATATTTCAGGGTGATCTACTATCTTTCTCATAATATAGGACTTGTGGAATCCAGATTTGAAAATTAAAGGTACATGGATATAATTATATGACTAGATTTGCTGGATGTTGAATATATGTACTTGCTTGCTTGTATTTTGAAATACATTACTGGATGTAGATGTATGTATATCGACAATCTCTGCTTTGAACAACTAAGATAATAAATGAACAAGAACATGAAATGTAGTTCATAGTGGTGCTCATTAATCTCCTAATAGAGAGGGAAAGTATTAATGTTGACTAGCACCTCCCTAATGGTACAAGGTACGCAGGGAGATCCCTAATGGTACAAGGTACGCAGGGATAGGGCCCAATATATATGTTTGTGCTAAGTCCACCATAGTAATGCATATTCATTCTAAATGAGGCTAATAACTTTGGATTACCTAATTTTCCGCCTTTAAATAACGTTTTCATTCTCTTTTTCCAATTTTGAGTATTTTATATACCATCATAGTATAGCTTTTAATTCCACGTACCAACTTTGTTGATGTTTTTATTTCTCGTATTTTCTAGGTACAAACAACAGATGAAGCATTTCAAAGTACCATAAGCCACTAAATAATGAGCTTGGAGGATATTAGATAGATCTCCACTTCTCACCTTATTCATTTTACTTAGATAGTTTATTCTTCTAGATGATGTAATAGGAGGTTATAGATCCTATGTAATAATTGTATTTTCTTTTTCATAGACTTATTCTTCTTCCTTCTCAATTATTAGTATGTATGACTTTATCTTTTATCATTGAATGAAGTGTTGTGTGGCTATCTATTGATGATGTGAACATGATCTTGGCTTATCTCTGATTTTAGTTGGTTATCCTAATTTCTTATATTTTCCCTTTTGACATTTATAGATATGAACACACGCATATCTGTGTATGTCACTAAGAAAACTATATAGAAATTGGGGTCGTCACAGTTGGTATCAGAGCCAGGTTCACACATTATAGTCACATGACTTTCATTCACCCTATTATGAGTCTAGGGTAGTCCTTGAGTTTTTTTTTTGGTCGGTCCAAAAAGCGTGTTACTATTAATACCAAAAGCTTTGGGCACTAAGACCCCATTACATCAACCTGAGCTAAAAGCTCATTACAACCAGAATGCAAAGCACCCAAAGAACAAAGTAAAACAGAGCACCTAATGAGCCATCAGTCTAGACAAGGAAAGGGAGGGGACAGACTTGCCAACCAGACGGTAGTCCAGAGAACACATAACTAACCAAGGCATCAATAGCAATAACCACAACCTACTGAAGTTATGATGCCTAGGGAAGCAGGTAATCAAAAAACGACAACATAGAAAGCAGGTCCAAAGCCAACCGCTATCCAGAACCCAGAACAAAAGCATCCGGTTAGCGAGATCTCAGGACATCAAGACTTCAAACCCAGAAGATGTGGAACCAGAACTAAGACCTGCAGCTGACCATCTTTGAGTTAGGGATGTGAATGGTTGAGGTGACTAAGATAGAATCTACCTAAGGTCTGGCTAAAGTCTCTGAGCCACTTTGCTTGGAAATCACGAGGCTACCTATAAGGCAGTGTGAGTCTACCTGGATGATATCCTAAATGTCCCCTGCTTCTTGGGCATACCTTAAATTAGGATCCATCTCATCTATAGAAATTCCCTCTCATCTTCTCTATAGGAATATTTTCCCCCTTATCTCAAAATTTTAAAATTTCTTTCCCTTTATCTTTATGATATAAGATTAGGAAAGAGACTCTCTATTTAGAAAGTCTTAAGGACCGACTAATAAGGACTTTAAGGGTATCCTCCACAAATTGTATCATTGAGAACATTAATAATTGATATAGGAGAATAATGAAATATCATGTGATAATAATAATGATAATGACAAAAATAATTGTTGAGTAATAAATCTAATATGTCCAAATTAATTTTAGGATGCCTCCTAAGACTCGCAACTGAAAGGCCTCAGAGGAATCGTCCTCTAAGAAGAGAAAAGAGCCCGAAACCTCTGAAGTACCTGATCCCGATGATGCAGCCAAGGAAAGGTGGGAGGAACAGAAGAAAATCCTTCTAGATTTTATGGAAACCCTCGCCACAAAAGGAACCCCTGAACCTAGCTCTTCTAGGAAGAAAGAAGTGATGGTGATAGACTTTATTAAGCTAAACCTTGATTCCTTTTGGGGGGAGGATCACCCTAAGGTCATGGACAAGGCTGAGGCCTGGGTTTTATCCACAGAGAATGGTTTTCATACCCTATAAATACCCAATGATAAGAAGGTCAAGTTCGCCACCCATATGCTTAAGGGAGGAGCAAAAATCTAGTAGGAGAACTACGACGGGAATAGGGGTGAGGAAATAGACAACATGGAGTGGGAAGCCTTCAAAAACCTCTTCACGGATCGTTTGATGCCCATAGCCGAGAGGAAGAGGAAGGAGAAGATGTACATGGAGTTAAGGTAGGGTAGTCTTTCATTATCTGATTATACCCGAAAGTTTAGGCTTCTGGAGCGTTATGCACCCATCAGGAATGAAGACCGCCTGACTGAGCACTATGTTGACTGCCTTTCTGCCCACCTAAAAACCCTAGTCATAGCCTCTCGTCCTAGAAGCATAGATGAAGCCCTAGACATGGCCCTCAAGAAGGAGAGGGAGCAGGGCATGCAGAAACCTCCCAACATGGGGTACTTAGGGTTAACCACGACTGAAGAGGATAAGTCTAGAAAGTTCAATCTTGGCCATAACAATAAGGGATCAGGGAAACGAGGATGTTCAGGAAAGGGAGGATAGAAAAACCACAAGAACCAGCCAAGGATAAATCATCCCAAGTGCAAGACTTGTGGGCGTTTCCATGGTGGGGTATGCCGCCACACCAAGCCAGTTTGCTATAACTGTAAGAAGGAGGGTCATTTCATCGCCAAGTGCCCCACTCCCTCCATCTTTTACCACCCATGATTTGGAATTAGCTGCAATCATTCATGCTCTCAAAATCTGGAGACACTACTTGTACGGGGCAACATTCGACATCTTCACCGATCACAAGAGCCTAAAGTACATCCTGACACAGAAGGACATGAATCTACGCCAACGACGATGGATTGAATACCTAAAGGACTATGATTTCACTATTGTCTATCATCCGGGTAAGGCAAATGTAGTCGCTGATGCCCTTAGTAGGAAAAGGGTAGTGTGTGCATCTCTTTCCATTCCTGAATGAAAAAATATGGAGGATTTAGTTGGTTGAAAGCCGCAGTTTCTGTCTGATCATTTGCATGTTAATAATATCTCCATCACGTCCAATTTCAATTTTGAACTTCTTGAGGCACAGAAGGCTAGTCCTAATCTTGCAGAGCTCTCTTCTCTCTTGTCGAATCCACAAAAACATCTGTCTGTGGGCCTTGATGGTGGTCTTCATTACAAGAATCGTATGTAGGTTCCTAAGCAGTTAGCTGTAATGACAACAATTCTTAGTGAGGCACATGGGTCCACGTACACAGTCCATTCGGGTACAACAAAGATGTACAAAGACCTACAATGTCAGTTCTGGTGGAGGGGCATGAAGCATGATATTGTCGATTTTGTGTGCAGGTGTCTGACATGCCAAAGGATCAAGGCCGAACATCAGAGACCAGGTGGTCTACTACAACCCTGTGAGATCCCTGAATGGAAATGGGAACACATCAACATGGATTTTGTGGTGGGATTACCCAAGACCAGGAAGGGATATGACGCTACATGGGTCATAGTGGATCGTCTCACCAAGTCAGCTCATTTCCTCCCTGTGAAGACTACCGTGAAGGTTTCTGAGTTGGATGACCTCTACCTACGAGAGATAGTACGTATGCATGGAGTCCCAGCGTCTATTGTCTCGGACAAGGACCCAAAGTTCACATCAAAGTTGTGGAAGCAGGTTCAAGAGGAATTGGGCACCAAGTTGAACTTCAGTACAGCCTACCATCTGCATACAGACGGGCAGTCAGAGCGTACAATACAGTTTCTGTAGGATCTTCTACGAGCTTGATTTCTTGATTAGGAAGGCTCATGGGACTACTACTTGCCTTTAGCTGAGTTTTCCTATAACAATAGTTATCAGGAAAGCATTGGGATGCCTCCCTATGAAGCTCTTTATGGATGACCATGCAGATCTCCTTTACACTGGGACGACGTCAGAGAACATACCCTGATGAAATCTAAAGAGATGCAGTTGTATACTGATAAGGTTGCACTGATTCGACAGAGGATGAAGTGGGCCTAAGATAGACAGAAGTCAGATGCTGATGCTCACTGTCAAGAACGTCAGTTCAAAGAAGGTGACCATGCATTTCTAAAGATCTGACCTATTCGAGCTTTGGCCAAAAATAAAGGAAAGCTCAGTCCTCGTTATGTTGGACCCTTTGAGATTTTGGAAAGGGTTGGTGAATGTGCCTATCATCTTGCTTTGCCACCTTAGTATAGTGTCATGCATAATGTACTTCATGTATCTAACATGAAGCCCTATGTCAAAGACCCCAGTCACATTCTAAATCATGAGCCTCTCGAGCTGAAAGATGATCTGTCATATGTTGAATCCCCAGTTAGAATTCTCAACTTCAAGTCAAAGGAGCTTTTTAACAATTGTCGTATTGAAATGGTAAAAGTTGTCTGGAGCCACCATGACGAGAGTGATGCCACCTGGGAGCTAAAGACCGAAATAGAGAAGAAATATCCGCAACTTTTTCAGGATGCATGAATTTTGAGGACAAAATTCTTTAAAGGAGGGGAGAATCTAACAGAGTGAGTTTTTCAGATATATATATATATATATATATATATATATATATATATATATATATATATATATATATATATATATATATTTCTCTCTCTTATAAATTTAGTTATCCCTTTTATTCCCTCAATTGTTTCTCACTCCATATTGATTAAAGGGTTTATCAATTTCATATTATGACATCTCTGGTATCATATAAACCCATATTAAATGCAAAATGACATTTAGTCGATTGACATAGTCAACAATCGAAATTTAACTCCACTCTTATACCATAGCTACATTTTGTAAAGCTACTCCTAAAGTCTCATTATAATTGAACGTACCAATCAGGAGTTACACAAAATTGAAAATTATGTCCATTAAGTCATCTTTTAATCACTAGGACCAAAGTTTCCATTTTTCCCAATTATTATGCAAGTGTCACGTAGCCCTTTCTTTGGCCTTGGGCGTGAGTCTTTCGAAGGTGGCAATCCCCTCCGTCCGATCGGTTGATCATGGATTGCACCAGATCTGATGATTGTTAAGTCGTCTCTAACCTCCGAAAGACCCGGTCCTCACCGGTAGCTAAACAACGATTCCTCCAATGCCCCTCATGCTCAAATCTCACCTCCTCTTCGCAAGATTTTTGGAGGACGACTTCCTCTCACCCGAGTGATCCCAATGGTGGTGACCACGTCACCTAACTCCCTCGGATCAAGGAGAACGATCCCCCACTTTTCCACCCTTCTCACTGGTGGCAACACACAAATTAGGGCTTAGCCCTCTACTTCACCTCATGCCTATATAAAGCTCCTGCAGCTTCGCCGACCTCCCTTTTATCGTTCCCGACTCTCAATTTGGACGAAGCACGCTCCTGCCTCCCCGACCTTAAGCTCCATCACCCTCAATTGACCCGACCTCCCTCTCACTCCAGTCACCCTTCTTGCTCAATAAAACACAGCCGCACCATCGTGGGACCTCGGCGAGGAGATCCCCTTTTCTCATTGGTGTTGCGGAAGACCAAGGTGTTGGGTCGACGAGCGGTGCAACTGAGCTCCAAAAGCTTCAACGCCAGCGAGGCTGGAGCCATCTTGAAGCTGTAGGAAGATCGCAAATCCATCAGTAGACCTCCATGGAGCTTTTGACTCCCTCAATTCAACCTGAGGGCAGGTAAACCTCAACTTCACTCATCGACTCGTTTTCAGCATGTTTGATCGGAATACGACGCCCAGACTACCATTGCTGATGAGCTCGACCTCCTCACAACCACCGTCAACCCGCGAACTCAACCCAATTGTCAGCGTAACCCATCTCTTCCTAGGAACCACCTCCGATCGAACCAACTCTCCCCTGATCCCTCGCCGCAGCCATGGCACGAGCAGGAACATTCAGACGAATACTTTTACCTTCTCACCCTTACCCGTACATGGGCCCAACAAATGGAGTCAGGGGTATTCCTGACTTTAGATCACAACCTGACCCTCTTCGGACGAGCACCTACGCACGGGTCAGTGAGAGGGTTTGGTTGGTCGGCCCCTCGCATGATCCGCAAGGTAGAGCTCGCATATTTTTTTTTTCTGTTTAATTCCTTAAAATTTCCTGATTGGTCAGAACTTATAAAAACCTTAGAAAATGGTAGGATTATCAGAAATTATTGAATCAATATACCTTTTTCATCAGAAAAATCCAAGATATCAATAAAATATAATCATGACCTAGATCTGAGTTCTTGTCAAAAAATATGGCCTACAATCACTAATGACCTTTTAATGCATTTTCTTTGTGTAATAAAATTCACCCCCATGTTTAGATTTGACTTATAGGCATCTTAAACTTAGACTGGGGTCCCTGATCATCATGATTTTCAAAACCCTAATCTAAGGATATCAGATTAAATAGTTGAGAAAAACCCTAATTTCTAGTTTTTCTCACCTTATTATGAATACTATATACAATTTATGTAAAACCATAATTACTTAAATGTCTTTGAATAACCTTGACGACCCTAACCTTAGATCCCAACTGTGAATCATAAGTATCCTAAAGAGATATCCCAAATAACCTAAACCTTAATAATAATCCCTAATGTGGATTGATGAGAACCCATGGTGACTTTAGGGTTTTGTTATATTTTAGGGTGATCTACTATCTTTCTCATAATCTAGGACTTGTGGAATCCATATCTGAAAATTAAAGGTATGTGGATATAATTATATGACTAGATTTGCTGGATGTTGAATATATGTACTTGCTTGCTTGTATTTTGAAAGACATTACTGGATGTAGATGTATGTATATTGACAATCTCTGCTTTGAACAACTAAGATTATAAATGAATAAGAACATGAAATGTAGTTACTAGTGGTGCTCATTAATCTCCCTAATAGAGCGGGAAAGTATTAATGTTGACTAGCACCTCCCTAATGGTATAAGGTACGCAGAGAGATCCCTAATGGTACAAGGTACGCAGGGATAGGGCCCAATATATATGTTTGTGCTAAGTCCACCATAGTAATGCATATTCATTCTAAATGAGGCTAATAACTTTGGATTACCTAATTTTCTACCTTTAAATAACGTTTTCATTCTCTTTTCCCAATTTTGAGTATTTTATATACCAGCATAGTATAGATTTTAATTCCACGTACCTTGTTGATGTTTTGTTTCTCGTATTTTCTAGGTACAAACAATAGATAAAGCATTTCAAAGTACCAGAAGCCACTAAATAATGAGCTTGGAGGACATTAGATAAATCTCCACTTCTCACCTTATTCATTTTACTTAGATAGTTTATTCTTCTAGATGATGTAATAGGAGGTTATAGATCCTATGTAATAATTGTATTTTCTTTTTCATAGACTTATTCTTATTCCTTCTCAATTATTAGTATGTATGACTTTATCTTTTATCATTGAATGAAGTGTTGTGTGGCTATCTATTGATGATGTGAACATGATCTTGGCTTATCTCTGATTTTAGTTGGTTATCCTAATTTCTTATATTTTCCCTTTTGACATTTATAGATATGAGTGCACGCATATCTGTGTATGTCACTAAGGAAAGTATATAGAAATTGGGGTTGACACAGTTGGTATCAGAGCCAGGTTCACACATTACATTCACATGACTTTCATTCACCCTATTATGAGTCTAGGGTAGTCCTTGAGTTAGGGATGTGAAGGGTTGAGGTGACTAGGATAGCATCTGCCTAAGGTCTGACTAAAGTCTCTTAGCCACTTTGCTTGGCAATCACGAGGCTACCTATAAGGCAGTGTAAGTCTACCTGGACGATATCCTAAATGTCCCCTACTTCTTGGGCATACATTAAATTAGGATCCATCTCATCTATAGAAATTCCCTCTCATCTTTTCTATAGGAATATTTTCCCCCTTATCTCAAACTTTTAAAATTTCTTTCCCTTTATCTTTATGATATAAGATTAGGAAAGAGTCTCTCTATTTAGAAAGTCTTAAGGACTGACGAATAAGGACTTTTAGGGTATCCTCCACAAATTGTAACATTGAGAACATTAATAATTGATATAGGAGAACAATGAAATATCAGGTGATAATAATAATGATAATGACAAATATAATTGTTGAGTAATAAATCTAATATGTCCAAATTAATTTCAAGATGCCTCTTAAGACTCGCAACTGAAAGGCCTCAGAGGAATCGTCCTCTAAGAAGAGAAAAGAGCCTAAAACCTCAAAAGTACCTCATCCTGATGATGCAGCCAAGGAAAGGTGGGAGGAACAAAAGAAAATCCTTCTAGATTTTATGGAAACCCTCACCGAGGAGGTTCAGGAAAGCGAGGATAGAAAAACCACAAGAACCAGCCAAGGACAAATCATCCCAAGTGCAAGACTTGTGGGCGTTTCCATGGTGGGGTATGCCGCCACACCAAGCCAGTCTGCTATAACTGTAAGAAGGAGGGTCATTTCGTCGCCAAGTGCCCCACTCCCTCCATCTTTGGCAATCCTACGACAGGTGCTTCGCAGCCTCAGGGACATCGCAATGGTAGGGTATTTGCAGTAAATGCAGAAGAGGCCAAGGCAAATCCAAACCAGCTCTGTGAAGGTAACCTAATTTCTTTATAATTCAATATCTTGTTCAAGCCTGAAATTATTCATAATTTGATTACCTTGTGTAGGCACTGTATTATCAAATGGTCATCTTGTTAAGGCTTTATTTGACTCTGGATCTACAAATACATTTATTTCTCGAACCCTGGCATCTATATTACATCTACATATAAGGGACTTGGGATATATTCTGGATGTGTCTACTCCGAGTGGCAAAATACTCACAACTTTACAGAAAACTGATGAACTCTCTCTTAAATATGAAAATCATGATATGCCCTTTGAATTCATTCTCTTAACTATGGAAGACTTTGATGTCATACTTGGTATGGATTGGCTTTACACATACCATGCTCACATTGATTGTAGAAACAAGATGGTAGTCCTCTCTCAACCTCATTCTTATCCTGTGAAAATCCCTAGGGGAAGTGGATTCTGTAATAATATTATAATCTCTTCTCTTAAAGCTAAAACTCATTTCTCAAGGATGTAAAGTCTTCCTCTCATTAGTCTCAAAGACCAGTCCTAGTAGCGGGCCTGTAGAAAGTCTAGAGGTGGTACGTGACTTCCCTTATATTTTTCCGGGGGAGCTTCCTGGGCTGCCTCCAAATAGAGACATTGAGTTCTCCATAGATCTTCTTCCTGGAACTACTCCGATTTCTTGGGAACTGTATAGGATGGCTCCGGATGTATCTCCAACTGGAGCTACGAGGAAAATTAAGGTTTTAAGCATTTATCAGTTTTTAGGGGTTTTCGTGCAACGGAAATAGAGAGAGAATACTAATGCTAAAGCAAGGTACGAAGGAGAAAACTTAGGTAAAACAAGCAGCAGAAGAAACATCTTGTACCCCTCCTCTCGAAGCGGGTACCTCTAACCAAGCATCAACACCCCTCTCGAGGTTGCTGGACTTAAGTTAGAGTGGAAAGGTTACTAAAGCAACTCTGATTTCGGGCACTGGAGAAATAGTTACAAGAACTTCTTGACAAAGGTTTCATTCATCCTAGTGTTTCCCCCTGGGGTGCTCATGTTCTTTTTGTTAAAAAGAAGGATGGTTCTATGCATATGTGTATTGACTATCGCATGTTAAGCCAAGCTACTATTAAAAACAAGTATCCTCTCCCTCGTATTAATGACCTCTTTGATCAGCTTCGTACTGCTAAAGTTTTCTCAAAGATTGATCTTTGTTATGGCTACCATCAACTTAAAATCAAGGATTATGATATTTCTAAAACATCTTTTCGAACTCGTTATGGGCATTATGAATTTCTAGTGATGCCATTTGGGTTGACCAACGCATCGGGAATATTTATGAATCTAATGAACAAAGTCTTCCAACCCTATCTTGATGAGTTTGTGGTTGTTTTCATTGATGATATTTTGATATATTCTGATTCTAAGGAAAAACATCGGGAACACTTGCGGGTAGTTCTTGACATTCTTCAAACTCAAAAATTCTATGGCAAACTCTCAAAATGTGAATTCTGGATTGATAAAGTCATGTTTCTTGGACATGTCATTTCTGGGGGTAGTATATCTGTTGATCCCGCCAAAGTGTCCGCTGTACTTGATTGGCAACCTCCTCGTAATCCTTCTGAAATTCGAAGTTTCTTGGGTCTAGCCGGATACTATCGCCTTTTTATTCCAAATTTCTCCAAAGTGGCACTTCCTTTGACTAAGATTACTCAGAAGGATGAACACTTCATCTGGTCATCTGCTTGTGAGTCTAGTTTCCAGCAGTTAAAGTAGAAGTTGACGTCAACTCCTGTTCTTGTTTTACCCACTAGAAATGAAGGGTTTGTGATTTTCACCGATGTTTTGAGGAATGGGTTAGGGTGTGTCTTACAGTAGACTGGTAAGGTAGTAGCCTTTGTGTCTAGACAGCTAAAACCCAATGAACTTAATTATCCCACCCATGATTTGGAATTAGCTGCAATCATTCATGCTCTCAAAATCTGGAGACACTACTTGTACGGGGAAACATTCAATATCTTCACCAATCACAAGAGCCTAAAGTACATCCTGACACAGAAGTATCTACGCGAATGATGATGGATAGAATACCTGAAGGACTACAATTTCACTATTGCCTATCATCCGAGTAAGGCAAATGTAGTCACTGATGCCCTTAGTAGGAAAAGGGCAGTGTGTGCATCTCTTTCCATTCCTGAATGGAAGAATATGGATGATTTAGTGGGCTGGAAGCCACAGTTTCTGTCTAATAATTTGCATGTTAATAGTATCTCCATCACCTCCAATTTGCATTTTGAACTTCTCGAGGCACAGAAGGCTAGTCCTGATCTTGCAGAGCTCTCTTCTCTCCTGTCAAATCCACAAACACATCTGTCTGTGGGCCTTGATGGTGGTCTTCATTACAAGAATCGTATGTGGGTTCCTGAGCAGTTAGCTGTAAAGACAAAAATTCTTAGTGAGGCACATGGGTCCATGTACACAGTCCATCCGGGCACAACAAAGATGTATAAAGACCTACAACATTAGTTCTGGTGGAGGGGAATGAAGCATGATATTGCCAATTTTGTGTGCAGGTGTCTGACATGCCAAAGGATCAAGGCCGAACATCAGAGACCAGGCGGTCTACTACAACCCTTTGAGATCCCAGAATGGAAATGGGAACACATCACCATGGATTTTTTGTGGGATTACCCAAGACCAGGAAGGGATACGACGCTGCATGGGTCATAGTGGATCGTCTCACCAAGTCATCTCATTTCCTCCCTGTGAAGACTACTGTGAAGGTTTCTGAGTTGGATGACCTCTACCTATGGGAGATAGTACGTCTGCATGGAGTCCCAGCGTCTATTGTCTCAGACAAGGACCCAAAGTTCACATCAAAGCTATGGAAGCAGGTTCAAGAGGAATTGGGCACCAAGTTGAACTTCAGTACAACCTACCATCTGCAAACAGACGGGCAGTTAGAGCGTACAGTATAGATTCTGGAGGATCTTCTACGAGCTTGTGTTCTCGATTGGGAAGGCTCGTGGGACTACTACTTGCCTTTAACTGAGTTTTCCTATAACAATAGTTATCAGACAAGCATTGGGATGCCTCCCTATGAAGCTCTTTATGGACGAACATGCATATCTCCTTTACACTGGGACGACGTCGGAGAACATACCCTGATGAAATCTAAAGAGATGCAGTTGTATACTGATAAAGTTGCACTGATTCGACAGAGGATGAAGCGGGCACAAGATAGATAGAAGTCAGATGCTGATGCTCACCGTCAAGAACGTCAGTTCAAGGAAGGTGACCATGTATTTCTAAAGATCCGACCTATTCGAGCTTTGGCCAAAAATAAAGGAAAGCTCAGTCCTCGTTATGTTGGACCCTTTGAGATTTTGGAAAGGGTTGGTGAATGTGTCTATCGTCTTGCTTTTCCACCTCAGTATAGTGCCGTGCATAATGTACTTCATGTATCTAACATGAAGCCCTATGTCAAAGACCCCAGTCACATTCTAAATCATGAGCCTCTTGAGCTGAAAGATGATATGTCATATGCTAAATCCCAGTCAGAATTCTCAACTTCAAGTCAAAGGAGCTTCGTAACAATCGTCGTATTGAAATGGTAAAAGTTGTCTGGAGCCACCATGACGAGAGTGATGTCACCTGGGAGCTAAAGACCGAAGTAGAGAAGAAATATCCACAACTTTTTTAGGCTGCATGAATTTTGGGGACAAAATTCTTTAAAGGCGGGGAGAATTTGACAGAGTGAGTTTTTCAGATATATATATATATATTTCTCTTATAAATTTAGTTATCCCTTTTATGCCCTCAATTGTTTCTCACTCCATATTGATTAAAGGGTTTATCAATTTCATATTATGACATCTCTGGTATCATATAAACCCATATTAAATGCAAAATGACATTTAGTCGATTGACATAGTCAACAATCAAAATTTAACTCCACTCTTGTACCATAGCTACATCTTGACTTTATAAAGCTACTCCTAAAGTCTCTTTATAATTGAACGTACCAATCAGGAGTTACTCACAATTGAAAATTATGTCTATTAAGTCATCTTTTAATCACTAGGACCTAAGTTTCCATTTTTCCCAATTATTATGCAAGTGTCACGTAGCCCTTTCTTTGGCCTTGGGCGTGAGTCTTTTAAAGGTGGCAATCCCCGCCGTCTGATCGGTCGATCATGGATTGCAACAGATCTGACGATTGTTAAGTCGTCTCTAACCTCCGAAAGACCCGGTCCTCACTGGTAGCTAAACAATGATTCCTCCAATGCCCCTCGTGCTCAAATATCACCTCCTCTTCACAAGATTTTTGGAGGATGACTTCCTCTCACCTGAGTGATCCCAATAGTGGTGACCACGTCACCTAACTCCCTCGGATTAGGGAGAACAATCCCCCAGTTTTCCACCCTTCTCACTGAGCTCCAAAAGCTTCACCGCCAGCGAGGTTGGAGCCATCTTGAAGTTGTGGGAAGATCGCAAATCCATCAGTAGATCTCCGTGGAGCTTTTGACTCCCTCAATTCAACCCAAGGTCAGGTAAACCTCAACTTCACTCCTCGACCCATTTTCAGCCTATTTGATCGGAACACGATGCCCAGACCACCATTGCTGATGAGCTCGACCTCCTCACAACCACCGTCAACCCACAAACTCAACCCAATTGTCAGCGTAACCCAGCTCTTCCTAGGAACCACCTCTGATCGAACCAACTCTCCCCTGATCCCTCGCTGCAGGCATGGTGCGAGTAGGAACATTCAGACAAATACTTTTACCTTCTCACCCTTACCCGTACACGGGCCCAACAAATGGAGTCAGGGGTATTCCTGACTTTAGATCACAACCTGACCCTCTTCAGACGAGCGCCTGCTCGCGGGTCAGTGAGAGGGTCTGGTTGGTCGGATCCCTCGCATGATCCGTGGTGTGTCCCCACTAGTGGTGATTTTACACCCCACGAGGTCGGAGCGAACAGGATGTGGGATCTTGTGCTTTCGAAATTTATAGACCTACACTAACTACCTATGTCTACTAAGACACTACACCTGCAAGCGCATGGGGTCGTGTCATAGTATAGGAAGGCGGTAAGTACAGGGTCGATCCACGGAGATAGAGGGGGCACTAGAGTTAGATGGGGTAAGCTACATTCCTATTGCAGAGAGTAAGGTTTTTAGGGTTTAAAGGTTGGTTGGTTGTTGATTAAGCTAAGTGAGCAAGTAGGAAAAGCAATATGAAACTAAGTTATCAAAATACTAAATTAGCAATCTCAGTCAACAAGCTATCTAAACAAGAGCAAGAACAAACTACACTAGACTAAACAAGCAACTAGCAATTGAGAGCCTAAGTTAACCAATAATCAAGATCAAAGACCTAAATTAACACTTAGATAGCGAAACTAGGCAATTAACTAAGTTAACTGAAGCAATTGAACTACACTAGCATTAGCAAGCAAACAGAGCAATTGAGGTTTTAAGCAATTCGATGAAGGAGGTGGGCCGTTTGGGAATGTGACCTTGACATTAGTTGGGGGATGTCACCATATAAAGCAATTAACATATTTCATTCTAGATTACAAAACCAAACAACAAGGTGGGTGCTATGAGAATGTACCCTAAGCTACTAATTGGAGAACTAGGGCTAGGTGTAATTCTCATAGGACGTACCAAGTCTAGGTCTCTAGGATAAGTGGTATTAGTCAATTGAGGACCAAGGGTAAGGATGGGAGTAGAGATGAGGATATTTGACCTCATGCCACTATCCACCTCAGCCTTTAGGAAATCCTAGGCAATTTCACTAATCACACTTATACTAGTCACTTAGAACTCACATTTGCATGTAGGAAGAAGGTGATTATGTAGGAAGATAGGGGGCTTGCTAGGGATCCGAATTAAGGACCTAGGAGCCAATCCTATGATAGCTACATAGAATCCAAAACATCCTAGAGACAAATGTCTTCAAACACCACAAGGAAAGAAATTAATGTAATTAAACAACAACCACATGCACAAGTAATGGGAAATGAGATACAAGCAAAGACAATCATCATAGAATTGAAATATGTTCATTACAAATTATATTCCCCCAACATGGTATCACAGTCACATTTTTGCCCCAAATAGCCCACCCAAGGGGGCTTAGCTATACATGATCAAACTAGGAACAAAAGAGGAGGGAAAGAGAGTAGGAAACGCCATGGATGCTTGATGAAGCTTGACTTCTTCACCTCCTTGCTGCTAGCCACGAGCCTCCTCCTCCAATGGTGCCCAAGAGCATGGAAATGGTGGAATGGATGGATAGAAACCTAGAGCAACTAGGGTTCTATGGTGGAAATGAGTGGAAAGTGGGTGGAAATGGGATTAAATACAAGGAAAGTAGGTGGATGGGAGTAATTGATGCAAGGGAGTAGCTAGGTTGTGGCTAGGAGTGCTCTCCCTCGAGCCCTAGAAGCAACTAGTGCTTATATAGGGGCTAGGGCTAAGTGGGGGTAAAATAGGAAAAGCAATGGGAAGTTGTATAGGGTAGGTGATCACCACAGTCGTGGTGGGTGAGCCACGACCGTGGTGAGGGCAGTGGGGAATGGCCGTGGGGGTAGACATGGTCGTAGTGTGAAGGAAGTGGTGAGATGGTGGTGGCCACGGCCGTGGCGGAGTGCCACGGTCGTGGTGGGTAACATTCACCACGGCCGTGTTGGGTAACAAAACCGTTTTAGAGGTGGAGGAGCTGACCGTGGGGAGGGGCCATGGGCATCTTGATCGTCTTCGGCCAGGGTCGTGGTGACTTGGCCATGGTCATGGCCTTCCGGGCAAAAACCCTGTTGGCAGCTAGCTTCTTGCAATTAATTCCCACGACCGTGGCAGGGTGCCACAACCGTGTTCTCTTCTCTTGACCACAAACGTGCTGATGGCCACGGTCGTGGTGTCTTCACTGGCCACGGTCTTGGCTGGGAGGCCATGGTCGTGGGACTCGGGGGAATTTCCCTGTTGCAACCTGTTGGAACTTGGAAAAAAAGCCACGACCGTGGCATTGTGGCCACGGCCGTGGTGAGGCTTGACTTCTTGATTTGGCTTCTAACTTTGTCATTTTCGGATGTCTTTGCTTGGGGATGATTCTTGGCCACTGGAGGTAGGTTGAGGGAGACTTTGGGGTCTTCTTTGGGTCCCTCCTTGAGTGGGGGAACCCTAGAACTCCCTCTCTCTCTTCCATCTAAGCATGGTCCAAGTACCTGAAAAACAATGCAAAGAACATCCATAAGCATATTTGCAATGATAATCATATTGGGGAGAATAACATGTAATTCTAATGCATTTGAATGTGATAAAGGTACAAAATGACACAAGATACAACCCTAGAATAGGGTTGGATCACCACCCCAAACTTGAAACATACTTGTCCTCAAGTATGCTCCAACTCAATCTCTTTTCCATTTTTCACAATCAAAAGATATGACAAATGCAATACGATGGACGACAAATGCTAAATGGGATCAATGGTGACTAGGTACATGCAAATCACTTCCCTCATCTTCTACTTTCACAAACCAACCATGAAGAGAGCACAAAGCACATGAACTTCGCATATAATGTGTGGGTTGCACAAGTTATCAATATCTCATCCATAAGGTTTCGGGTAGACCGTTTCATGATGATTTTAATCGTCGATGATTAGAAGTGTTGTTTCACCTTCATGCGTTCAACCTTACGCTTCAAGTTATGCCAAATGACCCACATGGCTGCAGAAAAGGGATAAAGTGAGCTAGGTTTGAAGTTTCCTAGCTCAATGGGTATAAAAGTGGAAGAAAGGGATGCAGTAAGATTTTTGGAGTGTTTTTACACACTCATCTTTTCTTTATTTGAATGCTCTTAAACAGGAGCATCCTTTTATTTTATTTGGGTTTTCTTTTTTCTTTTCTTTTTCTTGCCCTTGGTGTAGATAGGGCATATGGTGGATAGAGTGAAGTGGGGAGATAAAGATATGGCCACCCCAAACTTTTGGAGGTGGCCAAGGCTGATTATGTGCACTAGGGCATCTTTTTATGAGGTGGAGAGGTATGAAGATGATGAAAGAGTGGTCGGGTCAAAGAGGGGTCACTTGGCATGATCTTCCACATAAGTTCTCCTGCATGAAAACTAGTCTGACACTTCACCATAGATATCACATCACATGAATGAACCAAATGAAATCCATATATCAATCAAGTAACTCCACAAACATTAAATGTTCTATTCTTGCTCGGATCATAATTCAATCAAACCAACACATTCCCAAGGGAGGTGACCAGCATGTAAGAAGTCACTCGTTGATACCACATAGCACTTCATCACAACATATCATCTTGTATTTGTCAAAGATAAGCAATCTCATTCAATATGGTAAAGATTGAGTCAAAACATGCTTTTTGGACAAGAAACATCAAATCTGGGCAAAATTGGCCAAAAAGGTGCCACATTGCACTAAATCACATTCAAACACAATTTTAGGTAAAAAGCAAGTGAATCCTAGCTAAAACATGCAGAAATTAGCAAAAAACTACATGAGATGCAATGCATGGCATGAAGAAGCAAAATTTTTGAAAAATTACACAAAAATGCAAGAAGTTAAACTACATGTATGTGTGGATGCAAGAAGACACACCAGGTCAGGGTAATCGAGTATGGAATGTCAGTCAAACTATTTGATCATCTTGCAAAATTTTAGCACAAGGCACACAGAGAAAAATGCGGCGAAAGAAGGCTTACCGCCCTACCACCCCAAACTTTTAACTCATGATGTCCTCATCATGAAATAGAAGTTTAGACTAGTAGGGTAAAAATGTGTGGGGTTGCGAATGGCAACCGACGAGAGCTGGAGTAGTCAATGCAACTTTAGGTGCTAGGCCGTTCTGGCCTTCTTCCTTTAGCTCCTCCATTGATTTGCAATCTCTTCTTCCACTTTGACCTCTGCCTTGGCTAAACCCTTCAACATCATCTTTTATTTCTTGTTCCTGTGCTAAACTGATTCACAAACAGAAAAACTGTCAAGTATAGTATGTGTGTGTGTGTTTCTGGGAAACCAAAAGTAAGTATGGTAAAACAAGGTTCGAGAATCTCAAACCACATGGGTTGCCTCCCACTAGCGCTAAATTTATAGCCTTCATCCGGGCTTGTTGCTCTTTTTTCATCATGTATTGACACCCACAACACCCTCCTTCTCTTCTATGGTGATCCTGTCGAGCGCTCTGACGACATGTGCTTCGTCCCAAGGAGTGTACATGGAATATAAGTATGGGCTCGATCTCCACAGCTCCATAGGGTCACGATAGCACAAACTCTCGCCGAAGTCTTCATTGGCCATCTTGTCCCTCTCTTCTTTTGTGAACATGAAGAAGTCGAACTTTTTCCTCTTATAAGTAATCGTTAGCGTGCATGTGCAGATATTGATTTCAGCTCCCACAGTGGATAGGAAAGGTCTACCCAATAAGAGGTACTCTTCTCCATCAATAGGTGCGGTGTCCACTATCACGAAATTGGTCACATAGGCAATGTTCACCCTTTCATCCATCGACACTATTGTGTTCTGCATGATTCCCAATGGTTTCTGCTTGGTTCCGTCACCCAAGATAATGGCACACTCCATTGGTTTCATTTTGTTTAGGCCAAGCCGTAGGTACATGCTCCATGGCATGAGGCTTGTCCCTGCACCTAAGTCGATGAGAGTGTGCTTGACAGGCTGTGTACCAATGTAGCAAGAAATCAGAGGCACTCCCAGATCACCTCTCTTTTCTGGGAAGCCATTGTCATAGATGAAGTTCACAGATTTTGAGGCAACAATCTCCTCGGTCGGCAGTAGCACTAGCTTTCTCATTCCCATGCATATGTCCTTCCTCAATGAAAAGAGTGATGTAATGCCTATTGTTCCCCGCTTCAAGTTTCCTAGGAAATTCATGACGTTTCTGCCCCTTTTTTGGAGAGTCGAACCTTCATGGGATTGCTTTCCATCTTCATCAACTATCTCCACTGTACTTGCTGGAACTTGCGGAGGGGTGGTGGTGACGCTCGTCTCATGTAAAGGTCTTGGTTCCCATAAGGATATGTCTTCAAGCGCTGCTATGTCCATGGTATGTGAAACAGTAGACGTGACACTGTCACCAACATCCGGCTGATCTATATCTATTGTAATTTCTGTATCCCCGAGTACGGGTGGAACCAAGGAGGGTGCCTCTACATTCGCGTTGGGCGCAGTAGCAATCCGGGTGCACTTAGCATTCCCTGGTGGTGCTTGGGTGGTAGTTTCTTTAGAGTATTCTTTATCTTTGCTAGATCCCTCAAGTATTGGGACTTTGCTTTCGACCTCAGTCACTTTCTTTTCCCTTTTTCCGCAACCTTGAGCAGTTTCTTCACCCCATATGATAGTGATCATACTCACTTGCTCATGTGAAGAAGGGGGAGCTTGTGAGGACGGAGGTGGTGGTGGTCTTTGCTGGGTAGAATTAGGATTTTGGAGTATGCAAGTTGGTTGTGGTGGAGGTGGAGGTTGGTAAGTATGTGGAGGTGGTGGTGGGTATTGGTAGTTTAGTGGGTGTTGATGAGATGGCAGAGCATATTGGTGTAGTGGTCCTTGATATTGTGGAAGTGAGGTTGCTTGGCTACGTGGTGGGATGTATGCGGCTTGGGTGGCAATCACATAACTACCATCGATGTTAGGATTCGTCATAGGTTGAGATGGCAGTCTCCCCTCTTCACGACGAGCAAGTGAGATAGAAATTTGATAGAGCCTTTGCTCAAGACGACTGATGTTTTTCCCTTGGGAAGACACTTCTCTCTTTACCTCATGTAGATTCCTCAATCTTCCAAGTACTTCCTCTTCGAACTTTGAATTGTAGCGTGGCTTATGTTGCCCCTGTCCTTGTCCATCCTCATTCTGTTGTTTCCAAGAGAAGTTTGGGTGGTTCCTCCACTCGGGAGTGTAGGAGTTGGACATTGGGCACTGGTTGTTGCGGCCACCAAAGGAATATAGAGCATTAACCTCCTCGTCTACAGTATCAACCGCCCTTGTGGGCTGGCTAGAAGAGCCACCATCTTGATTTTTCATCCACTTCATCATCTCAGTCATCATCGTCATCATATCGGGGTCAGTGGTATTGCGCGCGGGAGCCACGGAGGAAGGTGGAGGAGTGTAGTTCCGGCCGCAATGCCCCCGTTTAGTGGAAGCTCGGTGGCGCGAATGCTCAGCGAGATGCTCAAACAACGACCATGATTCCTCGGGTGGCTTTGCCATGAACGTGCCCCCACAGGAAGAATCTACGTTGTTTTGGCTTTGCTCCTCAAGCCCGGTGTAGAAGGCCTGAACTAGCTGCCAAAGAGGAACCTCATGATGAGGGCAGTCACGAAGCAACTTCTGGAACCTCTCCCACGCCTCGTGGAAGGGATCATTCTCTTTCTGGGCGAACGACGTGATGCACCGTCTCATTTAAGATAACTTGGCGATGGGGAAGAACTTCTTGAGAAACTCGTTCTTCACCTCATTCCAAGTGACCAACTCTGGCATCAAAACGTACCACTCCTTGGCTTTCTCCTTGAGGGAGAAAGGAAAGAGTGTTCTCCTGATTGAGTCGTCGGTGGTAGCTGGAGTGCGGAATGTAGAGCACGTGTCAAGGAACGTGTCTATGTGGTGGTAGGGGTTCTCGTTCTCCATACCGAAGTATGTAGGGAGAAGCCCCAAGAGTGCCAGCGGGATGGAGAACTACTGACCGGGCATTTGGTCAACCAACGTGGCTATGGGGGAGTTGTAGTTCCCCGGCATGAAGTACTCATGAAGCGGGCGATGTGGCGGTGGAGGTGGAACATCCTGTGGCGGGTTGTTCTCAGCCATCTCAGCCTCTCGGTGTAGGTTGCGGTGAGCTTGACGTCTTCTTCTCCCAATCTCGGGGTCGTAAACCACCAAGTCGGTGCAAGTCGAACGCGTGCTATGCATGCACAACTGTCACCTGCGCAAGTCACAAACAAACAACAAGGAGCCAAGTTAGTGCACCAATATGCAAGAGTAACACAAAGAATAAATAATAGCAATGGTGAGGGAAAAAGGAAAGGCTAAGCTACTCTGTCTAACTAGGCCGAGCGCCTCTATCCTCGGCAACGGCGCCAGAAAGCTTGGTGCGTCCCCGCTAGTGGTGCTTTTACACCCCACGAGGTTGGAGCGCACGGGATGTGGGATCTTGTGCTTTTGAAATTTATAGACCTACACTAACCACCTATGTCTACTAAGACACTACGCCCGCAAGCGCACGGGGTCGTGTCGTAGTATTGGAAGGCGGTAAGTACATGGTCGATCCACGGAGATAGAGAGGGCACTAGAGTTAGACGGGGTAAGCTATGTTCCTATTGCGGAGAGTAAGGTTTTTAGGGTTTAAAGGTTGGTTGGTTGTTGATTAAGCTAAGTGAGCAAGTAGGAAAAGCAATATGAAACTAAGTTATCAAAAGACTAAATTAGCAATCTAAGTCAACAAGCTATCTAAACAAGAGCAAGAACAAACTACACTAGACTAAACACACAGCTACCAATTGAGAGCCTAAGTTAACCAATAATCAAGATCAAAGACCTAAATTAACACTTAGCTAGAGAAACTAGGCAATTAACTAAGTTAACTGAAGCAATTGAACTACACTAGCATTAACACGCAAACAGAGCAATTGAGGTTTTAAGCTACTCGATGAAGGAGGTGGGCCGTTTGGGGATGTGACCTTGACATTAGTTGGGGGATGTCACGATAATAAGCAATTAACATATTTCATTCTAGATTACAAAACCAAACAACAAGGTGGATGCTATGAGAATGTACCCTAAGCTACTAATTGGAGAACTAGGGCTAGGTGTAATTCTCATAGGACGTACCATGTCTAGGTCTCTAGGATAAGTGGTATTAGTCAATTGAGGACCAAGGGTAAGGATGGGAGTAGAGATGAGGATATTTGACCTCATGCCACTAGCCACCTCAGCCTTTAGGAAATCCTAGGCAATTGCACTAATCACACTTATACTAGTCACTTAGAACTCACATTTGCATGTAGGAAGAAGGTGATTATGTAGGAAGATAGGGGGCTATCTAGGGATCCAAATTAAGGACCTAGGAGCCAATCCTATGATAGCTACATAGAAACCAAAACATCCTAGAGACAAATGTCTTCAAACACCACAAGGCAAGCAATTAATGTAATTAAACAACAACCACATGCACAAGTAATGGGAAATGAGATACAAGCAAAGGCAATCATCATAGAATTGAAATATGTTCATTACAAATTATATTCCCCCAACATGGTATCACAGTCACATTTTTGCCCCAAACAGCCCACCCAAGGGGGTTTAGCTATACATGATCAAACTAGGAACAAAAGAGAAGGGAAAGAGAGTAGGAAATGCCATGGATGCTTGATGAAGCTTGACTTCTTCACCTCCTTGCTGCTAGCCACAAGCCTCCTCCTCCAATGGTGCCCAAGAGCATGGAAATGGTGGAATGGATGGATAGAAACCTAGAGAAACTAGGGTTCTATGGTGGAAATGAGTGGAAAGTGGGTGAAAATGGGATTAAATGCAAGGAAAGTAGGTGGATGGGAGTAATGGATGCAAGGGAGCAGCTAGGTTGCCGCTAGGAGTGCTCTCCCTCGAGCCCTAGAACCAACTAGTGCTTATATAGGGGCTAGGGCTAAGTGGGGGTAAAATAGGAAAAGCAGTGGGAAGTTGTATAGGGTAGGTGATCACCACGGTCGTGGTGGGTGAGCCACGACCATGGTGAGGGCAGTGGGGAACGATCATGGGGGTAGACAAGGTCTTGGTTGAAGGAAGTGGTGAGATGGTGGTGGCCACGACCGTGGCAGAGTGCCATGGCCGTGTTGGTTAAAACGGTCGTTTTGGAGGTGGAGGAGCTGACCGTGGGGAGGGGCCACGAGCGTCTTGATCGTCTTCGGCCACGGTCATGGCGACTTGGCCACGGTCATGGCCTTCCGGGCAAAAACCCTATTGGCAGCTGACTTCTTGCAATTAATTCCCACGACCGTGGCAGGGTGCCACGGCCGTGTTCTCTTCTCCTAACCACGACCGTGCTGATGGCCACGGTCATGGTGTCTTCACTGGACACGGTCGTGGCTGGGAGGCCACGTTCGTGTGTCTCGGGGGAAATTTCCCTGTTGCAACCTGCTGGAATTTGGCAAAAAAGCCACGACCGTGGCATTGTGGCTTCTTGATTTGGCATTTAACTTTGTCATTTTCGGATGTCTTTTCTTGGGGATGATTCTTGGCCACTGGCGGTAGGTTGAGGGAGACTTTGGGGTCTTCTTTGGGTCCCTCCTTGAGTGGGGGAACCCTAGAACTCCCTCTCTCTCTCTTCCATCTAAGCATGGTCCAAGTACCTGAAAAATAGTGCAAAGAACATCCATAAACATATTTTTAATGATAATCATATTGGGGAGAATAACATGTAATTCTAATGCATTTGAATGTGATAAAGGTACAAAATGACACAAGATACAACCCTAGAATAGGGTTGGATCAATCCGCAAGGCAAAGCTCGCATATTATTTTTTTATTTTTTGTTTAGTTCCTGAAAATTTCCTGATTGGCCAGAACTTATAAAAACCTTAGAAAATGGTAGGATTATCAGAAATTATCGAATCAATATACCTTTTTCATCAAAAAAATCCCAGCTATCTAAATAAAATATAATCATGACTTGGATCTGAGCCCTTTTCGAAAAATATGCCCTACAATCACTAATGACCTTTTAATGCATTTTCTTTGTGTAATAAAAGTCACCCACATGTTTAGATCTGACTTATAGGCATCTTAAACTTAGATTGGGGTCCCTGATCATCATGATATTCGAAACCCTAATCTATGAAGGATATCAGATTAAATTGTTGAGAAAAACCCTAATTTCTAGTTTTTCTCACCTTATTATGAATACTATATACAATTTATGTAAAACCCTAATTACTTAAATGTCCTTGAATAACCTTAACGACCCTAACCTCAGAACCCAACTCTGAATCATAAGTATCCTAAAGAGATATCCCAAATAACCCAAACCCTAATAATAATAATCCCTAATGTGGATTGATGAGAACCCATGGTGACTTTAGGGTTTTGTTATATTTCAGGGTGATCTACTATCTTTCTCATAATCTAGGACTTGTGGAATCCAGATCTAAAAATTAAAGAAACGTGGATATAATTATATGACTAGATTTGCTGGATGTTGAATATATGTACTTGCTTGCTTGTATTTTGAAATACATTACTGGATGTAGATGTATGTATATTGACAATATCTGCTTTGAACAACTAAGATTATAGATGAACAAGAACATGAAATGTAGTTACTAGTGGTGCTCATTAATCTCCCTAATAGAGAGGGAAATTATTAATGTTGACTAGCACCTCGCTAATGGTACAAGGTATGCAGGGATATCCCTAATGGTACAAGGTACACAGGGATAGGGCCCAATATATATGTTTGTGCTAAGTCCACCATAGTAATGCATATTCATTCTAAATTAGGCTAATAACTTGGGATTACCTAATTTTCTGCCTTTAAATAACGTTTTCATTCTCTTTTTCCAATTTTGAGTATTTTATATACTAGCATAGTATGGATTTGAATTACACGTACCAACTTTGTTGATGTTTTTGTTTCTCATATTTTCTAGGTACAAACAACAGATGAAGCATTTCAAAGTACTAGAAGCCACTAAATAATGAGCTTGGAGGATATTAGATAGATCGCCACTTCTCACCTTATTCATTTCAGTTAGATAGTTTATTCTTCTAGATGATGTAATAGGAGGTTATAGATCCTATGTAGTAATCATAATTTCTTTTTCATAGACTTATTCTTCTTCCTTCTCAATTATTAGTATGTATGACTTTATCTTTTATCATTGAATGAAGTGTTGTGTGGTTATCTATTGATGATGTGAACATGATCTTGGCTTATCTCTGATTTTAGTTGGTTATCCTAATTTCTTATATTTTCCCTTTTGACATTTATAGATATGAGTGCACGCATATCTGTGTATGTCACTAAGGAAAGTATATAGAAATTGGGGTCATCACAGATGGAGACATGGAGAGTTGTAGGAAGAAATATATGGAGAGAAGAGGAAAAGAAAGTTGAAGTAGGGTACTAGGGGATACACCAATGTTGTCCAGGCGATGGCCACAAGTGATGTCCTAGTTCTATTGCTCTTGCATCGAAGCAATAGTATTGGTGATCTGATTTCCTCCTTCTTCCTCATTCTGTTAAAGGAGGAACTCTGGGAGTGGGGCTGGGGCAAGTATTCAGAGGTTGGGGGATAAGACCGATGGACTCCTGTCCATAACTCCTATCAACTAGTGGCAAAAAAATTAGTCAATGGTGGATTCATCCTTCGATGGGTACATGTCTGGTCAGTAGCGCTAGCTCAAAAGCAAGGTGCATGACAACAACCCTTCTACACAACAAGTCATCTCCTATTTATAGCCATCATTCTGGGGTCCTTTGCTTGTGCCCCAAGCCTCCCACGTATCATCTCTTAGGGTACGTGCTCAACGGTCCTGAGTACAGTACCTGTCAGGGCCGCCATCGGGTGTCACTAGCAAGTGCACCATTGGATGATGGGTGCAGATGTGGGTGCTGGGGTGTCACCAGTTGAAGGATGCAGGCATGTCATCAGGTGATGCCCGTAGGTGCACCATCAGTTGACGGACACATACACGCCACCGGGTGATGCCCGCAGGTTTGGTATCAGTTTATGGACGCAGACATGCCACCGGGTGATTCCCGCAGGTGTGTCTATGAGTGGTGGGTTGCTATAGATATCAACCGATGGCACGATAGGGAGCTTCTAGGTAACATCCAGTGAGGGTGAACTAATGGCTACTCAAGGACCATAGGTTGTCATCTAGTGATGGCTCTACTTTTGATAATCAATCTTCTAGTCCTTTATTTTCCTACATTTGACATCATTGTCATTATCAAAATAAGGTAAGGAGGATATATGCATGGAAGGAGGGAAGTGGATATGAATTTGTTTAAATAGTGGAGGAGTATGGATAAAATAAGGTACATAATATCCACAAAATTGGATGTTATCAACTCCCCCAAACTTAGAGTATAGCCTGGTCTTAGGCTAACAATTAGAACTAAAACATCAAATGATTTCATAGGGCATTATTAGTTATTGTTTAAGTGAGTGCAAAAAATTTGATAATGTTAGACTCAAGTTGAGGTTTATGCATCAGATCAAGGGGTTGTTGACACCTAAGATTCTTTCTCATAGTAAGGAGTTACAATACTTATATTGTTTACCATGACTTTCTTTATTAGAAAGTTCATCCCTCATGATGCACCGATGATCCTATTCCAGGCTATACTTGTACAAAGTTCTGACAGAGGTAGCTTTCACACCCAACTTTTATTTTTTTGGATCGCCTAGCTATTGTACTTGGGTAGGTTGAGTATCCAGTGTTTCCTACATTCCTTAGGTTTGCTCAACCATTAAGCTGCCTTAGGGGAAGTGCTGCCCTGGACGACCCTAATTTTATGTTAGGTGGTTGTGTGAGGTTCCCTTTAGAATGTAGGTGTGTAAAAGTTGGCTTCCAGACTCCACTACTGGGCACGACATATTTTCATTCATGAGTGCATCTATATACCATCCAGGAGGAGCCCTTCAACATCTTTCGAGGCACATCTCTCATATTATATTCCTCTTGGGTTTTATTCATGCCATAGGCTTTGGGATAATGGGTTTTTGGGGAAAGTTAGATTGTCATGCCTATTTAGATCCCAAAGCGGGGATTTTAAAAACTAGAAGGGGTAGTTGTTTCCTCTTTTGTCAAGGCTATGCATTTTCCTACCTGTACTTGGGATCATGGTGGCAATCAGGATTGTGGTAGGCTGAGTTATCCTTTCCTTGAGATTTCTTCTTGGTTGACTAACATATCTGAGCCTTCTACATTATCTTGAGGTTAGGATGACGTTTAGACAATGTCACACTAAATGTTTTTGAAGTAGATTAAGAATCTTGGGTCTGTCATTCTTGAAAAAAATTACACTAAGATCTATCCTGAAGACAAGAAAGTCTAACAGTTGGGGTTATGGCACTTGGAAAAATGGATTCAAAATTTGCCTTTTTATGACTACTTGTATACCTAAATTTCAGCTAGGGTATTTATAGGCATGTGCAAAAATCAAGCCAAAATTGGCCAATTAGGCCGATCATATTTTTTCAAAAATTTGCCAAAGTTTGTTAATTAGTGTCAGAGTGGAGACGTACCATGTTTTCCTGTTCATACCCTCCCCCCAAAACGTATCGTACACCCTCTCCACAGGGTGTCAAAGAATGAGGTTGATGTAGAACATGCGAATTATAGGTCATTTTGTGTGATTGACCATTTCAAAGCTAGGATTTTCATAGTGTATTATCCTTGGAGGTGGTGGAAGTAGTCGTCTTGACATTGTTCAACCTTTTGATCTGAAGCCAACATTTGTATCCAATAAAGTAAGTAGAATCCACAGTTGTTTGAAAGAGGTTATTGCTATGGACACCTATGATAGAACTACGGTTTCTTGAACTTCATATCAAATGGAACATCATGGCCATAGATTCTAATAAACTCTATAATTTTTTTGGCTACTACGGTGACTCTTTCTTTAATGACGTTGTTGGTTTTTTTGTGATATTTTGTGTGCTTTGTACTGAACATAGCATCAGAGTTGTTATAGAAATGGATGGGTGTCCACTTCTTGTTGTGCCCAGTGTCCATCATGTAAAATTAGCACAAATATCCATCAGGGAACATTGTACTTTAAGTTCTCTATCAGCACCTGTAGCTCTATGGATTTCTTTTTGGATATGACATTTCCCAATATTTTGTAAAACACTATGTATACATTGGTGAGATTTTCGGCCAACAGTAGCTGACAAACTGTCATGACATTTATTGTCATGTACCATTATAAATATATCGTGGAGGTCTGGGAGCATGATTTATACATTTTCTCTTTCAAAAATAACCACAAAGTCATCCACCCATTGTCACAAAACATCTACAAGGAATTGGACTTCTTCCACATATAAGCCATATCATGCCAATTCATTGAAGTTATTACAAGTAGGCATTGTGACATCTGTTGGTTTTAATCCTTCTAGTGTGTCAAAAGCTTGTTCTTCTTTCATGCTTGCCTCACTTCCTTCGACAGCTTGTTCTTCTAGAGTTGAGGTTACTACTATGGTATCAATGGAGGTTTGGATTAGAAGTTGTTGCATTTGTGGTGGGCTGGTTGTTGTTGTTTCAACTTCTGGAGTTGGTTCCCACTCAATAGTGGTAGGGACTTCCACTGGGGCTTCAAGTACTTGTTGAGATGGTTCGTTCTCAGCGTGTATAGATGTATATGTGTTGTGCTGGGTGGTAGTGGGGCAGTAGGTGGCACTAGTGGGGTCCTTCTTTCTTCTGTAGCCCTCAGCTTTCTGAGCTCCTCCCTCCAAGGCGTATTTTTGATTAGAGGAATAAGAGAGTACATACTCCTTGATATGTCTGCCATATGCTCATCAAAGAAGAATCTCCTGTCATGAATGATCTCCATGACGTACATTCCTCACATGGCATGGAAGTCTTCACTGGAAATATGTTCTAGTAGGATGCCTCCATTTATTGCCTCTATCATTCTTAGTTCTATAAAAGCACTATCCCCTGAAGCTTGTCCCTCTTGAGAAAATTTGTAGTCAATGGAAATCTATTTCCAATTGGGACGATACCACCCGTTGACCCCTTATATAAGCCTTTCCAGGCGGGTCGGGACTTTTTGTATCGTCTTGTGCTCAAGTTTTCAAAGACCATTTGTCCGCAGGGTAGGTCTTTGGTGTTGAAGTTGTAAGTGAGCACTCTCCTATTATAAAGTTCAACTATTGTCAACATCCACTGGTTGAAGGCCTTGAAGGGTAGGGTGACAAACTTCATGTTTTTATTTCTATCCAGGGCATCCAGCAACTCATAGATGGATGTGGTTTCACTCCTCTCCCTAAAGCGGTGGCCTGCTAGGTTGGATGTCGCATTAAACATAGGCCCCATTTTGTCTCTGTGCATAAATTCTTTGATAATTGTTCCACATAGGATTTTGAAGAATGTTCTGCTTATATTTGCTTGGTGTATAAAAGAAGAATAGATGTCTTGTCTCATTAGCCTCTATAGGTTGTTGCAGTAGACAATATTGTGTCTTGACTTGTTGTCCTTCAGTATATCATCCTGGACATAAACATCTTGAACTAGCATGCCAACGACTGAGGACATCTCCATATCAGCCATCTTGCTTGGCAGAGGGGGTGGTGTGGGTGGAAGGGGAGTTTTTATAGGTGGGGAGGCTGCTGGAGGTATAGGGAAGACATGGTTTGTAGGTTTTGGTGGCACTTCAGCGAACATGTTGTCCATGTTCATAGTGTCCTCCTCAGATATTAATAGTTCCACTTCTTCCTCAATGGAGAAGAGAAATCCTGAGCTCGCTACTAGCTTGTCCAAAAGTATCTCCTTCATGAAACTATGTGTTTTGTGGCTAAGAAGTGGTTCAAGGTCATTCATCACATATTCTATGGTCTTAGTTATTTCTCCTACTACAACTTCCGCGTCCTTAACCTCATTTCCCCCCACAACTTCTTCATTTTCCCCTACTCCTTCCCCACCTTCGGAAGGATGTGTAGATTCTTTAGGGCGTGAGGTGTCTTGGTCTGTTGGTTCATTGTGCCCATTTTTGTTGTACTTTGTGGAGTGCCCTAGTGATGCTGGGGATGTGGGTGTGTCGTTGCCCCTAGTGGGCACTCCTCTATTTCTCTTGTTCCTTCAGAGGGAGGGTGCATATGGATGTCGTCACCTCATCCCTGGGTGTTTCTTGCCCCATCTTCATCTTTGATATCGGCAAGTCTACTCTGAGGTTGAAATCAACATTAGATGTTGGTTCTGTGGGTGCTTCCTGATGTGCCTCCATAGACATGCTGATAGTTGGTGGCGAGTCCTCCTTTCTTTTCACTTCTTCATCTCATAGCTTCATGTTTTCTTCTCGAAGTTTGTCCTATTCTTTGTGTAGGGTGGCGAGTTCACTTGTCACCCCAACTAATGCCTACATTACCTACAGTTGGTTGGCAACTAGATGCTGCATCTGTAGTGGAATACTTAGGACATCTTGGATGTCCTCAGTCAGCTTCCGTACTTGCACTATTAGTGACGATAGAGTTTCAATTATATTGGCAAATTTCAAATTAGAGTTAGAGACATTCTCACAGAGGTAGTCAATCTCCCATCCTATCTCCATGAGTTTCATTGTTGCGGTCTCCCTTTGTTTGGTCTTGTCAATTGAGATTATTTCTTGTCCTTCTCCATGGACTTTGGGTGACTTCTTGCCTTGACGTGAGCTTCGTTCCAATTGTGGCACCTCTTTCTCAAGCATCACTATGTTTTCTTCCACTCTGTGCCCATTTGTCTTGCATCCTTTCTCTACCTTATTCACAAAAGGCCTCGTAGCTGCTTCTTGGTTGGTGGTTGTCCCTTTCTTAGGCTCAACAACTTCTACAGAAGTGGTTGTAACAACTTGCTCAGTGATGTCGACATCTTCGGTCTCCAAGTCTACCACCTTCGGGGGAGGTGGTTTCCTTGTTGGCTTCTTAGGGACTCACATGAGCACCCTTTTTCTAGACATTTTCTTGGTGGAAACCTCCTTTTGGTGCTTGCTGGTGGTTGCACTCTTGCCCGATATCAGCCTCGAGATCTCCTCTTCCTTGAAGATGAACTTCTCCAGGTCATATTTGCTTAGTTCCGAGAGGAGTGGTAAGAGCTTTGTTCTGCAGAACTGGTAGGCATATCCATGTTGTGTCCTTGCTAGGACATTCTCTATGATGAGATATTTCTAGTCTACCAATGTATGTCCTTAAGATCGTAGGAAATACTTAAGCTTGCTTGGGTAGCCTAACTGGTGTGCTATATACGTGATGACTCCCCCCATGTAGAAATCGTAGGGACCATCTGCCCCCATTGCTACAGCTAGCTTTTTTATTAGTAACTTTCCTACATTAACTACCTTTCCTTCCATTAGGCTCCACAAAATATGGAGGTCCAACCTGCTTACATTCCCTATGTCTAATCTGAACATCAGTGAGCTTACAAAGATTTTGTGCACTACCCTCATGAACCCTAAGTGTATCATGGCGACCTTCGACTAGCCAGAGTTGTATATGGGGTCTCCTAAGAGCTTTTCCTTGGTTTTGTCAGTTGTGAATCCCCTCGCATCCTTATCACCTCGTGCTTTGTTAGCATGCTCTACTTGTTCGGCTGAGTCTTTGAAGACCGTGTTAATCCACTTCTCTGTTAGGATGTAGTCTTTCTTCATAATTCTAACTTGTAGCTTGCAAACACCCCCACACTATGAGATTTCACTGCTATCCATGTGTAGTTTTATGATGGAAGACATGAACTCTTGTGTCAAATCATCATAAGAGGTCATGTTTGTGAAATAGATTTTGTATATTCCTAGTTACGCGAAGCTCTATTTCACCTCTGGTAGATCCCCAGTTTCTCTAAGGTGTATAACTCACCATATTTGGTTGCCTTATAATTTTTCATGTTGAATATGTCACACCATATTTCATGGTGTTATTCATCTTTGGGCACTAGCTTAATGTCATGTTTCTCTCTTCTTTTGGCCTGTGCTGGTTGGCTAGGGATGTTTGTCGGTACAAGAGGTTCTAGAGTTGTGGCCTTGATTGGTGCCTTCTCCTCATATATCTTGGCTGCTTTCTTGGGCCTCTTCTAATCAGCCTCTGACGCAATCCTCTTCTTGGGATTTGGCACCTCCTCAGATGGTGTTTAATCAAATAATTCTATCTTTATTTGTTCTTCTTCCTCTTCCAATTCCTCCAAAATTGGTTCGGACAAGATCTTTTTTTTCTTCTGCTTCCAACCTTGCTCCGATGCTTTCATGGGTGGATTTTTCATGATGTTCTATGTATCTTGCATGTTCAGCTTTTAGAACCTCCACTCTTTCTATTTCTTATGCGGTCATCAAGGCTCTCACCTGCTTGGTGTATTCAAACATGTGTACCTGGGTTTTTCCCTACTTCCCTGCCATCTTGTGCTTGAAGATACTCTAAGTATCTCTTTGTCGCTAGTTTCAGAGGTCATCAAGGTTACAAAAGCCTTGCTTGACCTTGCTCTACTATTTCTTTGGCATTTTCGGCTTGGACCATCTGGGAGGGGGTAGCTCCTTGTCGCTCTGGCACTCTTCTCCATGGTTGTGGCTATGTGCTAGAGTTGGTTTTGGCTCTATCACATGGTAAATGAAGAAAGTGACTAGTCACCCTCCCTTTATAGGTTTTCTTTGCTTGGTCTACCACTGAGCATTAGGCATGCCTATTGGGCTCCTTCGGCCACCAACCAACAACCTAGCAAATGTCTTGAATAGCCGAAGGCGCTTCTGCATCTGTCATCCGGAGGCGTTCCTGCATCTAATAGCCAAAGATGTTCCTCCATCTGACAGTCGAAGGCTTAGTATACGGTGTAGGTGCTGTGATCATCTGACACTTGTGCTAGACCCATTAGCCGAAGGTTTGCATGCGATTGACGACCGATGAATGAGGTCAACCAATGGTATTGTAATGTCACTCCTACAATTCTATATACATGAGTTTCATTAAATTCATTATGTGCACAGTAAAATCTAATAACCAAGCTTGAAACCTTTTTATAGATAATCACTTATATTATTAGTTGAAGGGAGAAAGGTACTAGAACCTTAAATTTAAACCTATAAAAGAATGAGTAAAAATGATATGTAAGGTAAAGAAAAGAACTGAAATCCTTGGGTTGTCTCCCAAGAAGCGCTAGTTTAAAGTCTTTAGCTTGACTCTCCCATTTAGTTCTTATCCCTCTTCGGCCTGAGTTGGTAGTGGATTGCGTATCTCATCTATAGTTAGGTTGGGTTCCTCCAATATGAGTTCTGACCTTCTTATGAAGGCCTCATCTTCATAATACCTCTTTACCCTATGTATGTTTACCTTGAAGTGCTTGTCCTATCACTGGTGATATCCATCATTCCATATAGATAGATATTCACCATAGAGAAAGGGCCAAACCATCTAGTTTTGAGCTTCCCAGGAGATAATCTGATGTTGGAGTTGAATAGAAGAACCTTGTCCCCTTCATGCACATTTTTTTTAGGTGGGCATCATGCCATACCTTAGTTATTTTCTTATAGATACACACATTTTCATAAGCACGCAGCCTCAACTCCTAAAGTTCTTGGAGTTGGAGAAATCTTTTCTCACCTACTTTGTCTAGATCTAGATTCAGAAACATGATAGCCCAAAGAATCTTGTGCTCTAATTCAATCGGGAGGTGGCAAGATTTTCCATAAATCAGTCTATAAGGGATGGTACCTATTGATTTTTTGGGTAGAAACAACCTTTACCCATTTTCAGACGTAGTCCAAAGAAACAAGAATATATTGGTTTTCTTTTGACGATGGGTATGGTCCCATATAATCAATCCTCCTTACATCGAAAATTTCTACTTTGACCTAGTTGACCGTAGGCATCTCATTCCTTCTGTTGAATTTCCTATGAGATGACATTCCTTACAATTCTTTACAAATGACATAACATCCTTAAAAATGATTGACTGCAATCCTTTCTCCTCCATGGTGTCCCCCGTAGGGTGAATAATTACACTCCCTCAGAATTTGGGATACCTATTCCTCCGACACACATTGATGATACAGATTGTCAGCACATCTTTTGAAAAGGAGGGGATCACCCCAATAGTAATTTTTTATATTAGAGAACAATTTCTTCTTTTGGTTGTAGGTGATCTTTGGGGGTAACTGTTTGCAGTCCAGGTAGTTATATATGTCAGTGAACCAAGCCATAATTGGTTCGGCTGAGTTTTCCATCATTAAGGCCTCGTTAGCATAATTGTCATTCATAGGTATCTGGTTTTCTTTAGTAAGGACTATTCTTGACAAGTGGTTTTCTACCACATTCTCTGTCCATTTTCTGTCGATGATCTCATGATCAAATTCTTGTAGAAGTAGGGCCCATCACAATAGTCTCGTCTTCATGTCTTTCTTCTGAATGAGATATTTAATGGCTCCACATTCTGTATACACCTTTACCTTTAACCCTATTAAATAGGATCTGAATTTGTTGAAAGTAAATACTATCACTAGCATATCTTTCTTCATGGTGGTGTAATTCACTTGGGCATCATCCAAAGTTCGACTTGCATAGAAGATCACATGACACTTTTTGTCTCTCTTTTGTCCCAGAACAACTCCAATAGTGAAATCACTTGTAACACATAATTTCAAAGGGTATCTCCCAATCTGGAGCTTGAAAAATTGTGGCTATTGTCAAGGCCTCTTTGAGGGTGTTGAAGGCTTCTAAACATTCATTAGTGAACTCAAATTCAAAATCTTTAATGAGGAGGTTCAATGGGGGCTTAGCAATCTTCAAAAAATCTTTTATGAATATAGTATCATGCATGTCCTGAGAAACCCCTTACTCATGTGACAGATTTAGGTGGTGGGGGCTTAGATATAGTTTCAATCTTACTCAAATCAACCTCTATCCATTTCTTAGAAATTTTATGCCCTAAGATGATCGCATCTTGTACCATAAAATAACATTTCTCCCAATTCAAAACCAAGTGGTTTTCCTCACAACATTGCAAAACTAGGGAGAGGTTTTTCAGACACTCATAAAAGTCTGTCCCACATACAGAGAAAACGTCCATGAAAACTTTCACTATATCTTCTAGGAAATCAGAGAACATGGAGAACATGCAACATTGGAAGGTTGCGGGCACATTACACAACCCAAATGACATCCTTCTAAAAGGATATGCGCTATAGATGCACGTAAAAGTTGTCTTCTCTAGATCATCATGATGAATCGGTACTTGATAGAATCCTGAATACCCATAAAAAAAGAATATTCATGATGAGCTAATCTTTCCAGAACTTGATCAATAAAGGGTAGAGAAAAATGATATTTTCTTGTACAAACATTCAATTTCCAATAGTTGATGCACATATGCCAACCTGTTACAGTTCACATTGCTACTTGATCTCCATCCACACCTCTTATAATGGTCATTCCACCTTTCTTTGGTTCTACATGAATATGACTTACCCAATTGCTGTCACTTATAAGGTATTTGATTCCGGCATCCCACATCTTAATCACTTATTTCTTCAATACTTCTTTTATCATTTTATTCAACTTCCTTTGTGGCTGAGCTAGAGGTTTGGAGGTTTCTTCAAGGTTGATTTTGTGTATACATAAGGCTGGAGTAAGGACTTTGGTATCCTCAACAGAATAACCTATAGCTTTTCTATGCAATATGAGTTCCTTTAACATCTTTTCCATTTGTTCATCTATTAGATCTGCTTTAACTATCACCGTATTCATTTCCTCATCATCAAGGAATTCATATTCCAACCCTTCAGGCAGTGTCTTTAGCTTTGTCTTCGATTTTAGTTCTTCCTTCTCTTTAGTGGTTAGCTCGAGCGATGCATATTTCACAATTTTGAAGGTTAATTCTTCCTCATCACTGAGCTCCTCCTCATTGGGTTGATTCAAATATTCCAGAATCTCAACAACTTTTGGGTCTTCCAGATTGGGGTCAAGGTTGTTCTAGGATCGCATGAGCAGATCAACAATGGTCTTATCCTTTCACATTTCTTCACAGTATTATAGCTATCCATGAAGTAAGATGACTCCATTAGAGAGGGTCCCCTCATTGCATCTTGTACACAAAAATTGATGTGATCTTTACCAACACCCAAAGTAATTATCCCTTATGTCATGTCTATTAAGGCTCTTCCTATGGAAAGGAAAGGTCTCCCAGATATCATTGGGAACTTCCGATCCTCAACAGTGTCGATCACCACTATGTCACATGGTATAAAGAATTGCCCAACCTGAATTGGAACATCTTCTACTTTTCCCACTGGTTTTGTAAAGGTGTGATCACCCAATTCGATTCTCATTCTAGTTTTCACCATATCTGTCAATCCAAGCCTTTGAGCTAGAGTTATGAGCATAATATTGATACTCTCTCCAAGGTCGGATAACCCCATCCTTTCCGCATTGTGTCTAACACAAAAGGGGATATTGAGTGCTCCTGTATCTTTCTTCTTTGTTGGTAACTCGGCTTGAACAAAGGCACTCAATATTTTGGCCAATTGTACTATCTCGACATGGTATCGTCTCCTTCTCTTTGTAGTTATGTCCTTGAAGAATTTAGTATATGTAGGCATCTCTTCAATTGCATCTAGAAATTGGAAATCCAGGTGTACTTTCTTAACTGCCTCCATAAACTTCTCATATCTCTTCTTCAGATGAGCCTTTATAAGTTTGTAGGGAAACGAGGCCCTTAAGGCATAGGGATTTCTCTGTGTAAAGGCCTCCTCTTCAGGATCTGGTATTTTAGCCTTTGCACCTTTCTTCTTTTTGTCTTTTTCTTTTTTCTTATCCTCATTAGCTAGCTCTTCTCTTTCAAATTCTTGTTGGACAATTACTTTTTCATGTTGTGTCTGGTTACAACCTCTTTCCTTAGTGGCATTCTTAGCACCATTATCTTCCACTATCCTCCCAGATCGAAGGGTGGCCATCTTTGCAGTCTGTATTTTTTATGGTATCTTCCCTGAAGGATTCTTCACTAGCTCTACCAGCTTGGCTAGTTGTTGATCAATCTTCCTTTGATGTGTTTACATGTCCACCATCTGGGTTTGCATCATGGTTAACACCTCTGAGTCGGTGATGGCAGTTTGTGTAAGCTGGTCATTAACAAAAGTTTTCCTTTTTGCAAAATCAAATAGTTGAATGATCATGTCAGGATGGCTGCTATCCTTAGTCTGATTCTGACTTTAGTTTTAGTCCTTGATTTTGGTAACTCACATTTTTGTTTTGATATTGATAGTTGTTCTTATTTGACTGATAGCAAGTTGTCCTGATATACTGAGTTGGTCCACCTTTTTTCTCAAATCCTAGGGGTGTCTTAGACAAACCACCTAGTTGATGTGAATTCTCAGCAACATCTTTGTTGCCATAATTAAATCCTAGATGATTTGGACGCTTGAAATTTGCATAAGAGACGTTCTATGTTTCTTGATCACTTTCACTTTCTTCACTATCTTCTAGTTGTGTATAGACACACTTGTCAATTCCATGGCCTCCTTCACCACATGTGACACACTACATGACTTTCTTGATAGGTTTCTTTCCCTTGCCTCCAATGTCTTTTAGTTGTTTGAAGTCTGTGGCAATATTCTAAATTTGAGCCCTGAAAACTTCCAGAGCCTTGGCTTCGACTGAAGGTCCTTTAGAGTCAGCCTTCTTGGTTGGGCCTCTATCACTTCTCTCATACTCCATGCCTTCTTGCAGTTCATCCATGTTGTTAATGATCCTCATAGTTCTACCGGGCTTCGTTCCAAGAAAGTCACTTCCGGAGGCCGCATTCAATGAAGTTCGCTCTGAGGGAGTTAGCCCATTGTAGAACATTGTCACCATAAATCCCTTATAATAGTTGTGGTGGGAACAGTCCCTTTGGTACTCCTAATATGGTTCACATGCTTCATGAATATTTTATCCAGGATTTTGCATGTAGGAAGTGATCTTCTTCCTATTTCGAATGGTTTTCTCTATGGGGTAGAATTTAGTGACAAAAGCATCAGTAAGGGATCCCCATCCATTAATGGTCTGGTGAAGTTGGTTAAGGTACCAAGATAGGACCTTGTCTTCAAGAGATAATATGAATCTCTTGCAGTACATAACTTCTTGAGGCACTCCCCTCATCTTGATGGTGTCACAAATATTTTTAAAGGCATCCAAGTGATGGTACATGTTCTCATTTTTAGATTTCCCTTAGAATGGCTTGTTCTGGATCATCAATATGACTACTGATTTAGATCACAATTAGCTGCATCAAATCACGGGATGATGACTGGACATCTTGTCTCATTTGCCTTGGTTGCAACCAATTCTCTAAGGGTTTTATCTTCTTTGTCATCTTCCTCCTCACTGTTATCATGATCAAATTTGTGGTCCCAATTATTCCTTTTATGTCTTCTGTTGCGATGGTGGTAGTGCTCATGATAATGTTGTTCTTGATTGTCATGGCATTGACCATCTGAGTTGTGTTCTTCTAACTCTTCTTCAGTTTCTAGTGGTGGTCGATTATATTGGATTCTTACATTCTGATCTTCTCCAGTAAGACTACCATCTACATGAGGTGGCATGTTGTCTTGAAAAGGGTGTGAGGTTTTGATTAAATCTACTTCCCTTCTAGATACTTAAGTAAATTGCACAGAACTGGATGTGTAAAACAAAATATTCTAAGTAATCAAAATGTAGCAGATTTAGGGTTTTTGTGCATTAAAGCTTATTGCTAAGCTTGAGGCACAGGTGAATAGTGAGTTGACTTGCATTCTCAACAATATCATTTTGCCTTGTCCCCAACAACGGTGCCAAAAAGTTAACAAGTCTAAATCACACATACAAAATGGATCAGATCTGAGTAGTCAGACTCTTAAATTTATAACCCGACACTCAGGCCCCCGCAACTATTATACGAGGTCTGATGTAGTCGATCATGATTGAACCACATGGACAAGGTTGGTAAGTTCTAGGAACGTAAAGCCTCAAACTCATATACACTAAACAAGAGGGTAGATTAAAAATGGTGCCCCTTATGGAATAGTGTCACTCCAAACAAGGCAATAAAAACAAAAGTAAGAAAACAAAAAATAAGAATAAGGTCAAATAAAGAAAATGTAACCAAGGTATGGAAGGGAACTTAGATCGGGTTTTACCTACTAAGATCTCTCACAACATGCAATACTTACACCCCTTTTGTATACCCTTAGCAAGATTACAAGCAATCATCATATACGTTTATTCCCTCCTCTCTTGAGCTTAGGATAGATCTAGATTATAAGGTTGCCTCCCTCTCGATATGACAAACAAACAACCACCAAGCAAACCATATGACCATTAGATTTAGTATTTCAACATTTTAATGCATTCATACTACTCCATAACACTTAGATAAGGCTAGTACTACTCTTTCGAGGCATTGACAATCATACATCACAAGATGGTAGCTAAGCATGCAAGTGAAGCATTAAGAACAAGAGTATGGAGAATCTTTTCCAAGAATATATATTTAAAAGGATGTAAGTATATACATGTTAGGATGGCCTTAGTTGCTACTCCCAACCCAAGTAAGGTGCTTAGCCACTCATTCTCATGAGTAGCACTCTGGATTTACAAATGAAGGGAGACATGGAGACCTGTAGGAAGAAAGATATTGAGAGAACATGAAAAGAAAGTCGAAGCAAGGGACTAGAGTATACAATGATGGTGACCAGACGACGGACACAACCGATGGTCTAGTTCTGTTGCTCTTGCATCAAAGCAAAAATGCTGGTGATCTCCTTTCCTCCTTCCTTCTCATGTCGAAGGAGGAACTCTGAGAATGGGTCGGGGCAAGCAGTCAGAGGTCGGGGGATAAGACTGATGGACTCTCTTATACTACTACTATCAGTCGGTGGTGGCAGAATTCAGTCGATGGTGGCTTCTTCCTTTGGCGGCTCCATGTATAGTCAGTAGAGCTAGCTCAGGAGCAAGGTACGTGACAACGACCCCTTTTACGTAGTTGGTCATCTCCTATTTATAGGCATCAGCCTAGTGTCCTTTACTTTCACACCAAGCCTCCCAGGTACCATCCCTCAGGGCACATGCTCAATGGTCCATAATAAGGTACTTGCTAGGGCTACCATCAGGTGTCAGTAGTAGGTGTACCATTGGCTGATGGGCACAGACGCACCCCTAGTTGGTTGGCGCTCGGTGTCACCGATTGATGGATGTAGACACATCACCACGTGATGCCGCCAAGTGCGCCATTGGATTGACGGATGCATACACACCACCAGGTGATTCCCATAGGTGCGATATCAGTTGATGGACACAAACATGCCACCGGGTGATGCCCACAAGTGCGTCTAAGAGTGATGGGTTGCTACTGTTATCAACCAATAACACAAGAGGAAGTTGCTAGGTTACATCCGGTGAGGGTGAACTGATGTCTACTCAAGGACTATTGGTTGTCAATGGTGATGACTCTGCTTTTGATAATCAAGCTTCTAGTCCTTTGTTTTCCTGCATTTGACGACATTGTCATCGTCAAAATAAGGTAAGGAAAATATATGCAAGGCAGGAGGGAAGTGGATATGAATTTGCCAAAATAGTAGAGAAATATGGATAAAATTAGGCATATAATATCCGCAAAATTGGATGTTATCAGTTCCTTTATAGGGACACCATCAAATTTACTTAATAGGTTCGACTAGACTAAGTCATTCATTTTGATTCTATTATTTTCCTTATCCCTGTGTTTGACCCCACACTACTACAATAGACTTTGTATTGAATTGCAGACATATCTTCTAGTTGATTTTAAATTTAAAGTCTGATATCTTTTAAATAAAAACTGTGTTTACATTTTTGACCGACGAAAAAGAGTGATCAATCACTGACTCACCATCACTCTATGACATTGTGTGTCAAAAAATTTGTCGATGGGGCCCAATATTGCTAAATAAATAAAGGTACATAAAATTTTGCTCCGTTTTGATTCAATGGTGTGCGTTTTTCCTCAAATTTTTATAGGTTATTCATTAATTGGAGTCGACATCAATAACTGCTAAAAAATCACAAACTTGGAATTTGAGTATGATGTTGGTTCACATAGAGATACACATACACCTTGTTGTGAATCGTTACATTAGATGTTCCTTTTTCTTCTCTACCAACATAAGATATTGATCAAGAAAAATTCTCTCATACTAGTAGAAAATTGAAATTTGGTGTTTGGAATTTATTTGTTTTATATAAGGATAAAAATGGAAAATAACAGAATGAATGTAAAGATTATGGAAAAGACTATGCCATGGTATCTAGTACTCATGGGGAAGCAAACTTGAAAAGACATCTTGATGATGAAAATAAATTTTCTATCGTTGCTCTAAAAATTCAAAAACAAATGCACATTGACCGTGAATTGAAGTCAAGGAAAAATAAGATAGAACAAAAAATGCTTCATAAATCTAGCATCTTCCATCATGAAAAACAATCTTCATTACATGTTTTAAAATATAAAGGGGTTTGTGATACACTTACATTCCTACATAGTAATGTTAAACCCAACTTGGAACATAACTAGGTGCTATTGTATAACATATACCACAAGAAGAAAGCACTTCTTTAAAAATCTTTAGCTCATTTCTTGGTATAATTTGTCTTACTGTGGATTTGTGGTCTTCTACTAAAAATATGGATATCTTCATTTAACAACTCATTATGTCAACAAGATAGGAAAATTACACAGCAAAGTTCTTATCTTCCCTCATTTTCATCTACCACACACTGGAATAAGATTTTCAGAAGCTATATTTACAGTTTTACGAGATTGGAAAATTGATAATAAGTTTTTTTTCCATTTCTTTGGACAATGCAACCAATAATGACAACATGCAACATTTTTAAGAAATAAACACTCTTTACATGGTACTTTATATTTTAGTGGGAAGTTTTTTCACATTAGTTGCCTTTCACATATTTTAAAATTTTATTGTAAAAGAGTTTTAAAGATTGGGTTAGACTAATTGCATATGATTAGAGAGTTTTGCTAAGTACATTAAAGGAACTATGAAGACTATATTAAACTTCTCAAAATGCATAAAAAATGAGTGGATACATACCACAATGGGATTTCAATTGGATTATGTTACCCATTGCAAATCTACATTTCTTGTTGTTTATAGTGGAATTAAGTATCACCTTTCATTTTTCTGATACTTTCTAGTGGGTCAAGGTTTTATTACATGTCGAATAGCTGGAGACAGGGGCAACATTGATAGGTTTTGTAAGTTCCTAAAAACAATTGAGAATATTAGCACACTATTCTCAAGATCATAGTATCCCAATTTAATCTATTTCTCTAATATATACAAATGATACAAATGAGTTTAATTAAATAACATGAAGGGTGATGATCTGATATGAGAATTATATCTATAGAAATTAATCTAAAATATTAAAAAATTTTTATTCATACTCTCACATTCTTTTCATCTAACATTGTTTTTGTTCCTAGATATAAGATAATTTTTTGGAGTTCATCTACTCGAATCTAGATTCAAAAAAGGTTAAGGGGAAGGAGTATTCTTTGAAGAGTGATTTGTATTAACTTTTTGATGGATATGTATCTATTTTTGACGTTAATATTCATTCTACAAACCAAGATGGTATTAATGGAAATTCCATGGCTCACTTTAAAGATTTCATGGTAATATGTGATTATTTGTGAAATTTATCTTATTTATAAAGTTGTGCCCATATTTGGTCCATGTTTTCATTAATCCTCCTGATGCATGTTCCACTGATATATCTGAGTTAGAGTTGTATTTAGATGAAAAAGGACATTATAGAAAGCGACATGCTAAGATGAATGTATTAGGATATTGGGAGTTTAGTCTAAGGACATATCCTATCTTGCCTACCATGTCTAAATACATTTTGTTGGTTTCAATTATTACAAATTCTTTAGAATTTGGGTTAAGTATTGGAGCCAAAGTGATCAACAATTATAGAACATAACTCAGGCATGACAATGCTCAATCTTGCATTTACACAACCAATTTTGTAATGAAATGGTAGGTATATATTTTTGTAGCATTCTTGTCAAACATTATATTGTATTGTTGTGTGCTTTTTGGATATTTTGATGTATGGTTGTATGATTGTATGGAATAGTCTTCTAGTTACACTTTTGGTGTTGAAAACATAATTGGCAACCGTAAGTGTTTTCTAGTAAAGATGTCATCAAATGTTTGAGATTAATATAGTTTACGGTGAACTAAAATTAATTTACAACAAGAGATATTTTCTATTATATATTGTATGAAATGTTAACATGTAATTTTGTTTCAAATGTATTTCAATTAAAAAACAAGAATCAAATATTGAAAGAATAAATTGGATTTGTTTATTGAAAGAATATTACCACTCAATAAAAATCATATAGGTACATGTTGTTGACGTATGACCCGTCGGGTCAGGTTTTGATGTACTTTTATGACCCAACTGAAAGTAGAAATTCCTTAACCCATTCCCGTGTAATTTGCACCTACAATGACCAGAACTAACCCATCCTGAACCATCCATTTAATGGGTTTAAGTATTGCTACATCTCAAAGAAGGATTTTGACCTAGGAAAAGTCAATGACAACTTTGGTGATGTTGTAGTCCTTCAAGTTTTGTATGCATCATGATTCTTTTCACAAATCAACCTCACATTGTAATCAAACTAAATTTGTATCCACATTGATATGGTCAAACTATTTTCTAAATGCCAACGATGTTGTCAAGCTTCACACCTATTAGGTACTATAACCTCTGGTAGAACTTGCGACTTCTCAACACTTTGCTTATCTTCATGACTAGAAAGGAGTGCTTTCATGCTATGAGTGCCAAGTCTGACATAAGTTCCTTTAGAGGAATCACCATGGGAACTTCTATCTGCATCATATTCATTTGTGTTGAAAGACTCCTCAAGCCATGTTGTACCCTACCCACATCACTACCATCACAATATGATTCAAACATGTAGCATCCAAGAATCTAGATCCATGTTGATATGCTCAATGTTGCCAAGGCATGCCCCTCAGGAAAACCTTGGTATACATGTATAAGGAACCCGTCAATTTGGTTTAGAAGGGTGCAATGTGCACTGATCCATGCCCAAGAGAAGGCCAACGATGAAGGTACTCATCGTCATTGATGAGTTAGTAATTGGTCTCATGAATAATGTAGGTTTGAAAAATTTTGATCAAATCCATCAAAAAATTTCATATTTTCTACCCCTCAATCTGCTCTTGGACATATTAAAGTTTAAACTCTAGGATCATATAAAGGGTATGTCATACTGAACATGTAGCTATGGTTTTAGTCTGTATTGGATGGACTCCTTCCTAAATATGTAGTTTAAAATCCCCATTTTCAATATTTCTTTGTTTGTTTTTTTTCTTCTAGAATCCCCATGTCACTTACCAAAAATTAGGAAAATATACCCGAGTTTAATAAATTAGTAGACTGCTCCATTCACCTTGTTATTCATGGGCTCATCAAACTTGATGGATACATTTTTCATTCTTTATAAAAATAATTTTGTCTTATGTTCTTTTATAGATTGGCTAATTTATTTTACTTTTTATTTTATAAATATTTCATATTTTGTGTAGGGTTGTTAAATTTCATGTTAGAAAAGATAGATCAGATTTTCTAGTATATAAGTCCTAAATGGACCTCGAGTTCTTTCACTCTACCTAAACTGAAATACCAATACTGTCATATGTAAAAACCAACTTCGATCATATCCTAAATTTCAATCAACTCATTGAACCTAATTTTCTTTACCTCTTTCAATTATTCCTAATATAATAAAGTGAAACTTGAATGCTTTTAGAATTATTAGAATAGACAATGTTAAAAAATATCAATGAGACAATATAAGTTTGTTTGGTAGCAATTTATAAGATTGTGTATGGCTACAAGGTTAATTTTTTAAAATACAGATCGTTGTCGGTCTAAGTTCAACTATACTGGCAAACTTCATATACATTTTTGACCCAAATTAATGCATATTTGATCTTTTTCTATTGTTACATAGTTTTGGTTGTCAATGATACCATGAATATGTGAATGTTTTCCTATATGATCTGAGAGAAACTGATTGTGGGTTCTACCTTAGTCAATTTGGGTTTGTTTTGGGCTTATAAAAATAGACCACAATTAAATCCGTGTTGGTTTTGGCCTCTAATTTTCACACTTTGGAATCAATTATCAATTTTCACGAATATACTGAAGTTTGATTCCATGTCAATTTTGGGTTCTAATTTTTACTATTTGGGTCAATTTTGAGTTTGGAAAAATTAGGGCCTATGTCAGTTGTGTGTCATGTAAGTAAAATATCTATGTAATACTGGACTAGAATATCAACACACCTAACTTTTAGTCTCTATTATTAACAAATTTGGATTACTTGTGGGTAGATGGGCTAATTAAAATTCAGATGCCATGAATCTATTCACATTCAACTAAAATAAGCGGGTTTCAGTTTCCATTTTTGATAATTCAGGTCATTTTTTGGTTTAGTTTAACAAATTTAAATTTGTGTTCATGCATATTTTGGTTCTCATCTTCTCAATCTGGGCCATTTTTACGTTTGAAAAAATCTAGGTCTTTCTCAACTCTAAGTTAGACTAGAGAAAAACTAAAGTTGTGTGGAACCATAATTTTGACACAACTAGCTTATCGGGGCTAATCACTACTAAAAAAACTACCTTTAGTGTCGATCAATACCAGCCAATAATGTCGATTTCACACTGACACCTAAGTGGGAGATGGTACAATCATAGGTCTACAACGTCAGTTACTTGGGGATGTGCAAATCGATGCCAGAGATCCAACCTTGGTTTCTATGATAAAAGAAAACAATACAATTTAGACTCTAAGTTGTCGGTTCAGGTCCCTCCAAGTGACATCATACTGACATACCAGGTCACATTTATAAATGGAAAATGTCTCTAAGTCATCGTTTCTACCATAGACCAACATCATTTTATAATCTTAGTTTTCGGTTAGGTCAAGAAAAACCAAAAATTAAGTTCTACAGTGTCGGTTATATAATAACAAGTGATAACTAGGATCCTATAGGCTGTGTTGCCCAACATGGTAGTTTTAGGGTGTCCTATAATGTCAGTTTTTGGCCTAAAATTGATGACTAAAACCTATGGTGTTATTTTTTTTGTAACAACTGATGAACAAGTTTTGTTTTATTAAAATAGCACGTCTCTAGACATGTTGTATGGATGTTTAGCAAGATGTAGAACCAATAGTTATGAATTTCAGTTTAACAACATCCTATGAGTTCAGCTTAACAATAGGCCGACGAACATTCAATAACAAACACAATCCACCCACATACAAGATCCATTCTCCAATTCCATTCTCATCACATGTGTAAACATAATTTTATTCATTCATCTTCACATTCATTCATACACATGATACTTCATTCACATATGCACTAATTCCTTTCTCATGACATGTAGAAACACAAATCTCATTGTATTCATTCATCTTCACATTCACACACATCTATATAGATCATCATGCACATACATACCTATAATGTACTCACATCAAATTTAAAGTTGCATGAAGTCATAAACACCTTACATATATATAAATATTTACATCAAAGATTAGAAAACTTAATCTTCATCACAACCAATTCAAAGTTCACTTCCTTACAGAAGGTGTGTGCCCACTTTTCTCGTATCTCATCTAGCAGTTTTATAATATAGGGCTTTTTTTGTGTCAAACACCTACAAAGAGAATGACACATGTGATTAAAAATTTTGGTATTTTCATATTATCAAATGAGACTATTACTTATGATGATTAAGATTATATATAGACTATATTTTGTATGCACTTGTTGTCTAGTGCCCCATATCTGAGAATCATCTCCATATACTGCATCACATAATATCTGTATGGCCAACCATTGTATTAAACAACACATGATAAATTTCAACATACAAAATGTCAATAAATAAAAGTAAGAATAATTGACAAAATATGTATTACAGTCACAAAACTACATCAACATTCAACCAAGCTAGCACTTACTTTTTATTTTTCACTTTTCCTCCATCCTTTTTGAAATTTATATAACTCTATACGTTAATGTAACACATTGAATAGCATTAGTAAATAGTCATATAATAATATATGTCAACTAATATAAATATATAAATTTACTCACATGAATAATGCCTTGTTGAATTTGTGTCCCCCGCTATCTACTTTGTCAACCTTGGGTCTAGATAATACATAGTTAGCATCGTGGGGACAATAACCAACAACACCCAATGATTATTCCTGAGTAAAAATAAGGCAAATAAAATAAAACTCAATATCCACAATGAAATATAATTCTTTAGTCAAAATTATAAGCAAAGTAACTAAAATTACTCAACTTTTACGGAGCTAACATCACACTCTTTTTCTCTTTACCAAAATATTTAAATACGGTAGAGAAGTATTCGATAACATATGTAGGGTCATTAACTATACGACTAATCAATGATGGAACTAAAAATTCCACATGGTGCAGTGTGAACTCTTTACAAACCCTATGTAAGTATATGCAAAAACATATATCATGTATGCATTAATATATAAGAAAACATATCAAGATATATAAAACAAGGTATTTATCTATATAAAGTCTCACCATATTCAAAATTATAGTACATATGTATTCAACCAAGTACAACTAAACATCTCCAAAACATCTTAAAAAAATATACTAGTATCATGAGGTTGACCTACAATGTCCTCCTTAATATGGACCATCATAGGCAACCCTTCTTCAAAGTTGCTGATCCATACTGAAAAACCCTACAATGAGGACCTAGCAAGTCATATAGGTCCTTTGTAAGCCAACCAGGTAATTGAGGAGGAGGTGAAGGTGGAGGACAAGCTATATGAAGTTTCTTAGGCATTATGTCCTACATATATATAATCTCAATCAATTAGGCATTGTGGCCTACATATGTATAATCTCAATCAATTTTCATGTATATACAAATACAAACACAATGTAAATTCAACATACATTGGTATACATGACTCCTGCTTTGGGCCATGCAACCACACCACCTTCTGCATCGTCTATCATGTCATGCTCAGGGTGGTCATATGGAAGTGCAGTATGCTAGAAAGGGTCGTAGACAAGCCTCACTGTCACATGAACTGCATCGGAAGACAACAGAGCACAGTGAATCATGTCATCTTCAAGGAGTGACTAAGTCACGCCCAGTGCAATGACATATCTTTATAATAAAAGATGGCATGACCTCAACCCCTAAAAATTTGCATAGAGTGTTATACAAACATATTATACAAATAATTATGAAAGACTACTATGTTCTAAAAATACTTATAGTTAACGTGCTAGGTGGTGGGTTCACAAGATGACTCCCAACAAACTCTGCCGTAGGAGGGTCCACCACGAATGAAGAGTCAGGTGCCATAAGTACTATTTGAGCAGCTGAATGAGAAGCATGATATTGTCTCATTGCTTCCTCTATTCGCTTTGCAGTCATCTCTTGTACGTTTCCTTCTGAGTATCCTCCTTTTTTGAATAAATTTGTGCGTATGCTCTGATGGCCCAAATAAGGCATTGATACTGAAACTAGCACCAGTAGCCCTGACACACCCAAGATGCTCTGGGTTACCTAGAGCAATGACCAATTCATTCCTTGTGCCCTGAGGGATGAACTTGCCTTGTTTCCATTTCTCATGGAGCTCCCGCTAATCATCATCAATAGTAATTGGTAGGTAAAACATAACATTCAAGGTCAAGGTAAAACATAAAAATCATCAATAGTAATTGCTCTGAGAGTTGAATTTTAACATTTTTACAACTGCTTCAACAATTGCGGGGTTGAATATTTCTCTAAATTTGGTTTTCCTTCCAGCTATCCACATATCATGGCGAGGTAAAGGTGTAGGAGTAGTGGAGGACTCAATATTCACATGAGTAGGCTACTGAGAATAAGACGCCTACATTAGCTTTTTATGAAGATTTGCATAGCCACCTGGACCCATCGTGTGGTTGTGCACATTCTTTACACGCCTTTCTCTTTGAGCATCACTTATAGCTTGGTTAGTACAAAAAATATGTTAAATATCTAATACAATGAATTCATAAGAATGTATTGAAAATGAGGAGCGAGGCTTAATGAATTCATCGATTTGTCTCTTAACACCAATTACCTCCTACACCTTTGGGTCAAGATAGTTCCATTGCTCAATGGTTGACTTCTTCTTCTCAATTTTCTGTATGTATTCTCTTGTTAGATTTGTCCTATAATTCCTTAATACCCTACTACAGTATTTTTTTGGATTATGATAATATATTATCCCCAAAAGTAATTACAAAAAGTGTACTCGATAAGAGGAGTGTCAAGGTATCAGTCCGACCATGTACAATGGGTTAGTCTACAAAATCCCAGCAACACTTAATGTGTGAGGTCAAACTAGTCACTATGGGAGTCTGGTCTCTAACAATGAGACCAATCTCCATGCATAAACTATCAAAAGTTGTAACTCGTCCATGTGTTTGTGCCCATGGATCCATCTATTCCTTTCGCTCCAAATTAAGTGGCATAGACCTTATGAGGAAGATGCTAGCAAACTGTGAAGGGGTTCTATCCTTAGTCCACATGATAACTTCCTATATTTGGAATAGTGGAGAGTGTCCCCATCCGTTCTTCAAGCATATGCGACTCTAGAGGTAACGAGCCACTTTTCACTCAAGAAAGAGATGGCTATGAGACTCCTCCTCCTCTCTACATAATGGGCAGATGGTCTCAGTATTCAGCCCCCATCGAGTCATCCTATCTCTGGTGGGTAGCTTCCCAAGGATAGCTCTATAGGTAAGGGTACTCCATTTCGGAATAAAGCACCTTGCCCATAGTAGAGAGGCTTAAAGAAACGTGGTTACCATCTCTTAGCTTCCATCGGACATCCTTGGGATCCACCATGGTCCATAGTAATCACTTCATTCCACCCTATGTTCATATATTTCCACACACGAGAATCTTACATGGTGTTGGTACTGGATCCCCCAATCCCATTGGTTTATCTCCTACTCATCCATTCCGCCCAAGCTCTAGAGGGTTGCCTAAGGAAAAGGTCAATCCTTTTGAGGTTGGCGATTATCTGTATGTCCTCCACATCCCAAATACTAAGCTCACCATGATGAAGGGCCTTGGTTACTGTGTGCCACGTGACACCATGCCCTTTACCTGCCCAAAGGAAATAAGAGATTAAGCATCTGATCTTAGACATCGTCGGTGTTGGGAGAATACAGAGGTCACACCAAAAACGAACCAGGCTCTACAGAACCGATCTGATGAGAACAACCCAACCAGCCATAGATATCCTTATCCCTGACCAGCTATCAACCTTCGATCTGATCTTATCAAGGCACATGTTGTAATCTCTAGTGAACCCTTTACCACCAGCTATGGGAACCCCAAGGTATCTGGTAGGGAACTGTCCTCTTCTAACTCCTATCTCCAGACACAACCTCTTTCTTCTCAAATCGTAGGATTTAGAGAGGAAAATCTTGGATTTGACATTGCTCATGTACAACCCTCTTAGTCTCCCGAACTTAACCATGACCTTCTTGTACTCCGTAAAGCCTTTAGCATGTCCTTTAGAGAAGAGGAGGACATCATCTGTGAAGATGAGATGCGACATCACATTGGTTCCCCTAACCTTGAAAGGATTGATCGTGTCACGATCCTTAGCCTCTCTAATCAGCATAGTTAGGCTCTCCATTATATGGGTGAAGAGGAGGGGGATAGGGGGTCACCCTATTGTAGTCCATTCTTAGCAGTGAACATGCAACCAGGAGCCCCATTCACAAGAATGGAGAATGACATAGTTTGTACACATTGTTGGATCAAGGCAATCCATCTCTCACTAAAGCCCATAGACTTCATGGTTCTCCATAGCATATCCCAATTAACATAGCCATATGCTTTCATTAAGTCAAGCTTGATGCAACCTTTCTTAGATCTATTTTTGACTCGAAAGTCCATAATCACCTTTTTCTGATGTAGTTTTTCATCCAACTCAAAAATGCTCTACAAACATTCAATATTCTTAATGGAATGTTCTTACAAACATCATTATATATAGATTTAAAATAGAATTATAAATGATAATATATCTCACTAGTTCCTTCCATAATAATTCTTTCTTGCTTTGATCAATTTTATGCCAAGATTCTACATTTATATCCATTTTTCTACAAGTTAGAACCCCTAGATATGACACAAAAGAACTACATTTCTTCCCAATAAGATTTCCTTGATCATCAAACTCAACAAACTACTTTGGTCTTCTACCCCTTTGCTCTAGTAACTTTTTCATCATGGTGATGCCTCTTATTTTTGAACACCACCTTTAAAAACACTCATGTACCATTCAAAATTATACATCCAGTGCAAGAAAACTGGTCCCAACATTTTCACTTTCCTAGTCAGATGGACAACAAGATGTACCTTAATATCAAAGAATGAACGAGGAAAACACATCTCAGGCTAGCATAGGGTAACAAACACTTCTCTTTTCAACTTACCAAGATTCTCAGGATCAATAACTTTGCTGCATAGAGTGTTGAAGAAGAAGCAAAGTCGGGTGATTGCAAACCTTACATGCTTAGATAGTATAGATCGAATTTCCATGAGAAATATTTGTTGCATTAGAGTGTGACAATCATGAGATTTAAGACCTATCAGCTTCAGATCCTTCATTGATACCAATCTATGGATATTTGAAGAGTATCCTTGTGTTACCATTCTAGATCCTTCGTAACCCTCAACAAACTCTGGTCTGCAATGATTTAGAATAAACATCCATGATCTATTTATTCTATAATCAAAGAGAAAACAAGTATTCGGGTTTCGAGTTTACATGATTAGGATTTAGGAATTACAAATTAGGGTTTATCATTTAGGTTTAGGTATAAGGGTTTATAGATTAGGATTTATGGTTTACAAATTAGGGTTTAGGTATAAGGGTTTATATATTTGATTTATGGTTTACAAATTAGGGTTTAGGTATAAGGGTTTATAGATTAATATTTATGGTTTACAAATTAGGGTTTAGGGTTCAGTAATGAATGTGTGTACCACCTATCCCATTCTTTAACACCAAATCTCATTAGTAAGTGTATAATGTGTATTCAGTTTTCAAGAAATTTTGGAAGCATTTCCCCATAATTCTCCAAGTACACCAATGTATATGGGAAAATGTCCACCAACATATGTACTTAGAGAAAAAATGGGGAAGTGTCGACGAAACATCTAGAAATCCGAATATACAATATACACTTACTTCCTAAGTGAAATTAAGTGTTCAAGCACAATCTCAAACTGGGAGTTATCTAAGATTTACTCCTAATGAGTAAAACTTGGATGGGTTTCGAGGACAACAGATTCATCAAAACATGGTAGATCATAGATACATCATATCCAACATAGTTAAACACACTAATTATTTATCCATACATCATTCAAATTGATTAATGTGCCCAAATATACAAGAACTTATACCCAAATTGAACAATGCACCCAAATAGTTTCTCCAATTCCATATTAAAACCCTAGTTACATTTCATCATTTCAATTTGAGAAGTCTTTTGACCTCATATATTTTAAGAAGAATTTTAAATCAATGTATATCATCAAGAACTAACTGATTTATTATTAGGCATTTTTATCATCAATCGGATGTGAAACATCATGAATCATTCATTTTTCTAAACATAATTAAAAATTATAATTAGATATACAACTAGAATTTAGTGACCTAGAATAATACATAATACATAATACATGCATTTTCATAGAAAATCACAATACAATGTAGAATTTAATGACCTAAATGAAATACTTGTATTTTCGTAGCAAATCAGTGATTACATGTAAAAAATTAGAAAAAGAAAACTACCTTTATGAAGAAGTTGATAGGAACAAGGTGTTCGACGGTGGAGAAGAACTACTAGTAGGTGAAGAAGTCAAGCAACTCCAGTCCAAGCAGCTCTAGTGGCTGGTGGTTGGCGGCCCAAGCAACATCGGTGGCTGGTGGTTGGCGGCCCAAGCAGCGTCAGTGGCTGGTCATTGATGGCCAAAGTAGAGTATCATAGATGATATAGAGGACGACAGCTATGGAGGAAGATGGTGGTGATAGCAAAGAGTAGCAACAACAACAGTGGAGATCAGTAGCAGCAGTGGCGATAGAGAGTAGTAGTGGCAGAGCAACTTGACATCGACGAATGGGGAAGAATCTCCTATGCTATGTATCACGGGAGTGATGAAATAGACTGAGGGATAAGAAATTTTCTGGGTGAACTTAATTGGATCAAGTCATTAGTTGTTGGAGTAAACTAATGACTAAGTACTTAAGACACACTAACAATAGAATTAGCACTTAGTCTTCGGTTTCACTAATAAGACTGACGACTAACTCCTTATCCTAACAAAAAATTAGACCGTAGTTAGGGGACTTAGTCATAGGTTTATATAGCTTCAAATAATGACTAAGTAAGCACTTAGATGTAGATTCAAAATTAGAAACTGATGACATAGACCATTCTCCAAACAAAAGAATTCTGCCTCAGCAAGGGGACTCAGTCGTCGGTTAGGTATATAAAATCAATGACTAAAAACCAATGAGGGGAAAATATTTTCACAGGGACATGGCGTGAAATTTCTGTCATCATTTTCTTGACTTAAAACTGACCCCTTTCTTGACTTAAAATTGAAACACATCGTGCCAATTTTCACAGCTTTCCTGTGAATCAATGATAGTTTTGCAGAGAAACAATGGAAACCACACGTATTTTTTGGAGACAAATTTTGTTACGCGTGAAGGTGTCTGTCGTTGGTTCCCAGAGAACTAGTGTGTATCCTGTAGTTTTTGGAGGCAAACATTTTTTACCAAAAATTATATTTTGTGAGTTATTTTAGACGTAGGTTTTTATCAGAAACAAATTGACGTTATTGAAAAAGCGATACCCGTATTTTTTCTTAATCGGTAGGACTTGATCAATGGTGATCTTTATACATTACAACCAACATTGTTTGATCTATATCGGTTTATCAGTGGAACTTACGTCAGAAAAAGTGACATTAGAGGTCAGAAATGTACTAATGAATTTTGAAAAGTTGGATCAATTTTGGTTAAATATTGATCAAGATATAACTCCAAATTTACCAATCCTCATATCTTTTGGATAGGATAATGATGGAATTCAACATCCATTTTGATTCTCACAGTAAGAACATCCGATCTACCTTTCTGACATGGAAATGACCCAAACCTTAGTTTTTAATCATTATGCATACTAGGACTTATTAGTAACCCACTAAGTAATATAGGTTTTTGCACGAGCATGTAAAAATCTGGTGTGAATCAGCTAGATACTCATCCTTTCAAATTTGCATTGATAACGAATTATCAGGTGTAGAGATATAATTTTATGAGAAATAATGACTAGTTTTAGTTGGCAAAAATATGACCAGACCTCTTTTTGTGAATAGATATGAAAGTATTATTTTATTAAACTAACATATTTTCTAGGTTAGTGTACTGATGCGTTAAATTGAAACAAAGAAGAATAAAAATAAAAAGGGAGTTACCAATTAGCATCATCTTTTGTGCTTACAAGACAAAAAAAGAAGTGAGTGCGTGCCTTACCGCCTTCTAGGGAACTAGAACTATGAACCAAATTCAAAATCTAGTAGAGCTTAAGTGGAACCTGTTGGAGAAGGAATGGGTGAAACTCAACATGGATGCAACTGTTAAAAGGAAAAAGGAACACCATGGCCATAAGATTTATGATCCGAGATGATACCAACAATTGTCTATGGGGAGGAAGTGACAAGGCGGTAGGGCATGATATCCCTATTAGGGAACTAAGAGCTATCTTGATTGGGTTACATGAACACTGGATGAGATCCAAGCGAGTGATACTCCAATCGCACAATCAACTAGCAATCAACACGATAATAGGGAATTATGAGGTACCAATTAAGTTTAGACCATGGTGCAAGCTAATCGAGAAGAACACCAAACAATTAGAATTAGTACAATTTGTATTTAGTAGAAGAGTCTATAATAAAGTTGATGATATAGTTGCCAAATGGGCTTTGAACCTTGGTAGCAAGTCATGTACGTAGAGACAGTGCCCCAAGTTCAAGTCTAAGATTGTTGGAGATGAAGCAACACTACACCACAATAGATCCCCTATGTCCCTTTTTCATGTAATGGGAGTGCAGGATGGATATATAAACTCCTGGGGTTTAAAAAAAAGACCAAAAAAATAAAGTTATTGGTAGCTGAATGAGGTAATTGTAGAGGGAGACACAAATGATTTTTGAAACTAGGAGGGATTAAGAAATTATGGAAACAGAAAGGGTGATTTTGGGATTGATTCTATAGTAGATATTTTTCAACTGTAATGGTCAATCCAACATAACCAAGTTGGACTTGTAGGGTTATAGAAATTAAATGTTGAGTTGCATGTATTATGCAGCAATTACACACATAGTTACACACTACAAATTTTTGTTGGTTAAAATATATTTTTATACACCAATTATATTTCATTATACACTCTATGAACGGATTTAGCGTCCAAATCAATGAGGATATTTATTATTGGTCGAATGTTGTTTCCTTAAAATAAAAAAACTCTCATCTTGAGACCAAAAATGCTAAACAAGTTGAATTTCACACCTACTAGATATTTTCATGAGAAGGATTCAAACACTCAATTGAAACACATTTAGAATGTCCCATCAAAGAATGATCGTAGGTTTAACATAGCACATGAGTATAAAATATTACAATATATTGTCATTGAACATGTATTGTATGAAAAAACATCACAATTAACTTCAGTAGAGTCTTAGCCATATATCATATTTTTAAGTGTGTACAACTACATGGATCATATATCAACATAATGAGTTTGACTTTTACTTCATATATCACATCCTTCAGATAAGTTGTAACTATGTATTTATTTGTGGAATGAATAATTATAAAGAAACAACATGAATATTACCCATTATTTTCATTTTGTATCTCTAAGAGTATATTAGTTTACTCATCTTCATCATGTGACATAGGGTGTTGATCTATCAAGAGAGTCTCAATTGTGTTTTTTCATAAAACTATGTAGAACCACATGCATATAAAGTTTGAAATAGATATTAATCATACCATAGGATCCTACCTCTAATAGGGCTTGGAGCTAACTAAAGCATCCTTCTTTAACCATATAATTATATATCAATAAGGAAAGTCCTAACCGTATAACTTTTTGTCTAGGACATTTATCATCTATATTTAATGGCATTAATCATTTTAATATGATCAAGATTTGCTTTACAATTATGGTTGCAACAACTGCAGTTTACAATATATATATATCCACATAAAACTAACATGGCATCCAGTCTTATGTTGTTATCCGCAAGAGGGCTTTGAGATCAATTATCTTGGGTTCATGGATGCTTTAAATATATTAGAGGATCAAAGTTTACGATTGTGATTCTAGTTGGATATACTCATCAGCCTAACTTTCTCCAAGAAATCTTTTGTGATGGGTGATATACCCTTAGTAATACAACAATATGGAATTCCGGATTAACTTAGGTGGTTTACATTTCCTTGATTCTTGTGCCTCAACTATGTAGCCTACTAATGACTATAATGGTTAATTCTGCTTATCAACCACCCTTTTTAGTTTGGAGAGATCCAAATAAGGAGTAGGCACACCTTCCACTTTTTATAAATCTCACAATGGGGATGAAGAGCTAGTTGTAATCTAAATTGAATATTGATTGATTGGTCCTCCTTCTATATCAAGAAAGAAATGTTGTAGTCCTGAATATTAAGTGAGATGTCTTAGAATGATGTTGAACATTTCTGGTTATTTATGAATTTTTAGTTGGTACTAGATTCAACATTTTGCCCACAAATTGCACTTATAACATGTCCTAAGCACAAAAATGCACTATATATGGGCCACACTATTTACTAGTAAAGTAAAGAAAAATTTTAAAAATAGGTTTTGAATCATGAATATATTTATCTATATTTTCTTTAAATAATTTTTTTAATGACAATAAAGTGTTTGATTATGGATTCCAAAAGGTACTCACTCATATTTTCAATATTTTTGTCACCCTCTCTACCGACACACACACAAACACATACTCCAACACTACATTTTCTTCACTATAATTTTGACTATTTTATATTGATGTATCATGGTGACGACTTGTCTAATAGTACCATTAGTTATTAATAAGATCTTGGATATCGTTTTATAATTATCGTAATGGTGAAGACTTGTCTAATAGTACCGTTAGTTATTAATAAGATCTTGGATATCATTTTATAATTATCTTAACTATATATAGGTATAAATAGATACATGTGTATATAAATACATATATATCTACTATTCTACCATTCTAAGTATCACCACTCGTCTCCGTCCCCATTGATTCCCTACAACGGCTGGACTCTTGCTGCTTTTGTTATGTTAGTTCCATACACACTGCCGGGTACTAGATACGATTACGTCTTACAATTTTCTTGGTTCCGTAAAATAGTAGGACTTTTGGCTCTATGTCATGTCTGCCCTAATTTCCAATACAACTTCGAACTTACCAGATCTGCTACTCCCTATAAAACACTCAAAGAAGCCTCCTACGGATCATGGATCCTATATAAAAGGCACAAAGGCTATCGCTACTTCCAAAGACACGCAAGGGTAGACTACTAGCATTGTTTGGACAATTTGCATATTTAAATAATGAGATGGTTGTAGCACTATTATCTACAAGTGGAGCTTCATTGGCGACATCAATCAGATGCGTGGTGGAAGATAAATAGATCCTCCAAGATGGCAGGATGTTTATCGCATGTGTAAAGGGCAAGCGCTTTGCATGACTAGAGGGGATGACAAAGGCAGATAACTTCATGTCCTTAATAAGCATGGATGACGAGGGGGCGAGTGCCTTCAGACTTAGTTGGCTGGAAAGTTCTTCGCAATGAGAAGGTGCAACGCTGACTAGCATGCATCTACAGTTCCAATATATACATATATATCTATAATGTTGTTAGTGTTGGGATTAGGAATATAATCCAGCCCATGTCTTAGTGGGATTTAGACTTGGGAGGGTTGGTTTGTGCTACCAATCCTAATAGGAGTCAAATCTTGAATAGTAGGAATAGGACTTCCTATGTGCAACATGCAGTTGGACTAGGATTCGAACTAGGACTAGAATTCCTGGTTGCAATCACATGCATGGAGGTCTATAAATAGAGGCCCCTGGGGAGGCCTTTGGATGATCCACCGGTTGAGGTGTGAGTTCTCCAGTTGCTTGTTGGTGCCTTCTGTGGTAGAGGGTGCCAGAGAACAAGAACAACTGGTAGAGAAGCTCTCTTGGTTTATAAGAGAGGGCCAGCGACTTTGCCTTGAAGCAAAGTAGCGGTTGGCGGTTGCTACCCGGATTTAGGGGTAATTAAATCTGGGAGGTGTGAGTTGTAATTTTATTACATAGTGCTTATTAGCGGGATTGCCCCGTGGTTTTTCTCTCCTTATTGAGGGGAGAGTTTTCCACGTTAAATCTGGTGTTTTTCTTCTTTGGGTTTTATACGCTTGTTGGTAGCGCTTCTATGACAACTTTTCGTCACATCCGGGACTGTATCGGTACAATATCCCCAACAAGTGGTATCAGAGCGAGGTTGCAGTTACAAGTCCAGATGGGGAAAGATGAAGATGCGACGATGATAAAGTTGACAAGCATAAATTGGCAGATTTGGAAACCCAAGATGGAGGATATTCTCTATTGCAAAGATCTATACGATCCGATAGAGGGACAAAAGCCAGAGACTACATCTGATGCAGATTGGAAGAAGCTAAACAGGAAAACCGTCGGAACAGTGCGGAAGTGGCTCGACATCTCCGTATTCCATCACGTCTCAGAAGAGACCAATGCCAAAGATCTGTGGGAAAAGCTCAAGAAGTTATATGAGCGGAAGACTGCCACAAATAAAGCTTTCTTGATCCGAAAGTTGGTGAACCTCAAGTACCAGGATGGTACAAACATCGCCGAGCATATGAATGAATTCCAAAGCCTTGTAAATCAGTTGGGGTCCATGAAGATGGTTCTTGATGATGAACTTCAGACTCTACTTCTTCTAGGATCGCTACCGGACAGTTGGGAGACACTCGTAGTGACAGTCAGCAATTATGCACAGGAGGGCAAGTTGACACTTGACCAGGTGAAGAGCAGTGTACTGAATGAAGAGACTCGACGACGAGCCTCAGGCGACAGTGGATCAGAGGTGCACTTCACAGAGGGCAGAGGCGTTGATAGAGCGAGAGACCGTGGTAGATCTAAGAGTCGCGGTGAATCCCAAGACCGCGAGAAGTCTCGTGGTAGATCCAAGTCAAAGAATGGTAGAGGGTGCTTCCATTGCGGCAAGCCAGGTCACTTCAAAAGATATTGCAAGATTTGGAAAAAGAAACATGGGTCTGAAGCCAAAGACAAGAAAGATGACGACAAGAATACTACAGCGACGATCTCAGATGATAGGTGTGATGATGACGATGTGGTCTTAACAGTCCAAGAACAGTGTTTGCATGCTGATGAGGATGATTCTGAGTGGGTGGTGAATACTGCAGCTTCTTATCATGCTTCACCAAGTAAGGAGTTCTTCACTTCATACAGGAGGGGAGACTTTGGGAGGGTGAACATGGGAAATTCCAGCTTCTCTAGAATTGTCGGGATTGGTGACATTTGTGTTCAGACAAGTGTTGGTTGCACGCTCACGCTGAAGGATGTTCGTCACGTTCCAGATTTGCGGCTGAGTTTGATCTCTGGTTCTTTCTTTGATAGAGAAGGTTGTCATCTTGATTTTGGTGGCGGAAAATGCAAGATCACCAAGGGGGCTTTGGTTATTGTACGTGGCAAACTGTCTCGCACATTATACAAGACCAAGCTTAAAGTACTTAGAGACGGCAGTATACATGCAGTTGAGGATAACCAGACAGATCTATGGCACAAACGGTTAGGACACATGAGTGAGAAGGGCGTGAATCTTCTATCCAAGAAGAGGTTGATTCCTTGTGGCAAGGATAGTGGTCTCAGTTCATGTGATGCATGTCAGACAGGAAAGAAACGACGAGTTTCTTTCAAGACAAGGTCTGCGGTGAAGTCAAAGCTTCTACAGTTGGTTCATTCGGATGTCTGCGGTCCGTTTGAGATGGCTTCACTGGGAGGCAATAAGTATTTTGTCACATTCATTGATGATGCATCTAGGAAGGTGTGGGTCTACTTGCTGAAGACCAAGGATCAGGTTTTTCAATGTTTCCAAAAGTTCCATGCCATGGTAGAGCGGGAGACCGGTGAAAAATTAAAGTGTCTCCGAACAGACAATGGAGGAAAGTACACCTCTAGGGAGTTCCAGGCGTACTGCACGCAGCATGGCCTACGGCATGAGAGGACAGAGCCCGGCACACCACAACACAATGGTACAGCTGAAAGGATGAACCGTACTATTGTCGAGAAAGTCAGATGCATGTTGAAGACTGCAAAGTTGCCAAAGACATTTTAGGGTGAGGCAGTGAGAACTGCCTGCTATCTGATAAATCGATATCCATCAGTTCCTTTGGGGTTTGATATACCTGAGCATGTATGGACAGGTAAGGATGCATCCTACTCACATCTCCGAGTATTTGGATGCAAGGCATATGCTCATGTTCCCAAGGAAAAGAGGCAAAAGCTGGATGATAAAGCGGTGCCATGTATCTTTCTTGGCTATGGAGATCAACAGTTTGGGTATAGGTTATGGGATCCAGTGAAAAAGACCATGACCAGACACAGAGATGTGACTTTCTGTGAGAGTCAGATAGTGACAGAGCCTGAGGTTGATGATGCAGAGGCTGCGGGATCAGGTGACAGCTCTTCAGACGATGAGTATGAGGATGATTCAGCTTCTTCACAGGTGCAGTCTTCTGATGATGAAGAAGAGCAACATAATCACCATGAGAAGCAGAGTGATAGCACATCAAGTGGTCCAGTTCCAGACGCACAGACGAGTGATTCAACTTCACAGGAAGAGACTTCTGGGTAGGGGGAGCAGGATCAGGACCAGGCAGAGTCCTCAGAGCAGCAGCTGAGGAGGTCTGACAGAGTACGTCATCCTTCATCCAGATATCCGGCATCTCAGTATATCTTGCTTACTGATCAGGGGGAGCCAGAGACTTTTCAGGAGGCACAAACTCATAGAGACAGAGTACAGTGGCATCAGGCGATGCAGGAGGAGATGAATTCTTTGCAGAATAATGACACCTATGAGATTGTGGCACTTCCCAAGGGTCAGAGAGCACTAAAGAACAAGTGGGTCTATAGGATGAAGAATGACGACACTGGTAGTGATATTAGATACAAAGCCAGACTTGTTGTCAAGGGCCTTGGTCAAAGACCAGGAGTGGATTTTGATGAGATATTTTCTCCGGTTGTGAAGATGAGTTCTATCAGATTAGTTCTAGGCTTGGTTGCTAGTCTAGATCTGGAGCTTGAGCAGATGGATGTGAAGACAACTTTCCTTCACGGTGACCTTACAGAGGAGATCTACATGGAGCAGCCAGAAGGTTTTAAAGTCAAGGGGAAAGACCACTTAGTCTGCAAATTAAAGAAGAGTTTGTACGGGTTGAAACAGGCTCCCAGACAGTGGTACAAGAAGTTTGATTCTTTCATGCAGAGTCACGAGTACCAGAAGACGAGTGCAGATCCATGTGTCTACATCAGGAGGTTTCCCAATGACAGGTTCATTATTCTACTACTCTATGTGGATGCCATGTTGATAGTGGGTCAGGATCTCAGTTTGATCAGAAAATTGAAGACAGAGCTTTCCAAAGCCTTTGAGATGAAGGATTTGGGACCATCACGACAGATTTTGGGGATGCAGATCACACGTGACAGGACACAGTGCAAGTTGTGGTTGTCACAACAGAGTTATGTTGAACGGGTACTTGAGCGGTTTAACATGGGCAAAGCCAAAGTCATGGGGACTCCACTTTCAGGTCACTTCAAGCTGAGTAAGAAGTCATGCCCATCTACTGATGAGGAAAAGGAGGAGATGGCAAGGATTCCCTATTCTTCTGCTGTAGGGAGTTTGATGTACACAATGGTGTGTACCCGTCCTGATATTGCTCATGCAGTTGGCGTTGTGAGCAGGTTTCTCTCAAATCCTGGAAAAGATCACTGGGAGGCGGTCAAGTGGATCTTCAGATACTTACGAGGCACGAGCAACACGTGTTTGATGTTTGGTGGTTCGGAACCAGTTCTAAAGGGCTTCGTTGATGCTGACATGGCAGGTGATATTGATCATAGGAAATCTACTTCTGGGTATATCTTCACTTTTGCAGGGGGAGCCATATCTTGGCAGTCCAGGTTGCAGAAGTGTGTTGCACTTTCAACTACAGAGGCAGAATACATTGCAGCAGCGGAAGCAAGAAAAGAAATTCTCTGGGTGGTGAGATTTCTAAGGGAGTTGGGGATGATTCAGATTGACCAGACTATATTCTGTGATAGTCAGAGTGCCATTGACTTGAGCAAGAGCACAATGCATCATGCACGGACAAAGCACATTGATGTGAGATATCACTGGCTTCGTGATGTTATAGAGAAGAAGTTGTTGACTCTGAAAAAGATCCATACTGAGAAGAATGCTTCTGATATGATAACCAAGGTGGTGACACGAGACAAGCTAGAGCTTTGTAAGAAGCTCTGCGGTGTACATTCCCAATGATGATCACTGAAGACCACATCTCCCTCATGGGCTGGAGGGGGAGATTGTTGGGATTAGGAATATAATCCAGCCCATGTCTTAGTGAGATTTAGACTTGGGAGGGTTGGTTTGTGCTACCAATCCTAATAGGAGTCAAATCTTGAATAGTAGGAATATGACTTCCTATGTGCAACATGCAGTTGGACTAGGATTCGAACTAGGACTAGAATTCCTGGTTGCAATCACATGCATGGAGGCCTATAAATAGAGGCCCCTAGGGAGGCCTTTGGATGATCCACCTGTTGAGGTGTGAGTTCTCCAGTTGCTTGTTGGTGCCTTCTGCGGTAGAGGGTGCCAGAGAACAAGAACAACTGGTAGAGAAGCTCTCTTGGTTTATAAGAGAGGGCCAGCGACTTTGCCTTGAAGCAAAGTAGCGGTTGGCGGTTGCTACCCGGATTTAGGGGTAATTAAATCTGGGAGGTGTGAGTTGTAATTTTATTACATAGTGCTTATTAGCGGGATTGCCCCGTGGTTTTTCTCTCCTTATTGAGAGGAGAGTTTTCCACGTTAAATCTGGTGTTTTTCTTCTTTGGGTTTTATACGCTTGTTGGTAGCGCTTCCGTGACAACTTTTCGTCACATCCGGGACTGTATCGGTACAACATCCCCAACAGTTAGTATATCGACAGTCAGATAAGGATGAAGCACTCCAACTTTGGTGCGTATGCCTTTCTAATTTGAAAGGAGGATGCTTTCTTTATTGATTCAAACCTGTATTCAGATTGTGAATACAATACAACTCTGGTGCATAATATTTTTCTGGTGGACCTAATAGAGGAAGTTTTTTTTTTTGATAAAGCTAATAGAGGAAGTTGACCACGCTGATATAAAGTTCAGGATTATCAATGCTCATACAATACCCCAGGGTTTGGCAATCATTGGAGAAGTTAAGGGTTACTTCTACTGCATCTATTGAACTAACAAGTATTATTGTCCTCCGTGGTCGGGGTGCACCATGTGGTCGACGGGTAAGAATTTGATATACTCCAAGAACATGACTAATGCCGGCATTAAGACTACTTTCTTTGCCAAAGAGGGGGGGTGTTCTTTGTAAATTGTTGGTTACGACTTTTTTGGTACTCAAACTAGCGCATATCACAAACAAGAGAATCGAGTTAGTCAACCTTATCTATAAATGAATTCACTAGATTCTTGTTGTGCGTACCGAGCCAGACCTCCAGAATTTTGTACTCCAATAATGCCATAATAAGTCTGCTATATATAGCCAAAGTGCTATAACTAGATGATCATATGGCAGGAAAGATGCATCTCAGTGGTTTTCTAAATTGTGGGCTGTCAGCTAAAATTTGGGACACAATATTTTGTCCATGTCAGAGATGCTACATTTAGCCGTCAGGATTGCTGCTCCCATTATATTGATCTTCTCAGATTTATCTTTTACCTTAAAAAAATGTTATTCTTTGTAAAAAAAAGGGTGTAGAAATCGTTCATGGTTCACTGCACGAAACACTTATACTAAGTACATCAAATAACAGATGTGACTTGCCACATTCCAGGGATACTTGACAGCCATTCATATGTTGCATCATTCCTAGAAATTCCTATATTCATCATTGTAGTTTGCCCCTGATTGTCACTATATTACACCATTTAGTAAACTCCTAAAATTCTTTAGATTATATACTATTTATTTCAGCGAACTTTAAAAGTGACTCAATGTAATAACATGCTATGTCACGTGCAAGTAGATTTTATTTTCAATTTTTAGATAGAACACGTTACTTACAAGGTCCCAAAAGTACTATATAAGTATGTAAGTTCTAAATTTATGGCATTTGATTAATACTATAATTTTAGTCCTTTTGTATTTCTCCTAAACTGCATCAATAATTTTTCAGGTTAATTACATGCATTTTTCTTTTATTAAATGTATCTTGTGTCATCTAATTATTTATTAACAAATTATTGGACATTTGATTGATGGTTGTTGATGACATCAGACATTATCATCATAACTTAAAACAAAGAACAACTATAATTATTGAAAATGGAACACCATGTAATGCAAGGCATTTTTATGAGACTATGTTTTCTTATGTCCAGTACTAAGAAGTACATCATATTTGTGCACTGATGCGATGATTTTGAGTCGCATTTATAGACTTATTTGATATGTGTTTTATGCATTTATTAGTCATTTTCATGGTTAATATTGCATAATTCATTCACTTTGGTCTATGCTACTTCTTTATGTCAACTTTCCCCTATTTCAGCATTTTGAGTATTAATTATCAAAAGAATATGTTTTGTGTGAACTTATGTGGTTTCGTGTGTTAATTTCAGGAAAAACAAGTATCTGCTACCGTCGATACCATCGACCGGACCACAGGTTGCCAGCCGCAAGGACCAGAAGAAAGTCGATACTATCGACAGGGATGTCGATGGTATCGAGATACCATCAGGTTGCTGGCGAGAAGTGAGTCGATACTATCGACCAAAAAGTCGATACTATCGACGGGTGGAGCTACAACGACACAAAAAGACAAAACCGTCGCTACAGGTTCGTCGATACCATCGACCCGCGTCGATGGTATCGAGATGACATCAGGCGCAAGACGAAAGAAAAGAAGGATTGTCGATATCGTGCTAGGTCGATACCATCGACCCGCGTCGATGGTATCGACACCGTCAGATATGAGTTTGTTTCAGATTAATCTTAATTGAATGGCTGTGATTAATTGGCGACCTAATTCGGGAAATATACCTAATGACGGCGCCCAAGAGGGATTGATGACGTCATTAGTTGTTGCACACATCCCGGAGAGCAAGGAGAGAAGAACGGAGCACGAGAGCACGCCCCCGCCGATCTGGACGCTGAAGAAGACGATTTCCACCACCGAAAGGCGGGAGAACGCGTATTCCACACCAAGGATCGATTGGATCTTCTCCGTTCAGGGGTTTAACCACTCAATCACGTTTTTCTTCATGTTTCCCTTTTTCTTCTCCACATTGTACTCTGAGATGAACATGCGGGGCTAATCTCCTTTGTCTTTAGGATCGGGAGTAGCCTGGGAATTCATTGTATGACGATTTTATAATAGTAATTCATATCTTATCTCTTGAATCTGTGGTATAATTTTGTTTTCTCCAATATATTGTTATGCTTGATCACCATAATAATAATCTAATGCCCTTAATTGCTTTGAAAGAGGAATTAATGGTTGAAAAGAGACGGGATTTACATTAATTGACAAATCCCTTGAACAAGGTGGTGTAAGATTAATGGTGGATACCGAGAGGTCGTTTTTAATGCACCTAGTTTAGGGTATAGGTTACTACCACGGTGGAACCGACCTAGACATAGGTAGAGAATTGTACCACGACAGTGGGCAATTCTGATTTCAGGCCACTACCCGGATAGAGAGATAAAATTGAATAACTATATAGAATTTAATACAATGAAAACCCGCGGTGAAACCGCAATCCTAAAGATCCCCTTTTGAATTGATTAAACCAACATTTAATCGATTGCTTGTTTTGTTTTATTTTTATTTTCTTTTAATTTTGACAACAACTCTCAACTATTTAATCGGCTTAGCTGATCGTAAGTAGTTAGTAGGAGTCTCTGATGATTTCACGTATCCCTGAGTTCGACTCGAGCCTCACAAAGGCCTATACTACTTCGACGCGTTCACTTGCGTTTCTGCGCACAGTAAATTTGCATCAAGTTTTTGGCGCCCTTGCCGGGGATACGGCAAATTGTCGGCACTTCGAGTGCTGCGAGCGGCCACTCTAGGTCACATTTTTATTTTTTATCATTCCAAAAATTTATAATTTATTTTCTAAATATTTGCAATCGTCAAGCACTGTATTAAATTTAATTTTTCTATTTGCAGGTACTGTGCATGGTGCAGACGCATAGTACTGACTACACGCGGCACGCACCAGAGGTTCCGTTGGCGGAACTGGAAGACGAGCGTGAGTATAATCAAGACCATTTGGAGGACATACTTTCTGAACCCGAACAAGAAAAGATGGATGAGCCACAGACAATATGGGAGAAGATCAAGGCTTCTTCCTCATCTGCTTCCAAGGGGCTGATCAAGAAGCAAGCGGTGAATATTCCGACATACAAGATTGATCCGGCTTTAATCAACTTGGTGAAGTCTAATGCCTTCCATGGGCTCAAAAATGAAGACCCTGTCCAGCACATAAGTCCATTTGTGGAAAATTGTGATATGATAAAAATAGACAGATTTCCACAAACTGTGCTCTACTTGAAGCTCTTCCCGAGTTCTCTAGCGGGAATCGCGCCAGAATGGCTACACAACTTGGACGATGAATATGTGGAGTCTTGGGACCACATGGTGGAGGTTTTTCTTCGAGAGGTTCTTTCCTCCCGAGAAGACCAACGTCATGATATGGAAGATCCACAACTTCACCCAAAAAGCAGGAGAGACCTATTCTGAGACCTGGGAAAGGTTTCAGATCATGCTCAGGCGATGCCCACATCACGGGCTTGATAAGGAGACACAAGTTAAGATCTTCTATTTTGCTCTCTCTGAGTATGATAGAAGCAACCTCGACTCAGCCGGTTCTGGATTCTTCTTGAATAACACGAACACTAGATGCTGGGAAATCTTAAAGAACATGGCCAAGAAACAATTGTGGGGCGAAAGAGGCACCGTGGAGCAGGTTCGAGTGGCAGGTGAATCTAAAGCAATCAAGGAGCTAAATGAGAAGATGGATCTTCTCGCAAAGAAACTGCTTGCAAAGGAGGATACTGAGTCCGAGGATGAGGCTCAAGTTAAATTCATGAGGCAGCAGCAAGGCTACAGGAATAACGACTATTCATGGAGGAAAGACAAGAAGTTCTCCTGGAAGGATCCAAACAATTTCTTGCAGGATCCAGATGTCAAAACCCAGCCCGTAGCAGAGGATAAGAGCACAGAGCTGCTCAATCAAGTGATAAAGCAAAATCAAGAATTCATGGCTACTTTCGGTCAGCAAATAAAGCAACAAGGGGAGTTTATGAACCAATTTGGGCAGACACTGCAGAGCCACGGGGCTCAAATGAGGACAATAGAGACATCCATGGCACAGATGGCAGCAGAGATAGCCAGTTTGAAGAAGCCAGCGCATCCAGGTTTTCCGGGCAATACAAATGTTCCAGGAGGAAACCAGCAAGCGAAGGCCATCTTGCTAAGAAGTGGCAAGAAATTGTTAAATCCCAGGGCTGATGAAGCAAGCAAACCCCAAGCAGAAATTGAAGGTGAGGCCACTGAGGAGCTGCCCGTACCGGTTACAGAACCAGTTGATGACGCAGTAGTGGATGCTACTGAAGACCCTATTGCAGAGGAGGAGGAGCCTCAGAAAAGGACACCCTTTGTGCCACCGCATCAAAGGGCACAGGCTGTCCCGGTCCCTTATCCAAATAGTGCTAAGGCAAGGAAGGTAGATGCCCAATTCAAAAAGTTCTTAGACAGTTTCAGAAAGCTTTCAGTCAACATCCCTCTTTTGGAAGCTATTGAGAAAATCCCTTCTTACGGGAAATTTCTGAAGGACATCATCACCAAGAAGAGAAAAATCCCGAACACTGAGGTAGTTGTGCTTAAGGAGCAGGTGAGTGCCTTCATCATGGGCACATTGCCACCAAAGAGGCAAGATCCGAGTTGTTTCAACATTTCATGCTATATCGGGAAAGTCAAATTTGGTGAAGCACTATGTGACTCAGGAGCAAGCATTAATTTAATGCCCCTTTCTACATTCAAGAAGTTGGGATTAAAGGAGTCACGGCCAAGTAACATGACAATCCAATTGGCGGATAATTTCGTGGTAAAACCATATGGGATTTGTGAAGATGTGCTTGTGAAAGTGGATAGATTTGTATTTCCTGTAGATTTTGTCGTCATGGAGATGCAAGATGAACAAGGTAATGAGCTACTACTCAGAAGACCATTCCAAGCTACAACCGACATGATACTTGAGATGGGGAGAGGTCGGTTGACCTTGGGTATAGCAGATGACTGATTTGAGATGGTCATGCCTTCCACCGCCACTTCACCTAAATCCAAGGAGCAATGCCACATGGTAAATCATTTTGATAATAACATCTCACTTTGTCTAGGGAAGCCGTTTCTAGATATGGCTCATGTAATGACCAAGGTGGACAAAGGGACTTTGGCTGTAGACATCATGGAGCAGACCAAAGTGGTATCCCTTTGCAAGGCTGTAGGGTTCTCGAATGATGAGGATGAGGACATTCCTCCCTCTACGGAGGATGATGCTATAGCAAATTCAGTTTTTGATGCATATTCGGAATTACCACTAGAGGCTTGTTTAGTCAATATCACTCATGATTGTATGAGAAGCAAATCACTCAAGGAGTGCACCAAGATGCTTTAGATGCTTCCATGCTTCTATGCGAGGTATTATGAAGATTTATGTGAACTTCCCCCTCTGCTTCAATCATCCTTGATCAGCCCGCCGGAGTTGGAGTTAAAGCCACTGCCACCGCACCTCAAGTACGCATTTCTAGATGAGGAAGAAAAGTTGCCGGTGATCATTTCTGCTTATCTGAGTGCGGAAGAGGAGGACCAATTGTTGATAGTGCTAAAGAACCACCGGGGAGCATTTGGGTGGTCTGTTGCAGATATCAAGGGGATTTCCCCTACTTTGTGTCAGCATAAAATTCGGCTCGAGGAAGGAGCCAAGCTGGTGATTCAACCACAATGTCGACTGAATCCGAGCATGGTGGAGGTTGTGAAGAAAGAGGTGATTAAGCTTCTCTCCACAGGTATCATCTATGCAATTTCAGACTCGACATGGGTGAGTCCCACACAGGTAGTCCCTAAAAGGGGGAATAACTGTCACTCAAAATATTTTAAATGAACCTGTCACCACCCGCTTGGTAACCGGGTGGCGAGTTTGTATAGATTACCGACGTCTTAATGCCGCTACGCTAAAGGATCACTTTCCTCTCCCATTTATTGATCAAATTCTAGAACGCTTAGCTGGCCGATCTCATTTCTATTTTCTGGATGGGTATTCGGGGTACAATCAGATTTCGATTGATCCTAAGGACCAAGAGAAATCTACTTTCACTTGTCCCTATGGAACTTTCGCGTATCGCCGCATGCCCTTTGGATTATGCAATGCACCAGCGACTTTTCAGCGTTGTATGCTTGCCATTTTTTCTGATATGGTAGAACGCTGTCTAGAAGTCTTTATGGATGATTTTTCGGTTTATGGTGCTTCTTTTAATGAATGCCTTTATAATTTGGATAAGGTGTTACAAAGATGTGAGGACACACATTTGGTCCTCAACTGGGAGAAATGTCATATGATGGTGAGTGAGGGGATAGTGCTAGGACATAAAGTGTCTAGCAAAGGTTTGGAGGTAGATCTGATTAAAATTGAAGTAATTCCTAAATTTCCTCCACCAAATTTGGTAAAAGGGGTAAGAAGCTTCTTAGTACACGTCAGATTTTATCGTCGGTTCATAAAAGATTTTTCAAAAATTGCCAAACCTCTATGCGAGCTTCTCGAGAAGGATGCCGTTTTGATTTCAATGACAAATGTTTACACGCGTTCAACGTGGTGAAGGAAAAATTGATTTCTACACCAATTATTCAAACACCGGATTGGACTAAGTCGTTTGAACTTATGTGTGATGCATCTGATTTTACTGTAGGAGCTGTGTTGGGACATCGGGTGGACAATAAACCCGCCGTGATTTTTTATGCCTCTAAGACTTTGAATGATGCCCAACTAAATTACACGACTACTGAAAAAGAATTGCTTGCCGTTGTTTTCGCTTTTGAAAAATTCCGGAAATACTTAGTTGGATCGAAAGTCGTTGTTTGGACTGATCACGCCGCTATTAAATATTTGATGGAAAAAAAGACGCCAAACCTAGATTGATTAGGTGGATCTTGCTCCTACAAGAATTTGATATCAAAATTAAAGACAAGGCGGGGATTGAAAATGTTGTAGCGGATCATTTGTTTAGGTTAGATAGGGTGGATGAAAAATATTTACACATACCCATAACCAAGACATTTCCGGATGAACAACTTTTGAAAGTAAATTCTAAAGATCTGTGGTTTTCCTATATCGTGAATTATCTTGCCTGTAGGATCATCCCTGAAGATTGGACTTATCAAGAGAAGAAGAAATTTTTCCATTCTCTACGATATTATTTTTGGGATGACCCCATTATTTTGAAGCAATGCAGGGATGGTGTCCTATGTAGGTGTGTACCTGAGGAGGAGTACGAGAGTGTTCTTCACCACTGCCACACTCTACCTACGGGCGGACACCATGCGAGCTCTCGTACGGCTGCCAAAGTATTGGAAAGTGGCCTATATTGGCCTACCTTGTTTAGAGACGCCTATGAGTTCGTGAGGCAATGTGATTCCTGCCAAAGGGCGGACAACATTTCAAAGAGACAAGAGATGCCCCTAAATGTTTTCCAAGAGGTTGAGGTATTTGATTTATGGGGTATAGATTTCATGGGACCCTTTGTGTCCTCAAATTCGAATTTATATATCCTTTTAGTTGTTGATTATGTGTCGAAGTGGGTAGAAGCAATACCCACAAGGACTAATGATTCTACTGTAGTGTGTAGGTTCGTTAAGGAAAATATCTTCTGCAGGTTTGGAGTGCCCCGAATGATCATCAGTGATGGGGGTACGCACTTTAGGAATCAAAAGTTCTCGGCACTACTGAAGAAATACGGGGTCAAACATAACATAGGTACCCTGTATCACCCGTAAACTCAAGGACAGGTGGAGGTCTCCAATCGCAAAATAAAGAAGATCTTGGAGCGTACAGTGGCTTCCACGAGGAAGAATTGGAGTGCCTTACTACCAGATGTATTGTGGGCATATAGTACGGCATATAAGACACCTATAGGCACCACACCTTTTAGGTTGGCGTACGGCCGGGCTTGTCACTTACCGGTGGAGTTAGAGCACAAAGAACATTGGGCACTGAGAAAGCTCAACTTGAGTTATGATGAGGCGGGGAAGAAGAGATTGCTTGAATTAAATGAATTGGATGAGCTGCAAATGACTGCATATGAGAACTCTCGGATATACAAGGAGCACACTAAGTTGATCCACGATCGCCACATTCAGATGCGCACCTTCAAGAAGGGAGATTGTGTGCTTTTGTTCAATTCAAGGCTGAAGTTGCATCCCGGGAAGCTAAAATCCCGGTGGAGTGGACCATTTACGGTGGAAGAGGTCAAACCACATGGCGCAATCATGGTGCGCGATGGTGAGACTACATTTTTGGTGAATGGACAGAGATTGAAGCTATATTTTGGTGAAGATTACACAAGGAAGTTGAATGAGGTCAAACTCATTTCACTTTCGGATGCATGATGTGCTTCAAGTCGTCTAGCCTAAGACGTTAAATAAGGGCGCTTGTTGGGAGGCAACCCAATCATTGGTACTTTAGTTTAGTTCATTTACATTCATAGTTTGATTTGTTTTAACTTCGTTTGTAGTGTAAAAAAAGATATCGTGATCGTTTGTTACATGTGCAGGGCTGAGGTAGAGTCGATACCATCGACCCTTGTGTCGATGGTATCGACCATGGTACAGGTTGGTGACTACAGGAATCGCACTGCGTCGATACCATTGATGGCCTCGTTGATGGTATCGACATACCAACAGGCAGATCACAAACAGAAGTCGATGGTATCGACAAGGGCGTCGATACTATCGAGATCTCTGGATATTTTCAGAACAAATCGTCTCAGGAAAGTCGATACTATCGAAGGGTGTGTCGATGGTATCAACACATTCATGCAAAGAAGGTGGCGGTCGGGCCTCGCGAGGGTTTGCCCTAATCAGAGAGTCGATACTATCGACTCGCGTTGATAGTATCGACGCGCCACATCAACGATCCGTGAGGAAAGATCAACGACAATCGCAGCAATCAAGGAGTCGATCCGGGGGACAGGTCGATACCATCGACTCGCATCGATAGTATCGACGCGTCAACAATCCGGGCCCCATAGATCCAGCCATCAACAACCGTCGATACTCACGGAGGTACGGATCGTGCTACCCGTGTCGATACCATCGACTCGCATCGATGGTATCGACGGGCGGACAGTAGCGCCGGCCACGGCTATATATGAGGAGTATTTGCGTCAGATGACATCACACCTCCAGTGCAATTCTCCTTCACTTGTGCCGAGCGTGTTCCAGAGTTGTCCAAGCCCGACGACGAGCAACACCGTGCAAGTTCTTCATCGAGCGGAGATTTTCTTCTCCGATCTTCACCGAGCTCCCTTTCTATTCCCCTTTCTCTCGCAATCATGGTGCATGTAGCTGGTGCGTCGTCTTCACGTGTGAACCCGATGGACATCCCAGAGTTCGTTCCACCTCCGACCGCATCATTTGTACGCCCGCGGCTGATTCATCCATCTGCGGAGGTGAAGAAGATATACGAGGAGATTCTGAAGAGGAAGATTGAGCCAACCCGTTATGTTGAACAGGAAACCATCTGCCACCTGGGGTTTGAAGACAATCTCGACTACATGCTGAAAGGACAGGCCCGACACACGGAAAGACATCCTGATGAGCTGGAGTACCACGCTGATGGCTAGCCGTTCTTCGGTGAGTGGCCCACGTACAAGGAATTGGTGGCTGAGTTCATGGCGTCACTGGACGTATGCGCCGTGCCCAACGATGTCATAGCCACTGACCGCGAGTGGATCAAGGGACGGGTGTCTTTCCGGCTGTATAACAATGACTACAACATTACACTCCGGTAGTTCAACGAGATCTTCAACTGGAATCACTCGCGGTCTGACTAACCGGCGACTGGACAACCGCACCGACTACGACGCCATCTTCGCCGAGCTGGTTACGGTGCCGCCGGGCAAGTCAGTAAGCTACCATAATGCTGCGGTAGCTGATTTCGAGCACCCCTTTGTCTGGATACTGCACCGGATGCTGAGTTCTACATTGTTTGCTCGGGGTGATTTGGCCCTCAGCAAGTTTCAGGAGATGGACTTATTCTTCTTGTATAAGCTCCTGAAACGTCAAGAATGCAACTGGGGCACTTTCTTTTTGCAGAGAGTTTTGGCGGTGAAGAGGAGTACATGGAAAGCGCCGATTCATTTTGGCGGGCTTATCACCAAGCTGGCTTCCTACCTCAGTTTGAATTTCCAACAGCTTACTCCTCTATCCAACAGGAGCAAGGTACACCGCTCCAACCTCATACTTCTTCGAGATGGTTTGGCGTATGCACACTGCCACATCAACCATGCTTACCAGGAATGCTCGCTTCCCGATCCAGTCTTCAACATCGAAGGGGCACAACACTTCCGATGGCCAATCGTAGCCATCGCCGACTCCGATGAAGACGGCGGCAATGACGGCAATGACGACGAGGCTGAAGAGGAAGAGGAGGCTTTCACACCTCTTCAGGCATGAGTGGAACCACAGAAGCGTCCTCGGATGCATCCAGGTGCATCTTCATCATCACAGCCTCCGCCACCACCACCGCCCTCGCAGCCAAGCGAGGAAGCCTATTCTATGCAGGGCATGTATACTATGATGCAGGAGATTTAGCAGACGCAGCAGCATCACATGACGATGTACACCGGTATTCAAGAAACTACAAACTGGTTACTAGACAATCAACGGGCAATGACAACCAACAGAAAATTCATGATCGGTTGCAAAGGATGGAGATGCAACAACAGACCTTCTACGACCACTATTGGAGCCAAAATTACTTTAGAGGCTATCCACAACCTCCACCTAGGGCCCAGTTTGATCCAAGCTTCTAGGGGGAGTATCCGTCTTGGGACCCTACAGCTCCGCAGTACCCGCCTCCACCTGAAGAGTAAAAGTGGTATCTCTGTTTCAACCTTTAAGATTGTTTTTGACTATGAGGCCGTAGTCGAATTCAAGCTTAGGGGGGTGTTGGAACAACTCTATCTTTTATTTCTCTGTTTTTAGTTTTATTGCTTTTGTTTCCTGTCATTTGTTTCGTGCAATTTTAGTTTGTTGTAGGATCCACATTCTATCTAGTGTAATCGTGGATGTCATTAATCTTGATTGCATTGTCTGGATTATAAAAATAGAAGTCTGGTGGTGGGAAAGATACAACATGGACATGTTTGAAAAGGAAATCCCTCTACCAAGGATTGTTCGAATAACATTTTACCAATTACTGTTGATAATGAGGAAATACATGCTATGCTTCAAGAAAAGGTAATAAACTTCAAATTTAGAAAAATGCCTGATACTTACCTCATTAAAAAAATTAGAAATTTTTAAAAATTAATCCTAAAGAATAAACTACCTAGAAATAAAGTAAAAGGATCTTGTAGATAAAATTACTTTTTTTGCACTATTTGATATAATTTCTCTCTCTTCAAGAAATGGAAACAACCTCGAGCTCAGGGTCTAATGTGATCCTCCAAGCTTCCCCACGCGCTCTTCACTCTCTGTAAGCTTTTATATTTCTTCTTTTAAGACTTTTATGGGTTCAAAAGGAGGATGTATTGACTCTACTTCTTCATCTTTAAGACCCAATTTCCATGTAACAGAGGCTTTTGTGATAGCCATATTTTTTGAGGTTTTTGGAAATGGTGTGATGTGGTTTTCTACAAACCATTCAAAGAATAGGACGTTTCTATTGACATCCTTCATGTGTTCATACCATTGTCTTCTAATGAGTGTCCTTGCTTGATCACTGTAATGATCAAAAAACCAATCAACCTTTTCTTTATTCTCTTTACAGAGAAAGTCTCTTCTCAACAAATCTTTATCTATTTCGAATTCTTGTTCTATAAGAGCGTTTATAGTAAATTCTTCTTTTGATGGCTCATAGTTAGAACATGATGTCTCATAGATAGGATAGGTTAAGCCTGTAGGCCTAATCGTGGGATTTTTCCTGGAAATATAGATCTGATTGCTCCAAATTTTTCCCAAATTTTGAGTATCCACCAGTTTGGGGCTTTTACTGAATAAGTGAATCGGATGAACTAAGAATGCCTCATCTGTTCATTTTGTACATTGAGAACATTCTCCCAAGCTTGTTGATAGTCCCAGTAGTTGTAGTATTGTGGGTTTATTTGTGATCGAAATTTTCGAGGAACATTTGGATTTCCTTCCTCGTTCCATTCTTTGATAGAAATTATATTCTCAATTTTCAAGGTAGAATAAGATATATTTTCTCTTGAAGTCACACTCTTGTAGTAGTGTTGTATTTTTGCGCTATCTATTTCTTGAAGGATTCTTTCATAATATAATTGAGTTTTACCCATACTTGATGGTATGTAGTGATAACCGTGGTATATATTTTTTGAGAATAGTGAACATATCTCTTTTGAGATCTTCATCTTCTAGTATCATGCAATGGTCTAGAGATCGAAGGGTATATAATGGATGTGTGGATTCATTGCCTTGTTTTAAAAAATGTTCTGTCGGTGAGGTTATAGGGATAAAGAACGAACCTAAATTTGATGATGATGATGATGCATCCATGATGGTCTTTCTTCTATCATCCTGGGATTCCATTTCCCTATAAAAATTCTCTAGATAAAAAACCAGGAAGGGAATTTTCTTCCCCTTTTATATATTCTATTTCAAAATCAAATATAGCTAATATTGCTTGCCATCTAGCAAATATTTGTTTTGATGCTAGATTTTTTACATCTTTTTCTAAGACGAATTTAGCATATTTACAATCTACTCTTAAGAGGAATTTTTGGTTTAAGAGATCTTCTTGGAACTTTGTAATTACTAGGACAATGGCTAAAATTTCCTTTTTTACTGTGGAGTAGTTTTTTCGTGTATCATTCCATGATCATTTAAATATCCAAACCTCAGGGTTTCACATGGAAGTGTCATCTGAGAATGTTTCCATTTGTTATCGGGTTTGCTTCAAGGCCATGAACACAGTTACACCACAGTCTGTCATCGGTCCTGAAAAAGACACAACAACACTTTTTCTCACAAATGTTAGAAATAACGTAGTTACCCCAAAATACTTAAAATGGGATGTATTAAACTACCAGAGTGCTGGAGCCTAACTCAAGATAATCATTCCACACCTTTACAAAATGAAAATGTTGAAGAAGTCATAGAACATCTAAACGGTGATGTAGAAATCAATTTCCTATCATCAAGTAGAAGAATCACTCTTGACTCTAGACCTTCCACTAGTTACCCAAGGGGTTTTGACACTCCTAGATCTTCACTTTTCTTAAGGAATTCAACCTATTAAACACCTAGAAATTCATTATCATCCAGGATATCTACATCTGAAGTTCCCAGCACAACTAGGGAACCTCCCTCTGAGTACCATTCGGTTTTTGAGAAGTACTCGTTCTCCGCACTTAGTTGAGTTCCTCTTGTGTCCTTCTTTCTGAGGGGGAAGGGTTCTTAGGTCCGAGGCCTCCTTGTCGTAGTGGTACTATGGGTGCCCGTGTTGCCGTGGATAGGCGTTAGGGTTTTGAGCGTGCCGATACTATTGACAGGCCACTAGGAACTAAAAATCCAAAGAAAGAAAGATCATTTAGAACTCCTTAGACTACTTTTGAAGAAGAACAAGAGAAGTGGTTAATCATCCTAGATCTCTTTAATACGAGTTGACTAGGTCTGAGGCCTCCTTGTCGTAGTGGGCTCCCCGTGGTTTAACGAGGCAGAGTTGTATTCACTATTGACAAGCCACTAGTTAGTTCTTGTTAAGGATGTCGAAGTTGTTTAACTTCCTATCTTGCGAAGCTTCTACACTTCCTTCTAATTCTATCATTAGAATGATGTCTGTTAAGAATAGTGAACATATAAACTTTGAAAATATAGAACAATCAATCCAAAATTGGGAAATGCCTAATGTACCTATAAAAGTCATTTACACCAAAGGAAGTTTTAAACTCGTCTCTGACTATTATATAAAAACAATAGAGAAAACCATCCATGTAAACTCGTCTTTGGAAAACCTAGAACTCATTTCTAAAAAGGATATAGAAAATCTAAAAAATAATACAAAGTACCACTATCTACACCTAGGGTTGGTTTAAGTTTCAGCCAAAGCACTAACTAGGAAAGGAATCAACTCCTCAATATTACTATGCTTAAGATATTGTAGACATCTGAAGTTTAGTGACTCTCTTCTAGGGTAAGTAGAATCTAGCCTATCAGAAGGACCAGTTTACTTCAATGCTATCCCTAATTTCTCAGTATCTCTAAGTGATCTAGTCTTATGAAAAGCTTTAACATTATATATATATATATATATATATATATATATATATATATATATATATGTGTGTGTGTGTGTGTGTGTGTGTGTGTGTATGTATGTATGTATGTATATACATATACATGGCTCATCTTTAATACCCGTGCGGGTAGCTACCCGTACTTTCAACATTATAGAGTTACTTTACCTTACAAACTATTACTTTTCATGCATAGATAGTTCCATTTGCAACAACATATTTCAAAATACAATTACATATATATTTCCTGTGTATTCTGCCCGGTTTACCTTTTTTAGTCATATACTTACTTTGTTATCAACATAGTTACTTTTTGGTCCTTTCGGTTACTTTGTTTGCCATATGATTACATTCGGGACTGACGGGTAGTGAAAATTCAGGCTACCCGCGTGAGTATTCAATGAATATATATATATATATATATATATATATATATATATATATATATATATATATATATATATATATATATATATATATGGGCCCATCTTTATTGCCCGCGCGGGTAGCTACCCACCCACCCTTCCCATCACTTTTTTTTCAAAAAAAAAATTCACAATTGTAGAGGACTATTTTGTCTAGCTCTCCAAAAAATTTTGGCCAAAAATAATATCATTTGCCCCTCCAAAATCAAAAAACCCGTCCTTATATATATATCTGATGTATATTTTGTACATAGTTATTTTTTTGGCCAGCAGAGTTACTTTTTTGGCCACCATAGTTACTTTTTTGACAACAGACTTATTTTTTTGGCTAGGAGAGTTACTTTTTTGGCTGTAGGGTAGAGAAAATCCAAGTTACGGGCAACGAATGAACGGTATATATATATATATATATATATATATATATATATATATATATATATATATATATATATGACATTCATTTGCTACCCGTATGGGTAACTAACCTTAGTTACTCGTGCATCTATTTTGTAATAGGAAGATACATATTTATAATGAGACAAACATCGTTTGTAATTAGATGACCAAATTTGTAATACAAACACACATTTTGTATTAGACGTCTGATTATAGTAAAAATGATATTTAAATAGCAATTTACACTGTTTGGTCATCTCATTACAAACGTTGTCTATCTCATTACAGACATGAACCTTTCTATTACAAAATAGATCCATAGGTAACTAAAATTAGTTACCTGTGCGGGTAGTGAATATATACCCATATATATATATATATATATATATATATATATATATATATATATATATATATATATATATATATATATATATATATAGACATGTATTAAATACCCGTGTGGGTAACTACCCGTCCCTTATTTCGGTTATTTCTTTGAGTTTTTTTTTACTTTTGACATGTAGATGGTTACTTTACCTTGCAAACTGATATTTTTCATGCATAAATAGATACATTTGAAACAACTATAATAAATATACAATTATATATATGTTGTGTATTCTATATAGATCTACTTTTTTTTGTATAGTTACATTTTATCATCATAGTTACTTTCTTGTCCAGCGAGTTATTTTTCTGACCATATAGTTACTGTTTAGGATGATGGGTAGTGAAATCCAGGCTAGTTAAGGATAGTTACTGGTGCATCTATTTTGTAATAGGAAGACACATATTTATAGTGAAATGTGAAACATTGTAATGAGATGACAAATATTATAATTCAAAGACTAGTTTTGTGATACTGCATAAACTTTGTGATGAATATCATTTTTACTATATTCAGATCATATATAAAAACTTCTCGATATATTTACAAAATGAGTGTTTGTATTATAATTTTAGTTATCTCATTACAATTAGGCACCTTCCTATTATAAAATAGATCCACAGGTAATGAAAGTGTTAGTCACCCAAGCGAGTAGTGAATATATACTCATATATATATATATATATATATATATATATATATATATATATATATATATATATATATCAATATATATATATATATACATACCCGGCGGGTAACTAACGGGTAGCTACCCGACAATACTTCCTGATATTTTTTTTCACACTTCCTGATATTATTTTTTAATTTTTTTTTCACAATTGGAGAGGAGCATTTTATCTAGCTCCCCAAAAAATTTGATCAAAAAATAATATCATTTGCCTCCCCAAAATCAAAAAACCCGTCCATATATATTACTGACTGTATATGTGTATACACACACACACACACACACACACACACACACACACACACACACACACACACATATATATATATATATATATATATATATATATATATATATATATATAGATATATAGATATATTTTTTCACACTTCCTGATTTTTTTTAATTTTTTTTCACAATTGTAGAGGAGAATTTTGTCTAGCTCTCCAAAAAATTTGATCAAAAAATAATATCATCCCCCCCAAAAAAATCAAAAAATCCGTCCATATATATTACTGACTGTATATTTTCTACGCAGTTACTATTTTGCTTCTCAGAGTTACTCAATATATCGGTACAGTTACTCTGTTGATTCAGAAGAGTTACTCCAGTATACCATATAGTTACTCTTTTAAAACCCAAGTTACTCAATATATCGGACTGCATATATGTATATACACACACACACACACACGTATATATATATATATATATATATATTTCACACTTCCTGATATTTTTTTTATTTTTTTTCACAATTTTATAGGATAATTTTATCTAGCTCTCCAAAAAAATTGATCAAAAAATAATATCATTTGCCCTCCCAAAATAAAAAAACCCATCCATATATATTACTGACTCTATATTTTCTGCGCAATTACTCTTTTGCTTCTCAGAGTTACTCAATATATCGGTACAGTTATTTTGTTGATTCAGAAGAGTTACTCCAGTGTACCATATAGTTACTCTTTTGAAACCCGAGTTACTCCAGCGGGTAGCGAAAATCTGGCTACCCGTCGGGCAACAAATGAACAACCATATATATATATATATATATATATATATATATATATATATATATATATATATATATATATATATATATATATATATATATACTTATACATATACGTACATATATAAATATACTTGTACACATACATACATCTGTATATGTATATATACACATATATATACATACATCCTCTCGGGCATTCGGCCTCTGCCACAGACATGGGAGAAGGAGGAACAATCTGTCTCACTTAATCTCATATATGTATATACACAAACACACACATATATACATATTTACATACATATGTGTGTATATATATCGTCATTCATTTCCTACACATGAGGGTAACTAATGTTAGTTACCTGTGTTTCTGTATTATAATAGGAAGACACATATTTATAATGAGACAGCCGACGTTGTAGTGAGATGACTAAAAATATAATAGAAAGACTCGTTTTGTAATACTACATAAACTGATGTCATAAATATTGTGATATATATATATATACATATATATATATATATATATATATATATATTTATATATATATATATATATATATATATATAGACACACACACATATATATATATATATATATAACTATATATTTATATATATGTACATACATATATAAATACATATATGTATATATATGTACATATATATAGATATATGTATATATACATATATGTGCATATATATATATGTATATATATACATACATATATATATATATATATATATATATATATATATATATATATATACATATATATACGTATATATATATGTACATATATATAGATATATGTATATATACATTAGTACATATATATAGATATATGTATATATACATATATGTACAAATATATGTATATATACATATATGTACATATATGTACAAAAATTTCCATGTTCTTTACATTTGTTAT